>QAXI01000444.1:126252-137382 GCA_004335615.1 Chloroidium sp. JM | reverse complement strand
TTTTCCCCTTTCTGCTTTTCCTTATCATGAATCGTCCCCTCCCCTCACCCCCCTTCCCCACCCCCAAATCTCGGTGGTTGCACACATGGCATGGCAAATTGCCTGTGGCATCCTTAAACATGATATCTACCTTGATGACAGAAATTGCATGCCATTGATATGCTCCTTGGAGAACCTCTGGACAAGCATCTGAAGCCAGGGATCTACTGCCAATTTAGCACACTACCCAAAAATGTCAAAAAACGAAAGCTTTCTATGAGGTCATCCCCTTCTGAGGACTGGAACCAGAGATAGAGTCGGAATTTGATTAGAACTGTGATAGGCTGAATATATACATACATCATTTGAGCAACAGAGACCCAAAGTATGGTGAGATGAACGGAAGAACGTATAACTTGATTAACAGCGAATGAACAAGAGGCACACTATTTCATTGCAATTTGTGGACATTTGTTCTCCACATTTAGCCTTGTCCACTGAGCCCCTTCCCACTTTTACTTTTTCATCCTCATCTGAAAGTTCAGGTCAGCATGCAGGAGATCTGCATTATCTGTACTGAAAAGGGGATGGAGCTGAGTATAGCATTTCACCTTGCGTGTTTCTGATATCATATCGCTTTTGCAAAGGTAAGAAGCCCCAGGATGGAGGGTAAGGGACTCTTACCACTAAACGGGCATCACTGTCTTGGGGGAATCCAGTCTGCACCGGCTTCAGAAACAGCACCTGCAGATATTTCCACATTGAGGGAGCTTGTCACTGCAGCATCATCATCAAGGTGGATATTGTCGCATGGGCATTATCTCTCGCACTTGCTCAGGACATGTAAAGTTGCAGCTGGTTCATTGGCCATTTGACTGAACAATAATCTTGCCTCGTGCTCATTGCCGATGATGTGTTCCCAATTGTGAGGTCTTCATCTCCAAGCACGTCAGAGCATCACAGATGATTTTTTCACATAGGGACAGGCAGTCTCAGGAAAGGCTGTGACCTTTGAGCCCTCCTTGGCAGCCTGGTGAACGAGACCAGCACTCAGAAGCGTCTTTCCTACATCGGTATTGGATCCCCAGACCTGAAAAATTGGCACTGACAGGGGGACAGTGCCCTGCTCCAGCAGATTGGCGGCATTTTCTGTGCCAAATGCGTGCTTCAAGCATGCGATCTGGTAGATAGACCCTTCGAGAACGTTCTTGCTCAGCAATGATCGGCGTTTGGCAATTATGCAAAATCCTCTGAGCATGCTGACTTGCAAGTACTTGAGCGATTGCGTCTCAACATCTGCCTATCATCTCACAAGATTATCGAAGCAAATGTCCTATGAAGAGAAATCAATTCGCTTCCTCATTATTTAATTTGTGAATTGCGTAACCTTCTAACCTCACTTGCGTATCGGATATCAGGGAGCACGGCTTAAAGAAATGCAGTAGTTTTGCAGCGCCTTGAGTAGTTGTTAGTCGTCCTTAAGAGGCTATCACCACTCGAAATAGCAAGAGGAAACACAGTCAATCAATTTCCCTTGTACTGTTGGCCCACATGGTCGTGACAGAGAAGAGCTTGACGCTCAGTATCGACGGAAAAGATAGGACAATATTTATTGATGTCGACGATGGTGAAGCAGAGCAAGACACTTGTGTCGTTATTGGGCATGGGGCATCTGGGGACGCGACCTCTGGTAACTTGCCGAAGATCGCCAAAGCATTGGCCGAAGAGGGGCACTTGGTGATCAGATACAATGCCGGGGGGCAGGTCCCGGCAAGGTGCAAGCTTTTGCAGGTAGAGAACTCTGCTTAGAAGACTTTAAGCTACTTGCATCCAGTCTAAGCTTGAGAATGGTGCATCCTAAAAATTTGCGACTCAAAATATGTTTCAATATCTGATACATTATGGTTCACAAGACCACACACATTAAAAGACAAAGCAGTGACATGAAGAAGAACTGTGCAAGCAACGATGCATGATTTCGACAGTGTCCATGATCGCTTGCATCTTGCAAGACATTTGGAAGAGCATGCTGCAGGCCCAAAAAATTAACAGCTCTAGATATGCAGGCTATACTGAACAGCAAGCACGAGGCCCTCGGAAAGGCCAGCAGCTTCTTTCTCAGCGGCCATAGCATGGTGGGTTCCTTAATTTACCCTTAACGCTCCACATGCTAAATGCATGCACTGCAGACCTGCCCAGGAACCTCAATCTTCGCAGATCGTCTTCATGCATGCACTCCAAAATTTCCTGCCTCCATCCAGCTATAATGTAAAACAACTTGACGCCTTTACTCCCCGCAAAGATACTTACTCATCGCAAAGATACTGCCCAGGAATCGTATGTTTAAAATGGAAACCCATGATTCAAGTGTCTACACCAGATCTCGTTCTGAAAAGTCATCTGAAGAAGGCCTTTTTGCAGATGACTCTGTTCAAAAGACCAACGGACTGAATGCTTGCACTGCACCCTCCCCTAGTCTTGACGGAACTTGATCCTGATGCTTGATGATGGCTTTCCGTTCCTGACAACATAAATATATTGACTAGATTATTTCATATTTGACAGGGTGGGCGAACAGCATGCGCAGTGGCAAGAGAGAGAAGTGATGTGAGGGGTGTGCTGCTGTTTTCCTTTCCCCTTCACCCTCCTGGCAAATCGGTGCCCACCACCCCCTCCGCACCTCGCCCTATATGAACACCTAAATCTCGCAATGCATCTGCTCCTGTACTCATTTCTGCACTGCTGGGGGGAAAGATCATTTGCACACTGTGCAACCGCACCATGGGTCCGAAATCTGCAGAAGGTGCTGCAATAGCGGCCCTCAGTTTGTTTCTACTCAAGACTGCAAAAATTTGCAAATTGTAGGATCAATTGCGCGACGAGGATTTGGTGGCGCTTGAGCAGCCTGTCATGATCGTGAGGGGGTCGAAAGACACCTTCAGCACAGAAGGCCCATTCTCCCAGGTCACCAAGCGCATGGCCTCCAAGGGGCTTCGCATTGTGAATGTTGAAGGCGGAGACCACAGCTTGGGGACCAAGAATGCCGCCGGGGAGAAGCGGTAGGATTCCAATCTCTGCGTCCATTTTCATGGAGGTTTGAGCACTGCCATGTAGAAATCCATTCCAGGCTGACCAGGCATCCACTGGCACTGCAACGCTAAGATGTTCAATGTTGCTCTTTGATTTGCAAAAATGTATTATTCTGGCTGTATATGGATGGCTATTGGGATCCCTGCATCTGTCGCCTGTCTCGCGCGAGGAGAATCTTGAAAGGGGGTTCACTGTCGGGATCCTCGACCTTCCTTTCCATAAATCTTCCTTGCTTATTTGTTTATTTGTTTGAATTGACGGCTTTGGTCAAACTACCTGACAGGACTGTAGACTCCTGCCTGCAAATGTGGCAGGAAAAATTTGCCAGGTGCTGGGCAGATGATGACTGCAATGACCAGTCAAATGTGATATGATGAGGATATCGAATTGATACCTCGCTTTTTCGGTCGACTGTGCAGGTTTGCTGAGTGGATTGGGGCAGTTAAAGAATTCGTGAAGGAGCTGACAGATGACAAGGACTGGAAGCCAGGCTCAGGTGCAACTTCTGAGGCAGCAAATCAGAGTGGTGTAAATCCAAAGAAGGAAAAGAAGCAACCCGGCAGTGAACTCAAAAAGGGCAAGTCAGCAATGGAAGCCAAAGCAGCTGGCACCAAGAGCAAGGGAGGGGCATCCAAAAAAGCCGTCAAAAACCAGGACGGCAAGAAAGCGACCACAGTTGCTTCGGGGACTGCTGGATCAAAGGCCGGGAGGAAATCTCAACCCAAATCCTTTCCAAAGAAAGGTTCCAAACGCCAGAAGATTGCAGAGTAGGGTCAGTGACTGTCTTTCTCGCGTTTGTATAGGATTTTGCCAGATCAAATGATGTGACAGTGAGCCTGCATATCAATCTGAAGAGAAGCCACTTGCCTGCTAAAAGCGACATGCCAGTTTCGATTGTGGCAGTATGGAAATTGTCAGGGGCCGCCTGCAGCCGCCTGCCTCACTCCTGTGGCAATGTGGGGGTGAGTGCTCCTGTATCAAGCTCTGGGCATCGTTTCTCCAGTTGTTAGCTGCTGCAATGCATCTCTGTGAGTGCTTGAGGCTTCCTTGTGGGGATGGAGTTGGGAGTGTGCACTTTTGTCATTGGTATGACAGCAATGTTGGTGGTTGGATGATCTTTCTGTTGCAGCAGCTGGGTACAATCGCAGGTTCAATCGTAAATCATATGCCTCCTATATGTTGGAAATGTTGCCTGTGTGAGTTTTAGTGCATAGGATTGTACTGGACATATGTCTTGCAGTGTAGAAAATGGAGGGGGCGATCATGATCGTGAGGTGAGCTGCTCGTGTGCGATAGATCTCGAGAATGCCGTTCTCATCTGACTGACAGACAGACAGACAGACGCATGAAGAGACATGCTGACTCATCAACTTCCCACTGAGGCATCCAAGGTTCTTTCGCTCTGGACAAGTAAAGGCAAGACGAAAACTGTTCACGACCAGCGCAGAAGGGTTGTACTTTCATATAGCGCAATCTCCTGCAACTCCAAGGCAACAGAATTTCTCAAGGGCTGAGCTCGCTCTCCCTTTTGGCACAGCCAAGGGTAAATTGATATACTCTCCTGCGTGTACCAGATAGCTAGATACTGCTGATCAGGAAACTAAAGAGAATGAAGCACCCAACCTTGTGCACACTGGTGATTGGTTTTCCTTGGCCACAGTAGTGAAGCCCTTCTGCTAGGCGGGCCCCTGGGTCCATATATAAGCTTAAATCTCGAGTACAGGCATCCAGGCATGACAACATGGCCGAGACCAAATCAGCCCAAGAGCTGCTGGTGCAGCCTCCCCACCGACCTCTTTGAACGAGTGCTCAACATCCTCCCAGACAATGACCAGTGAGCTGGCACTGTTCCCTTGCAGCAGACTGGATGCCCATCTTAAACTGCTCTTTGCAATTGAAGTATTGTAGCAGTAACACATAAGACCAGACATCTTCCTCAGATAGGGCTTTGCGCTGGAGAATGATGCTGCCCACTTTCTGAGGTCTTTCCACAACGTGATCCAGCTTCTCATTTGAATTGAGACGCACAGCATCGCTTTTGCTCTCAAGATAATTTTCCTGCAGCTGGATGTGTGGTATGAATGCCCATCACAGATGTTTGATTGTATCGTCGTCTCATGTCTAAAATTTCCCTGAATATCACCTATTCAGCGAGACCTACCTGCGAAGCAATTTCCCCGATCAAGCTGAGGAGTCGTTGCAGATCTTGAAAGCATTCCCCTGTGTAGATGGAGGGTCGTGCCTCTCGTGTGTCAGGATTGGATGCATGCGCACAATTCGTTCCCCCCCACTTACAAGCATCTGCACCTTGTCGAGCCAGTGTCAGAAGACATGCTCCATTGGATAAACAGGTCAGCCATCACCCTTGCTGAGTCAACTTCTACAGCATAGAGAGCTTGTCCTGCACACTTATTTATTGCACCTCACCCCTTTTATGATCAAGGTGCAGAAATCGTCGTCGACTTGCACTTTCAACACAAGGTAAGGACATACGTCCAATAATGTCAGCTGAACCTGGATCTCACAAAAAGTGGCCTTGTTCTATGTTGAGATAGGACAGAAAGCTGAGCAGCATCATCTGCTGAGGAAATTCCTTGCCGCCTGAAGCGCTCACATGCGTGTTGCAGAGTTGCATCGTCTTTGAAGACTCTGCATGTCAGCAATGTCAGACCACTGTGGTTTATTTCAAAAGCGCTGAAGACGATTGCCAGAGAGTCTTCTGATCTGGAGAGCCTCACATTTTGCAATCAGAGGGATGGAGCAGCAACGGTGCTGAAAGAGATAGAAGCTTTCAGCCAGATACAAAAGCTCACGTGCGAAAATCTGGACTTCCAGCACAATGGCAGGAATGTGGATTTTGGATTCCTATCAGCGCTGGTCTCCCTCCAGGTAGAATCCATCATCAAATCATCTGGAATCGAATTCCATTTGGCCACTTACTATCGCTGGATGAAATTGCAGCTTGCTCATATCCTGCTTGTGAGGGCATTCTTTTGTGTGTGTATGAGAAAGCAATCGGACTGAATTTTTATTGGTGAAGCACACCAGCAGCCACTATTGGCTCAGCTCTTTCCAGTGCAGAAAAAGGCATTTATGGTAAGAAATGCTGGACACTGCAGGAGATGGAGCTGAAGGAATTCAGCTGGCAGCATGCAATAGTGCAACGAACAGACACCTTGTGGAGTGCTCTGGCCGCCCTTGCCTCCTTCACATCCCTCAAATTGCATGTGGACGAAAATGTTGATAAGACAGGGCAGGGCAAGGGTCACCTTCTCTATTCGGCATCAGAGCTGGTGCAGATAAGGTGAATTTCAAGTGAATGAATTCTCAAAGGAGCCCCCCCCCCCCCCCCCCCGGAATAAAAGTTAATTCACACTTTGTTTGCCTTAAGGTTGCAGTTCTCTTGTTGATACAGAAAGTGTCATGGAGATACGAGGAGACACTTTACCTCTGCAATTCTGTGTGCAGATTTCTGACAATGGAAGGACTCGATACGCTACTAAAAGGCGGCTTGCTCCCAGAGTCTTTCCGCCTCCTGACCAAGCTTACCGACTTGGAGATGGGAGGTGTCACCACAGCCTCGTTGGCCCCCGTTATGACCCTCCCAGGATTGGAAAGGCTCACCTTACGGATCAGTGAGCGAGATCTGCAGCCCAGAAACCTGGCACTGCAGTCAACAGTATTGACATATTCGAGCATGTGGGGGGCAAATCTGCAATCGGTGAGTTGACAAGCACCTGACGGACTTATCACCAGATAACAGCCCCAATCGCCAGTCAGCCTAGGGACTGGCTGGCCCAGCATGTCACAATGCATAATGTATGTAGACTCAGCGAAACGCTACAACTTCCTCCATAGCAAATTTACAGCACATTAGCTGGGGATGTCTTCTCTCTTATACCCAAACTTGACCTCCTTCGCGTGCTGATAAAAATCTCTTAGGAACAAATTGCAGGCAGACGACTTGCTGCCATTGGCTTCTCCCTTGCATGGCCTGAATTCACTTTCACTCATGTCCGGAGAGCTATCGATTTCCCAGACCCAGTGGCAACTTGCCTGCAGCAGCTGACCCACTTGGATCTGACTGGGAATTTCTTTAGCTGGATTCCCTCTGCTTTGTCCCATATCACGACCCTTGTACTTTTGTACATGGGCGGCAACCAGACGCTAGAGATGCAACGCGGTGACATCAATTTGTTGCAATCCCTGCCAGATCTTGAGGTCTTGGAGCTGTCAAAAAGGATGCCAGAGGATGCAGGAGATAATTCTGGGTCTTCCCAGAGATCAGTTGGGGTGCTCTTGGAGATCGCGTACAGCTTCCCGTCTTTGTATCTTGCTGGGCTTGATCTGGGCAACGAGTCTGACTCCGATGAAGATGACTCTGATTAAGATTAGAGAAATGGAATAATTCCTTTGGTCTTGTAGACTCTGATTGCACATGGGAGAGACTTTGACTCCTAGTTGTTGGAGATAGAATACTCTGTAAGTCATGGATGGACAGTGTGGGAATTGACAGGCAGGACGTTGCATTTGGGTTGCATGCGTTGGAGTGCAAAGCCTCGCCTCATTGCTAGTTATATGATGTGTGCTTTCCTCCTCAGTAGTAAAGCATTAAGCTACTTAGCGCTCTGTCTTGGTGAATACAATGGAGAGCTCGAGGACATTTGCTGGGTCTGCAGTGCAGTGAAGTAGGCCCCGCGCTGTGCCAAAGCACAATGCAGCGAATTTTGCAATGCTGCATTCCCTTGCTGTTTATTGAGGTCTGGAAGGTTTCAAGTGGGGGTCCTGGAGTAGACATTGGCTCTACACATAGAAGCGTAACGGTGCTCTGGGAGGTGGCAAAGAAATGTCCTGATTTACCTTATGAGAGGTGATATTGCAATCATTATACAGTTGCCTCGGTCAAGTCTGCAGCTGAAAGTTTTTCATGTTGCAGAACTTGTTGGTGAGAAGAAGATGAAGATGTTCAAAAGCATGGTAAATATGTTATCTTGCTCATAGAATTGCTACAAATATTGACAACAAGACCTTTACAGTGCAGGAAGAGAGCTGGTAAGATACTTTGGTCAAAGAAGACAGATGTTGGGAAATATGGAAGCTTTGCAAATGACATAGCATTACCTTCCTTGGCATGAATGTAAGAGAGGAGAATATTAATACTAGCGAAAAAACGCTAAGAATAAACCTCTTAGTTGTCGCACTACCTTGCAGTCAAGCAGGCCCTTACTCCACAGATTAAGTCCTGGCCATTCTGTCGGTCCCAATTGTCAATTCTGTTTCAAAACGGGGATTCAAACACCCAAATTTGCTGAATCACACAAAACAGCGATGGTTCCTTGATTTCTGTAAATCTCCGCGTCTTTTTTATGAGGGAGCCAACCACACGTAGTTGTCTCTGGTTGTTCGCACCCAGTGCCAGAGTTCATCAGACAGACAGACGGAATGGTACACAGCCACTCCAATTTCCAGGAGCGCTGGGATGAATTGGTGAGCTATGCAAAAGCTTGGTAAGTAGCATGTCAGATTGAAATTCAGCTTCTGCTTTCCCAAGAGCTGAGATCACGTCGACTTCTCCTCAGCTTTGTGGCCATCTGCAAGCAGCAAAAGGATGACGATATCAATCCTACCGACCCCCATAAGAGCCGCTAGTGTTCGCCATGCCAGATGGTATGAGCATGTTGCCTCCTCAGTCATATAGCGAAAGTTTCAAGCACTTCCATCCTTACTTCCATGACTGGGCTGGCAACTGGTGCCCCCCCCAAGGATTCTTCATTTTACAAGTAAACGATTAATTTGGTTGGATTCATGGCAGAAGACTTGGCAGTTGATCCTACAGGCAAAGCGCCGATGTTCTCACATGAAAAGGCCAATGATTCATAGATTCATGGAGGAACAATATGCCACTTCCAGCTTGAGATTGCTCATGCAAACCCTTCCGTCCATTTCCCATCCCAGTGCGTTTTGAGATCTGAGAGCTCTGAAACCGGGTCCGGAGAAGACTCACAGAGAATGAGCTGTAGCTGGGACCAGGAGGGGAGGCAGGAAGGTAGGCAGCACAGGTTGTAGCGGGCAGCTCTTGCCCTCAAATGCAGCCTGTCTTCCATCTCCACAGTTCTGCGCAAGCGAGAAACCGTGTTAGCCAGACTTGGATCAAGCAGCAGCATTAGCTTCTGCTCTGGCATCTTGCAAAATTTGCTGGAACCAGAGCCAACTTCTGACGGGAAGGCAACATCAGAGAACCAATTGATCATTTGGATTTGAGTCGATCTATAAAACTGAAGCTAAATAGCGAGATTCATGGTTAAGTTTGGTGCACTTGCCGGTTGTACTCAATGCTGACAGTTCCTTCTCAGAAACCAGCTCCTGAACTGGAATTTGCGCTTCCGCATACCTTTTGCTTCAGAGCCAACATCCTCCCCAAAGAATCATTTCATGATCTTACTATCTGAGACAGAATCAGAGCGTGAATGGTAATTTCATCACAAGTCTGAGGAGCCATTCTGCACTGAAAGGGCTGCAGACAAAGGGATACCTTCTCACTCCATATGGCTGGAAGTGTGCTGGCGAGGTGTCTTGGTACCTCCAATCTCTATTGCCAAACGCTTGTTCCAGCAGACCAGCTAACTGGGGGTCATGCTTTCTGAGTTTTTGCCTGGTGTTGATCCCACTGTTCACATCTGCAATGATTAAATTTGCCTCAGTACAAATGGTTGATTTCCTTGGTCGCCAGTCAGAGCTAGTCAGCATTGCAGCATTTTGAGATGAGCTCTAAAGCACATAACATAAAGCTGCAAGCAAATATTTGCGAAGAAAAATTGATTAATACATTCCACATCGCCTTTGTCAACTACCAGGCAATCTCTCTTACCTAATTGTGCTGACAGAAATATATGGCGATACAGGAAAGATGCCATTCCGCCGTGACACTGTAATGTCAGCAGCAAGAATTGAACTGAGATCAAGGACTGAAGCTGCTGCTTCACATCATGAGCATATTCTTCGGGCTTAAACACACCATCAACAGGTGTGCGCATGCATTACAAGGGAGAGGGGGGGTGGGGCAGTCTGATCTGGGGTTCCCCTCTCCATACGATGGGTTCAATCTAGGATCCAACTCTGTTTGCTTCAAGTTCTTCCAGAACGGATACAACAATAGAGAGGTTAAGGTGGATAGTCTTGGGAGTGATGATGAGGGTACCTGTGCGTACAGTGGCTTCAAACCAGGACTGCGCTCCCTCTGCCCAGTACTCATCCGCATTGGCCAGCATGTAGACATCGCTGCCATACAGTTGGCTTGACCGGGCATTGAAATACGCCGAGATGACAGCCTGTCATTGATCAAGCGAAACGTTGCCGCCTGGCTGGTGATGGTGTCGCTCACTGAAAACCAAATGACAGGAAAGACTGGTGCTCAGGCACAACGAGAGTGAGGTTCCCTGGATTCTGCTCTTGGCTTTCTTCTTACCTTTCTTCTTAGGTATAATGGTGTTTTGGAAGCTTGGTCACAAGGCCACAGATGCATAATGGTCTGAGGGTATGACATTGAAAATCTTATCCAAGCAAGGATATCGTTTGGCCTTGCCAGACAGTAGCAAATTGCGGCAAGAGTGCAGTGCATGCAGAGTTGTCAGTCAGCACCTGGTCTTAGTCCATGCCCACTGCCATGATGTTAATTTTCCCTCATGGAAAATTTTTGGGGTACTAAAACCAAGTAGGGCCTTGAACCACCAGATTTTTGGTATGTTTCTATGTCGTGCGAAGGATGTTGGAGTTCCAATCCAAGCAGAGCCTGAATTTTGCAGCTTTGGAAAGCAAAAGGAACACATGAGTCAGCACCTGGCGCTGGTCTTCGTCCATGCCCACTGCCATGACGCTGTGGGCAAATTCATGGACCAGGATGTTCTCGTGCGGGTAGTGCCGGTCATCATCCATCAGCAGGTTCTCCTCCCCTGCAAGCACCAACTACAGGTCGTGACTTGAACCCATCCAGATCCATCTATACTTCAGATGGAAGCAAATTAGCAAGGGTAGAGAGCCGGTGCCCCCCCCCCTCCCCTCCCC
>QAXI01000444.1:101739-112115 GCA_004335615.1 Chloroidium sp. JM | reverse complement strand
GTTCTGGTGAATTGGAATGATCTGAGGGATCTGTCTCCCCCCTTAATGATGCCACCATTGTCAGTCGAGAGAGTGCATCCTGCCACTGCAATTCATGACTGACCTCCTTGACCTTTTAAGCTCATGGCAATGGGGAGAAGTGCATCTTGCATGCGTCTGCAGGTGGCTCGCTCCCTGGAGAGCCGGCGCAAGGACGGGGTGCCTGGAACTTCACCCATGGCCAGACGGCTGCTGAGGGCCCTCCAGAAGATGGGAGAGACGGAAGCAGCCAAGAAGCTCTCAGCAGCCTATAAGTTTTAGAGTGTCAATGGGGTGTTGAACCTACAATGAGCTGAACCCACAGCGAATTTTGTGAGTGGCCATAGACCGGAACGTGAAGCCTGGCAGTTCTCATTTGAATGCTGTTGGTGAAACCTTTCAATGTTGACCCTCGCCAAACATTAAGAAGGTGTAGAGCCAATCCAAATGATTGCCATCTTCAATTGTCAGCCCAAAGTATGAAGGTGTGAAAGGGATGTCTATGATGAGATGTAGGGTTGGGCAGTCTGGTGTTAATGTATAAGACTTTGCCAAGCAAGTCATGTGTCAATCACATCCAATCTGACACTGAGTGAAATTCTCATTCTCAATCGGCGCTGCTGAATGGCTTGTGCTTTATGATATATTCATCTTGCTCGCGTCCTACCTATGCAGAATAATCTGCATGATCCTTGCTGGAGATTCACTTTGGGGGAAAATTCACAATCGTCAAAATCGCCACCGAATCCAATCATGATCAGCTTTGAACTCGAAATTGATCATTCTAGAGTTCCATATTAGCTTGCAATTCAGCATCAGCTCCAGATGGGGAAGTCGGAAACCGACGTGTGCACTGAAAGGGCATCATAAAATTGTAAGGATAAATTCTTCTCTTTTCGTACTGCTGCTCGTACAGGCGTGTTTTGCTCTCCCTGCCAGTGGATTGGCGGGAACTCCCACCAAGCGAAGCCACATCGCTTTGAAGCCTGAGCCTCAGAAAGCAAATCATATTTATCAATTCATTACACTCAAAGCTCTCGGCCCTTCCGATAAATCGAGAGAAACATAAAAAGATCGACATGAAGCTTGCCGCCATTACCTCCGTTGCTGTTGCCCTTCTGCTGCTGTCAACGACTGCCGAATCTCGCCCAGGTCTGCGCCGATTCTATACTTGCACAGATGTCCTCTTACCTTCTGCTCAGATGCACGTTTGCGGAACCAGCGCAACATTGTATCCATAATTTGCCGGTCGTCTAAATCGTCTTTCTCGCCAGTGGGCCCACGGTTGCCATTCTGGCAATCTGGCATGATCAACCGTCACTGGCAAATTTAAATTTGCTATCATCATCTGATCCGTGGCCTCCGTCGTACAATTTTTGGCCCGCGTCCGCGTCGAATTCCATCCACAAAATTCCGTGTAGGTGGCAGAGGACTCAAACAAGGAGCAGGCGTTGGTGCCGGCTGCAACTCCATTGCATCGCAAAGCGATAATGCTTTAGGTGAGATTTCAAGCGGTGCAGCTCATGCCAAATCTAGAACCTTTATTCGAGAAACATTGTTTCAACCAACGTGCTGACTGTACTTTCTTCTCTGTGCAGGGTTTGGCGTCAAGAATGCTGGTGCTCTTCTCTTTCTTTTTCTTCTCCCAGTTTGAAACACATTGATTGCGCATAGAAAGCTTTAAGCTCCTGTGCATAGAAAGCTTTAAGCTGCGCATAGAAAGCTTTAAGCTCCTGTGCAGTTGTATGTTTATCGAGCCGAAGGCTGAGCAGCTGTGTTCCTTGCAGAGAACGGCCTTGTCTCAGATATGGCCATGATAGGTGATACCAACATTCTTGTTGCTTTGCTCATGCCCAGTGATCCTGGTGATGTCAATGAAATGCCGCAATGCATGCTGGCATGTCCAGCTTGAGAAATGTGAATAGGCTTCGAGTGTGATATGGCTAATCATGCTGATTGTCTTCCAGGGGGCCGCCGCCTGCAACAGGGCGCTGGAGTCGGTGCAGGTTGTGACAGCATCGCCTCACAGAGTGACAATGCTGTCGGCTACGGAATCGAGAATGCAGGTAAACCCCCTGCTCCCTCTCGTAAGCTCCCTCTCATAAAATGTGATATGCCCTCTCGAGGCACTGAGGGGTTTCTTCCCCCCAAGAACACACCACTGCAGCCGAGGCAGCTTGCTTTAAGCTTTGTCATTCGAAGGGAAGTTCTTGGACACAAGAAGCACTATGTCATGTGCATGTCTTCTTGAAGCCTCGATGCTCTGCCACTTACTGACATTGTTTGACATTACATTCACAATGGGAGCCCTGTGCCTTGCAGAGAACGGGCTTGCCCACAACATCAACCCCAACACGCCCATTAACAACATGCCTGGCACTGGCCGCAAGCTTTCTGCAACCAGCACCCTACCCGGTAAGCCCCCAACATGCAAACGAGGCACACTGTCACCTTGTCTGAATCTCCTCCAGGACATGCCCTGGTCACGATTGCTGTCCCTTGTCCCTTCAATCAAATGTGGAATGGCAATGGTGTTGGCCCTACCCTCTTTCTCTCCTTGCGAGCTGTTGCCGTTTTGGTTCTTGCGATCGACAGCCTCGCACACAGCATCCGCTTGACTTGCATAATACAGCCGATAGAAGGCCCACTCTTTCCCTGCAGGCCGCAGCCTCCTGCAGGAGGACAAAATTGGTGACGGGCTTGCCAACGTCATGACCGCAGCCGGTGCCAAGAATCAGGCCCCAGTCGTCAAGCAAGTTGGTGACTTTCTCCTCCAAAGCCGATGCACCATCTGATGCTTGCATGGGATGGCCTGTTCTGATCGTGAATGTAAACACTTGACCAAGCATGAAATGTGAGTGTCGTGTGTGGTCAATTTGAGCACACCTCTGAAACTAGTGAAGTCCGAGAGCAAGCATCAGGTCCCCTCGAAGATGAGGGCTATGTCAGAATGTCCGCAACTACGACCGTTTGAGTGCTCCTTACCATCAACAACATCATTTCCTCATTTGGATGATCTGTGGGACATGTCTTCGGCTACTCCACCGTTTCACCCTGTCCAGCCTCAGAGACAAACTCTGTCCAATCCCAGAGCACTTATCCGGATAAAAGCTTGAGTTGGTCAGTAATTGCCCTTGAGAAGTAGCCAACGATGGCCCAATTCTTCATGGATGATCATCAAGCGCGAGAATGGGAACGAGGCCTGTGATCAGAGAGGCATCATCTGATTTTGGTTCTGCAACTGCAGCCGACAGCAGTGATGGCGACCTCACAGGCGACGGTGCTGAAGCGGGCAAAGAGGTCGGCCAGCTGGAGGTGGACACCATCGAGCCTTTGGGTGAGCACCTTACATAGGCTGCTCCGAGTTCTGGAGACAGGGCAAGTATTGGAGTCTCGCGCTGTGGTGGATGGGGGTCCTTTCTGCTACCTGGGGCACTGCTTCACTGCATAAGCCAAGCGATATGGACTTAAGATGCTGCACATCTGTGTCCAAATGTTGCACCCATTCACTTTGAATACTGCCCGCAGGCGGACTGACCAATCTGAGTGGCCGCTAAGCGTGGACATGACACTGACCACCAGAAACCTATATTTAATTTCCGCAATGGAGGAAGTTATTCCCACTTCCAGGATACCCCCTTCCTTCTCCAGCCAATCCCCCCAGACCTGAATTTTGTGCGACCCTGTGTGAAGTTTTGAAATTCTCAGTGACGATACCGTGACGTTGTGAACTTTATATTCCGATGGCTAGTTATGGCTCTTTCGCTTGGAATAGATGCAGCAGGTACAGGTCATTACTTTGCAGGACAAATGGTAGATGAGGAATATGTTTATGGCAATTTTCAGAGATTTTTCAGAGATTTTGCAGGCCAAGCTAATCATTATTATATTTATTATTTGCTGGCAAGCATAGTTGCCATAGTGTTTTCCCATCATCGATCTGGCTGCAAATATTTTTTCATTTCATTAAATCTTATGGTCTTTGCATTCTGCTGACCAGCACCTGGTGCAAACAAGACAGGCTGGACTTATTTATTGTCTATGACCAGAATTGCTCATAAAGTGAGCCTCTTGAATGCTTTTACCTTGATTTTGGGTAATTGACTTCATTAGCCTAGAATTTGCTAGGTATGTAGGACAGCGCCCGATTTTGAGTTGATATCAGTAGCCTGTGCTCTGCACGGCACTTGGAATAGCACCATTGAGTGGCGAAAGCATGAGAGATTTTTGACACATGCCAGATATCACGAGCTGATAGGTAGACTTTGTTGTGATGTAGTAATGCTGATTATCACAAGGCAGTAGCACGCAATGATTCACGCTGTAAGCTCTCTGGCAATTTTAGGATCCGTTACATCATGCCTCCCACAGGAAATTCTTTCCTGGCACTCTCACCTCATCCTTTGCGCGTGAAGTCTGTCATGGTGCATTTGCCGAGCTTGCAGGCATAATGAGAGGAGTATTGCACTTGATTGCGGTATCCATTGATCACAAGGTCTGGCTGAGCATGAAATCAGTGCAGTGGCGTCCCAAGCATGTCACAAAGCTAAATTCAAGCACTGTTGCAAACACTCCCTGTGTGGTGCTGGAGAGCAATGCACCATTTTGATGGAGCAATTTACGGTGAACTGTGGTTAGCAAGCTTCGTTTCGAATGCATTCTTGGTCATTCAGGCATTCACAAATTTGCAGGTGGTCATAGGTTCTCAAAGCCTTTGAGTCAAAGGCAGAGACTCTGCCGCAGAGCAACCTGTTCTTTATTTTCCCCCCAAATCAGAGGACCAGAGAAATCATCTTTGCAGCTATTATCAATATGATTACCTCGGTATAGTGATCATCGTTCTCTGTCATTGAATCACCTCGTTGTAAACCTCTCAAGTATTCAAGATGTTCAGCGAAACTCCAGAGGCTGAACCTACAGAGGACAAGTCGCAGGAGATCTTGAAGCTCACGGCACGTCGAAGTCGATTTCGAATACTTACGCACCTCCTTGCTCATGGAATGGCAGTTGGGGAGAAGACTTGTCCACATCCCGTGGTAGCTTTTGTCAGATTTCTCTTCTGCAGTTCCCCGACGACCTGACAGATCTGGATCGAGCGGCTTGCGTGGCAGACAGCACCTTCAACCCCTCCCAGCTGGTGTATCTGCTCAACAGGTGCACTGGTTTCTTGGCCAATAATCCGCAGCACTAGATTTTGTGACAGTGTTGGAAGGCCCTCCAGGCGCTTCATTAGCGTGTCGTTCTTCAATGAATGTAGAGTTACAGCTTGAAAAGCTCAGAAATTTCGAGCAATATAATGTGTATGAGACAGGTTGAGGGACCTGACCATCGGAGTGGAGTTCTTGAAGAGACTGTTTGCGTTTTCTATTTCTGATGTGGGAGAGAAATTGAATGGAGACAGTATAAGGCAGCTGGAGTTCATAATATTTTACCCTGAGATGATTTTTCAAATGAAGCTCGGCTCACACCTCAAAACGCATCTTTGGTATGACATATGCTCCACCACACTAAGCCCTTCCTGCCGGAAATTCACGCCTCGTGATTTCCTTTGGTGGCACAGTTTGGCAGACCTGGTCGCAAGTTCTGGCGAGCCTGCTTTCTTGCTGGTCAAGAGGTTGGCAGACAGGATCTGGGAGACTCCAGAGCTGCACATACAGTACCTGTCACTCTTGTCGTCGATTGCCAGTGGTACTGCGATCCCCATTCCTTTCAATTCAACTCCACTGCGGCCCCTTCAAATTGGCTGTCTGTATGCATGTATTTTCCATATGCTTTTGAACCACAAGAGGAAGGGAGGAAAGCAGAGATCAGGGGAAAGGTTGTGCATTGTTGCCATTGTCATGATGAGGAGCAGTACGACGTAAGCTTCAGCTTCAAAGTGCTGAAACTCGGGGCTGACGACTTTCGCCCACCAGAAACATGCTCTCCTCCCCCTTTCCTGTTCCACCCCCTCTCCCTCCCACTCTCTTGCTGTCATGCCTGAAGTATTTCTCCTCAAGGAGGCAATCAAGCATTTCTGCCATTCAATGTGAGCAACAGGCAAGCATGGAGCAAGAAACGAAGGGTTGAACACATGTTCCAAGTCACCACCATAGTGGGGAATTTTACAGACAGAAGTGTAGCTTCAAGTGTCAAATCACTATTGTGGGATATGGACAAAAAGTTTCTGTGTGCTGCAGGCCAGCCTGGCGCCAGCGTTCAGGACTGGATCCTCAGCCTAACCCTACCTCAGCTGAGGGTACGCAACCTAATGGGGAAGGTGGCAAAGGCGTGGCTGGGGGTTGTTGCGGCCCTCATACCAAATCTGGATGAAGACCGGTTGAGGAAGCAGGTGCGTGATTCCCTTTTGCCTATATCTCCAGCTCCATTGATTGATGACAGGAAGTCTAGGGAAGCGTATGTTGTCACCCTCCCCCCCCCCCTCTGCTAGCATTTTTGTGAGAGCCTGCTCCTCAGAAGGCTCGAATAGCAGTGCAGGAAGGGCGGACGATCGGCAAGACATCAGTAGGAGGAGCAGCGTCAACCCCCGACCCCCAGGCCCTGTCTTGACTATCCAGCACCTCCTGGACCAGATCAGTCCCCGCAGGAGCCATTTAGTCGGTGGGATCTCCCCCCGAAAAGCCGGACCAGGTATGAACAGCACTTTCTGTGTTGTATACATGTAAATCGCTGCCAACTTAATATATCGATGAGCACGTCATCTGAGTGCGGATTGGAGACGAGTCAGATGAAGGAGATCTTTTAGCCTCGTGCCTAGCTTTGTGGCAGCTCAGATGAACATCGGTGGTCTCTTGCTCAGTCTTGATTACAGCATATCCAGGTGAGCAAAGAATGAGAGGAAGGCCTCCATCTTGAGGGCTTGTGATGATGGTATGAGGGCACCATTTTTTCGAGAGAGAACTGCTTGGACCACAGATTAAGCACTCAACCGCCAATTTGGGCACTTTCCCAGGGGGCTTGAGGGCAATGGTCCAAGATGGGGCAAGCATCAGCACAATTGAGGAGCTGGAGCGAGCTGAGCTGCCGAGCGAGATTGCCCAAGCCATGAACAAGCTGGGAGGCGTAACCAACAACGTTGATGGAAGCTTCGGTGAGAGATGCTACCCCTCTTTAGTTCTGCCTATCGTTTACACACCCAGCTCTTTGCTGATGCAGAAGAGTTCCTGTCTGGCAGTCATATGGAGAAGGCGCGATCAATAGTGCAGAAATTCCGTGCAGTGTCACAGATCACCATGCCACTCCATGCAGAGTACAAGACATTCACCTTCATTTTGCCTTCCTTGCAACCTGCCTCCCTCAAGAGCTAATGCAAACTGGAGCTTGCATGAGGTCAGAGTACGGAGGCAGCTTGGATCATATAAGTTCAGGGTTTCTTCTATGGGGTCTTCAAGACCACTGTGCAAGCCATCGTAGGATTGACAGGAGAGTCTGTTTTTGCAGGCCAGGTAGACGCTCGAGAAAGGTCTGCGGAGTCATCAAGCTTGCAAAAGCCAAAAAAGGTCGCACAGGTGAGAAAGAAGGCTGGGCAACGGTAAACCCTGATTTTGCAAGCATTCTTGTTGCCAAGGCAAGGCCGCGTGTATTTGGAAAGATGTGTGCGTTGAATCACTGCTGATCCATAATGATGCATCGCTCGTAGTTTTACTTTACCTTTGCTGTTCTCAATCCAGCATTACACCAGACAAGCTCTTATCGCAATTGCCTTCTTCTTGTAACACCGCCCACCATCTCTCAGCCACATCACTGTCTGTTGTAGACGCACGCTTTTGCATCGATGACCATGAGGTCCCACAAGCCTCTGCCTCTCATAGGATTCTCTGATTACTTGGGTGCCACTGCACAGAGGAGTGCATTCTTGGACTTGGTTTCCGCAATGTCAAGAGGCAATTGGCATGAGATGGTGAACAGTGTTCCCGAATGATGCGATGTTCTGCAATTCTGCAGATTCCTTCCACCTCTGCCTTGCCACACCAGCCAACCATTGGATCCGGCAAGGCTGGCATTGTTGCAGAGAAAGCGCCGCGACATCCCTCAGTGCCCGTATCTGTGACGTCCTATCAACCTGCCAACACTGGGTTCTTCCTTTCCCCACACCCTCTCTCCTCTCCCTTACTGACCCATCACACAGCTCTGTGCCATGCCTGTGATGCTCTCATTCTAAGCTGGTAACACAGGAACGTGCAGAAGGACGACGCTTTGAATATGTCGACCCAGTGATGTCTTTGCACGGCAATGATTTTGAATCTGCCTTAACAATATTACCCACATCCGCTATTACCCCATAATCAGCAACTTTTCTGGGAATGAACAATTGAGGGATTGTGGCAGGTGATTTAGATCCTCAGCTTCCTGCAGGAGCTTGTTGGGCAGCACAAGGATGTCCTCCGTGCCCACAAACAGGAGCAGCGCCTCAAAGCTCAGTGGCAGTCCCAAACCCAAGAAATGAGGCACCTCCGGATTGTGGTCCAAGGAAGCGACGGCATGAGATGAATGCTATTCTTGCATAGATGCTTATCAACATTGTTATGATTATATCCACAGTGTCTAAATTTGCTTGGTTGATTCCTCAATTCATAATCCAATACTGTCACAATTGAGGATTGATGGAATAAGCACTGCTGCTGTGAGGCTATTGGCTTTAAATTTGGCCTAGTGAAGAGTTGAGGCTCTCTTGGTCAACGGATGAAGAGGGCGCTTTCTTGCATTCAAACCGCAAACTAACGCTGGCATTGCTCAGTGATAAGCGGTTGATCATCGCAGTAAGTTTACTAGAAAGCTTTTGTGCACATTCCTGCCAAGCAATCTCTCAAGCCTATCAGAAGAATGCGTAGCGAACGGCTCTCGTCACGTCGACGTCGTGAAAAGAACACCTGGGCGATAAGTTGAGGCAGCATGGCTTCAGATACAGACAAAGTCGTGCGAGAGATCGATGTCTACTCATGCAGGAACCTCTGGGGCAACAGTACACAGGTGTCGCCTCACTATGTTCAAAAAAATTCTGCAGCAGTGCCGTCATAGTGCATCGGAAGGAACAAATAGCGCTGATACGTTTGTTGATGTAGCTGTGCCTCTTCCAGTACCCTCTGAGGCCCCTCTGGCGGCCCTACGATGTAGATGAGACTAGCACAGTGAGCCTTCCACCCCTTTCTTGCCACAAGCAAAAAGTATGAAATGTTGACAGGTGGGTTTCTTTTATGGAAAGTGGAGCAGGATAGTGGAAGGGCTGATTTTGGGACCTGCTGCACGAATTCATCTATGAAAAGAATGAGATAGTAATCTTATGGAGTCACCGTCCTCTATCCCATGCCAGCAACATTGCATACTGCTTGTTGAAATCCCCTCTGCCCCTCCCCTCCCCCTGCCTCCAAATCAAATACTTTCGAAGAACACTTTTGGCTGGACACAATATAGCAAAGCGCCACCATGTCACAGCTGTTCCTGGAGAAACATGAATAAAAATGGCACTTTGGAGTCGTGAAACAATGCAGTGTGTGCAGATGAGGGTGAAGCCAGTGGCCAAGAGGTTCGAGATGACGGTCCCTTTGGATACGAGGGGCGAGAACTACAATGAGGATGCCCCAGATGCCCTCAAGCTGAAACACCTCACCCTGCAGTCACGCCCGGGCAATCTGCCCACCTCTTATGCACTGGGGTCCATCAGGTATTTACCCCCCCCCCCCCTCCCCCCTCACCCCTCTCTCATTGTATGTGAGGCCACGAAATTGGACCAATTTCTGGCATTGAACATGGTCCAAAACCCCATTCCGCTCGCACAGGCTGCTACTGATATGATCTCCATTCCCCAATCGTACCACCACAACGATGCTACTATACGACCAACCAAGCCACCTGACTCTTCCACGCTTGGTTTCCTGCTGCAGAGTCTTCACACACTTTGTCCAGTCCAGGAATTCTCCACCTTTCTCCACGAGCCCCGCTGCCACATGCCTTGCTGGCTTTGCGGCGACTTTCCCAAGCTCCTCTATACATTTATTAGGCCGCGACCCTGAAACTGGACAACAGTCCTTTGGAGAGCTTTCCTGCAAAATATGTAGTGCCTGCAAGCAAACTAGGCACTTGAAACATCTGCAGGGGAGGCAAGCTGTTGCTGATGCCGATCGACGAGGCGCTGCAAATGCGTCCCCACATGGCGCATCTCGACACCACTGCCGCCAAGCCCAGCCAGGAGGTGGTCAAGCAGGAGGACCCCGCAGAGGAGCTGGTCGCCCTTCAGGTTCCCCTCCTTACTCACCCCCAAAAACCCTCACCCCCAAACACAACCCCCTTTTCCCCAAAGAACAGCCAGGAGGTTGCTGAGCAGGAGGATCCTGCAGAGTTGCTGCTTCCCCCCTGCTTCC
>QAXI01000444.1:77578-93337 GCA_004335615.1 Chloroidium sp. JM | reverse complement strand
CATCATTCCCCCCCCATCCCCCCCCCTTTCCTCCTCCGCCCTCCTTCATGGCACCGTTCACTTCCATTGCTAAGGAGCAACAGTTTCAGCCATTTCTCACCTTCATGTTTGCCATCATGCTGTCAGGCCCCCTGATCCCAAAGTCTGCGAACGGACTCCTGCCCGCAAATGGGTGGTCCGCAATGGGGCTGTGATCCCCGAACGGCAGGTGGCTGCCGCTGGAGGTTCGACTCGCAAACCAGGGGTCCTCGGAGAACCCCGGCCACCCGAAGAAGGGGTCGGAGCGGGGGGGTTGCTGGCCCGGCCGGCGACGGGCGTGGGGGTGAGGGGGCCTAGCATGGACGGATTGAGGGAAGTTACCTGCACAACAGAGAAAAGTTGGGGACACCTTTTGAACGAGCCCAGTAAGCACTTTTCGAACTTGCAGACGGGGCAAGTGGCGGCACTGGCGAGCAAGTGGCAGCTGCATGCATATCAATGAGATTGTAGATGCATGCTGGGCCACATACTGGATCACTGGTATAATCTCACTTTCAAGTACTTCTTCAGCGATCCTCTGATGTTATGGCTTTCACAAGTAAACGAAAAGTCAGTGCTTGCACGTATGACCTCCAGCTTGGCATTGCCACTGGAGCAAAAGCAAATAGAAAAGTCTATGCTCACCCGCATGCCCCCTCTACCGCTGCCATGAGGAGAAGGAATGGGACCTCAAGTGTGTGATCAAGCATTGCTGCCTTGAAGAAGAAGGAAAGGGTGGCTCACCGTCATCATCCGGCTCTTCCACCCTTGGCTGCTGTCTGGGTGACCCCACTGTGTGCCTGTAGTCTTCGCCTTCAGGTACTTCTTCAATGCTGAACCTGCCCCTGTGGGGGTACTGAGCCTGCAGAGACGGCCAGCATCAGTCGCTTGGAGCTGCAAGGCGATTCTAAGCACTTGCTTTGTGCCTTCAGCAATAAATGCGCCTCAGAGACTCGATGGCTCAGAAGCCTAGTGTCCTAGGCACGGCGTGCATCGGATCTGGCTCATTTTGACACTGCAGTAGAGCGGTTTGACTGTTTTGTACGTCCAAGGCAGCAACCCGAATCGCTCGAAGACGCCTGGCTATCGAGGGGAACCTGCACCTGCTGGTTGTGGAAAGGCCAGCCCATCTGGAGTACTCAGCGTATTGAGATGGATATCAGCCACTAGTACTGGGCCGAGGTCGGTCCAGTGCAAGTCGTCTCGGGTCTTGCGAGTCCGGAGTGGCGTATCTGGGCCACAACAAAGTATCTGTGCAGTAGTCTGCTCTGTTGTGCGCAACGAAAGAGAAATCGATAGCTTTGGAGGGGAATCTAAGGCGAAAGGCTGGCACTCAGAACAAGAAGCACAAGCTTTTACAGCATCGACAGCGATTCTGTAATCCTTCGATGGGGATGAAGTACATGTTCAATTATCCCTTCGTAGAAAAGAAAGCTTCACTTTAGCCTCCTGAAGCTGGACATTCTCTGTTTTTATTTCTGGTTGTAGGAGTGCCTCGAAAGCTTTTTGAGACCACAATAACAAAAGAGCTACCGGCATTGATACGTGGAAGACTGCAAAACCTGTGGCCGAAGAGCGCAGGTAATTCGGATAATCATCGCAGAAGCAAATAATTCAACAAGTGCCCTTGTTGTGCACCAAAGCGGAGCTGTCAACTTGCTGATCAGTCGCATGAATTTGCATGCACAAGGAATCAATTCTGTTCCCCTTTTGGGATGGGAATGACCACCTGGTGAAAGTCAGGAAAATTTGCTATTTCCCGTCGATGTACTACATGGAAATGCTATATTTGAATGCATGGATCATAGCCGTCTGCCAAAGGAGTCGATCAAATTCCACCAAGGCTTGACAAGGATGCTGCTGTGCGCAGGCTTGGGTCACTTGCTTCTACGTGATATGCTAGCCTGCTGACAGCACAACAACGAGGTGTGAAGAGGCGATGGGGATGAAGGAGCTCAAAGGTGATAAAATTTTGCAAGAAAACCTTGGCGCCCTCAGTCTTGGTCTGGCAGTCTGTTGTGAGGAATGCGACACAGACAACTTCCCTGGCTTTTTTTGAGTCCTGAGACTCACATGCCTGGTGTCTGACTGCATTACCTCAGTGTGTAAAAGCCACACGTTCCGCAAGCCTGCAACCTCATTCCTGGAGAAAGTGTCATTATGCATGAAGGGTCATTTCTAAAGTGAAGTGCGTGGCAAAGAGGTGCAAGCCATGTTCAGATGTCAGCTGGAACAAAGACCCAGCAGCCCCAAAATCCATCCCCCCGTGCAAGGCATTGTCCCCACAGGTACAGCTGCTGGAAGCAACACAGTAGCAGAATTCAAGCAATATTTTGGGTGCAGTGTCCACAAGGATGTCGCCAGCTCAGGCGGCCAAGACGATGGCCGACGAGGAGATGGCCCGCCGCCTGCATGAGGAGCTCAACGGCCCCGAACTCAGCCCGGCAGCCGCAGCCGGCAGGCGGAGCCGCAAGGCCACCAGCTTCTATACGCCTTCGGTGCTGCTCTTGCTTCCTACTCTGCCCACGCCTCCAAAATCCATCATGGCACAGTCCCTTCGTTTGGTTCAAACGATGGATCACGAGCCTTTGTGGGTGCAAGTCAGTCTTGTTAGATCACTTTTGTGAAGGGTGAAGCCACATATCACCGAAACATACTAGAATCAGAGTAAGAGGTTGCAGACAGTCTCAGGCCATGTGGGGTGGTGCATTCTTACGGCCAGGATAGGGCTGGCAGAGCATCTCGGGAGCATATGTCGGAAAAGTCTGACTCTTGAATGCAGATCTGGCTCATCACAGCAACCCTTCTTGTACAGGAAGCACGTGCCTCCTATCTTTGCCTGGAGTGATTTGGTCTGAGATCAGTGCTTGTCGAGTCACTGAACGTAGTGCATTTGGCCCAGATGGGAGGGAGTGGAGGCCTAGCCCATCATAGTGAGGAGGAGAAGGGCGAAGCAGAGCCTCGCTCCCCCAAGTCGCCCTTCAAGCTGGAGGTGGAGAGGCACGAGAAGGCAGGCAGCTCCACCGGGAAGCGGCACGGAGGGAAGAGCAGCGCACCCCTTTACGACTCGGCGGAGAACTCGCCGCCTCCCAGCGCAAGGTCTAGGTAATTGGCCAGATTCTTGGACAAGCATGGACCTAAGCCGTTGCTGATCCTCATTCTGCAAGCAAGATGTACCTGCTTCATGGATGGCAGGAGGAGCATTGTATGATCCATCTGCATGAGTATTGCTAGCACCACACTCGCTGGATGATGCTACTCTCTCATCTCATGCACCTCCTTCCAAGGAGTCTCTCTATGGATGACCCATCGTGCTGTACTTGGTCTATGAGCCCTTTGCACATGAAAATTTTGTCCAAGCATCTCAAGCCAAACTCCTGTCTGTTCACTGAATGAATATCATTGCACAGGGGGGTGACTAGGCAGAAGCAGGAGGCAGGCAGTCATGCAGCGGATGCCCCAGCCAGCAAACCGGTGGCCCAGGAGAGTGTGCGGGAGACCCGCATGCGCACGAAGGACTCCGCCTCAGAGATGGCCACCGTGGATGCCAGGGCAGGCAGCACAGACAGGTAATCACCTTTTTCACCCTTACCTGGGACTCCACAGATCATCGTGCCTTATGATCCATGCTTTTGCTGGAATTGGTGACATTGTTGAGTGGTCGGCCCGGCGCTGCATTCCATGAGGTTGTCATGATGGTCGCATGCTCGTTTCAGATGGGCTGAGAAAACTTCAGTCAACAGACATGTAAGTCTTGTCAATGAGAAAGGCATTGTAGAGAGGCGGGTAGGGGGATTCTGGGGCAATGTCTGTTTAGCTTAGCTGTACCTGCCTCAGTGCATGGGATATATTAGAGGATAATAGTCTATGGCCAGGGTCAAATCCTGATATGACATGCTCTTCATCTATCTCCAATTTTTCTCAAATTATTTCCAACTTTTTGAAATATCAGATCTTAACATTCGGAAAAAATAATTCAATCACAAGGCCAACAGCTTGGATGCAGAGAAACAAAGGCCAAAGTCAAGAAGAAGGGCTTTACCTCCGGGGGCACAAAGTTGGGGCGCTTCATTGGAAGCTGCACTGTCAATGTTCGTGACAATAGTCTGCCAAGCTGACAATGTACTCGTCTATCCCTTTGCAGGGCCAAGCAGGTGGAGCAAGGGGGCAGGGTGACCCGCAGCAGCGCGGCGGAACCGCCGGTGGCGGACAAATCCGAGAAGTGGCCCTCTCTGAAGGCGACCTGGGGCGGCAGTGGTGATGCCAAGAGCGAGGACGTGGCCACACCCAGGGCAGCAGCTTCCGGGCGGCTTGCTGCGGGCAGCGGCACTGGAAGGGCTTCCTCGGCGGCTACCAGCAGCCGCACATCTGGCCAGGTTAATACCTCGCCCCTTCCCCTTCCCCTCGCACTTTGCCCCTCCTCTTGCCCTTTTCCCTTCCACAAAGTCTTCCATGTGAAATCTGCAGCTGCCGGTACGGAACAAATCTCCTTGAAAGCAATTAGTGTCTCAAGTTTAGCAGAGAATTACGACCTCTCCAGAGGGAGGGGAAACTGAGGACGAAGTGCGCAGAACCTCAAGTATGTTCCTTCTGGAAGTCATGGATTGATCCCCCCATTCAAAGATGGGTTTGTAACATTTGCGTGAGCCTGAGGACATAGAAATCAATGTCAGGAGCCCAGGAGAATCAGGTTTGATGTTGTGTTTGAGATCCTGACAAAGATTGTGCAGCAGGATGCGGCGCCAGCGAAGCCCAAGCAGTACCCTCGGGTGCCCAAGCTCCCCATGTGCCTGTATGGGGACACCTGGTATCGCGCCAGGAAGATCGGGGAGACGGCCGCCAAGGTCAACCTGGGTACGGTCTTCTCCCAGCTTGACATTGTTACTGGTAGTAAGGACAGTGCAGTCGTGTTTGCAAAAAGGGGCCTTGTTGGCCGCTCTATGCGTGCAATTCCTTCATTTGGCCGGGTATGAGCTCAGCAGGGCAAGAGACGCTGCAAATTCTCTCTAGTAAGGTATTTTGACAAGAGTTTCATGAGTGCTGGTTTTGTGTACAGAATTTCCAGGCGTCGCGAGTGCATCTGATGTGTGGCTCCCCAAGGATTCCACACGGATTTGGACAGGCTCCTACAAGGGCAAGGATTGGAAGCACCTGGTGCGACCCTCAACCCCCATCTCCCCTTTCAATCACCCCTCCTCAAATGGGAACATATTGCAGCACTGTCGCTCGCTTCTTGGCAGGGGCTGATTGGTTTCTCAGCATCGACGCCTCAAGGCCAGCAGGCAGGGCTGAATTTCTTCCTGCAAAATTAGGCTCGGAGACATGTGGGACAAAAAAGCTGCTTTAGCCGTGGATATGATTCCCAACCACGTTTAATCCAGGGTATTTGATAGTGCCAAATATGCCAGTCTGTGTCAGGATGCCAAAGGAAAGAACCATCAACATCTTTCCCTCAAGTAATGTAATCTGCCTTTCTCGTCATATGCAAGAGCGGGTCACTAGCGTACAAGCTGCAGGAAATGGTGACTTTCAATTTCGTCATGAGCAAGTAGTGGCATAGAGGGCTGATTATGTACCAGGGTCATTGAAAGGAGACATGAGCCATTATCTGTTTCTCCGCAGCTGCTCTGAAGAGCCTCCCCATCCCCTCCCTAACGTCCCAATAATTCAAGCACAGCGCACTCTTCAATCTACAGCCACATCTCTGCATACCCTAATTGCCAACAGCATTTCAACCTGTCTCAATTTCGGCAGATTCTGTGGGCTAAGGCATAATCCAAGGGCTGACTCTTCTTGAGACATCGACAAAATCTCAATGTAGTCATCAGTCTGCATGTCCTTTACAAATTTCGTCCTCCTTTCGCCAAAACTCATCGCTCAAAATTTGTATCGCTGCTGCAGGGGGACGGGGGTTGGGAGCCCAAGTGCAAGGAGGAGCCGCAGGGCAGGAGGGGGAGGGGTAAGAAGAGGCGATCAGCCCCAGGCACAGAGGCCTCTGGATCGCTGGATTCCGATGAGGAAACTGATGCAGACGCCAATGCCTCTGTCGCTGGATTGCCTTCTGGACGGTAGGCTGCTCTTCGTGGGTTTGCTCATCGAGACATTCCATTGAGTATGCATGGCCTAGGGTGCAAGAAAGGCTGGGAGAGGGGAAAGGAGGTGAGGGAGGCTCTCAAAATACCCTCCCTCCCGCCTGACCAGAGTCCATTGTTTGCCTTTTGGCTGAGACATGGAGGTTCATCCCAGGCCAATATCTACATCTCGCCAAAGTCTTTCGGCTCGCTATGGCATTCAAGTGAGTAAACCCAGAATGATGTTCTTTGCTTCCCAAAAAGTCGGCTTCATCTACGAAAAAGCACAAAGACAAAGAACAGATTAACCCCACCCTTTGGGCGTCCCAAAATCTCCAAGGAAGGTAAACCCTACGTCCGGCCGCTCCAAATTCTGTCAGGAAAGTACGCATGAACACCTTTGGCCAACACAGCACCCCCAACAGGGTAAGGATTGTGTCCAGGTCCAACGGCCATGCGGCAGGGGAGAGCCTGCCTTCCAGCAGCAACGCCCCCTCGGAGGAGGACCCCACAGCCGCAGCTGAGGTCAAGGTTGAGAGGAACGAGGACAGCAAGGCTGGCAGGGGGGTGTCTCAGGGGTGGCCCAGGGGTAGGGGCAGCCGAAGGGGGAGGCCCCCCAGTTCCAAGAGGATGAAGGTTCAGGAGGAGGCGGAAATCCCAGCAGGTAGAAACCCTGATGCAGCGCTTGTTTCAGTGCAATGTGCGGAATTGAGTTGAAAGGTCAGAGACAGTGGAGGCAGGGGGAAAGGAGGAGGGGACAAGTATGGTATACAATGCAACACTCCTCTTGCATGCATTGGGAGGTAATGGATGATGGCAGTGACGGAAAGGTGCAGTGGAGGTTGGGGGACCCGTGGGGGGAAGGGAGGTACATCATTGAAGAAGGAACGCTGGAAGGTGTGTCACCTTTTCCAAATATCGGTGGCAAGAAGCCAACGGATGGGGCAGAGGGCTTGGATGAGATGACAACAATTTCCCAATTGACCGTGATACCCGTATGAGCGTTGTTGCGTTTTCACTGTGTGTTGGAGGGTCCTCATTTTGAGGATTGTATGCCTCACAATCCTCTCAAGCCTCCTGTGTCAGCAGAGGCGAGCGAGCACAATTCTGAGAGGGTGGGCAGCATCGAGAAGGGGGGTGGAGAGACTTCTCCGCTGCGTGCCAACAAGGCAGAGCCTACCAGTGAGCAGCCGCCCGATGAAGCTTTGGGGATGAAAATCGACCATCCAGAGGAGGTGATCTCCTCCCTTCCTCTCCATTACTTTGACCTCAGCTGCTTGACAGAGCAGGTTCAGATTTGGGTGAGCGCAGTTTTGCATCCCTGCCATGCTTCCAGGGATCCTAGAGAAGTTTCTGCGCCCTTGATCACCGTAGAATAGGATCACAGTGATGCTGGGAACAGTGAGGAGGATGCAATCTTGACATTCCAGCCTTGACACCAATCTCGTGTATAGCTGGTTCTGACCTAAGAAGATCTGAAATTGAGAATCTCCGCTGAAGATCAAGCTTAGATAGGCAGAAGATGATGGCAGCACCTTCCGATGTAGTGGGACAATGACACAACTTCTGACATGCTGACATGAATTTCAATGAATGCTGTTTGGAGTGGGAGCTTATTAATACGATCACCATTCTTTGATGGCTTGCAGGTTGCGGAAGCTCCGCTAGCAGATAGGAAGTCTCCCACCCCCGCCCCGGAAGCTGCACCGCCAGCCTCGCCTACCCGCAAGAGGGGGAGGGGTGGTCGCAGAGGGGGTCCACTCCCCGAAGTTGCGCCTGCACCTGAAAGGTGGTTGCCTGTTCCGATATCTTCGTATGATGATCCTTGCCTGTGGGATGCTCTATAGCTAGCATCTTCTCATACATGCTAATTACAGATTCACAGGGGGAGGGGGGTCAGGTATATAGTAGCTGGAGACTGACCTCTGTGCCAAACTGGGTACGAATTGGGCAAGTCACAGTGTTGAAAACGCAGAGGATCCCATGAAGGGGGAGGAACGGTCCAGGGTATGCCAGTCCATCGATATTCTCGAGCTCGAGGAAAGCATCCACCTGCAAGCTTTCGTCTTCCTGCAAGTCACCTTTTAAATGCTTTCCAGGGTGTCACGCAAGAGGGCCAAGGAAGCACCTGCAGCCGACCACGTGATCGAGGAGGAGGAGACTTCTGCAAGGGTGGAACCGAAGGTCGAGGAAGTGCTGGGCGAGCAGGGTGACATCAACAGTAAGCCCTACCCACACCTTATCACGCGACTCTTGCAAGTGCATTTGTGAGGGGGATTTATTTTATGTGAAAGCTTGTGTGATTACACAAGTGCGGCTTTCGCAAAGCTGAGGTTTGCTGTTTTCTAAAAAAACATGCATGCTCATCTCAATTATACTCGCAGTGAATTATCTGGCACAGCCTTGAAGCTCCCGGTTTGAGTCCTGGGTACTGCATCTGCTTTCCTATCAATCAGATTTTTCATGATGGAGCTCCAAAATTGAGGTTCGAATTTGATTCTCCTTTCTTAAGTTCTTTGGAGTGTAGAGCAAATTTCGCCCTCCTCCATCCCACTCATGAACAAAAACCACTGTACTTGACATGTCATGCTGTTGAACAAGCAGTAGCCAATGCTGGGGGTACACGTCAAGAGGTGTAGGAAAGCAAGACAAGAAGAGTGGGAGATATTTTGCGAGGTGCAAAGGACTTGCCTCCCCCCTCCAGCCACTCACCCCTAGTGTCTCTTTCAATCCAGGCCAGTCTTCAAGCAGTCCAAAAAGGTTGCTGTGCAATGCGCTTGTTCTGCTCTCACCCTATGCTAGTTTCCCAATTTATTCATTCACTTTTCGATTTCTTGCTGTGCAGTGGCTGAGGCTGGGGATGTGAGTCAAGCAGAGGAGGAGGAAGACAGCGAAGAGGCCCAAAAGGTTGCCGCCTCGCTGCTCGAGATGATTGCTGGACCCCCACCCCCCATAGCCGCCCCTGAGCCCAGTGAGGATGATGACTCACCCGCCAAACGCAGTCATGGGGGTGACGAGGCCAGCCCAGACGCGCATGATGCCAAGGTGATTGGATTATAAACCTCACTCCCCTTTCCACTACCGCCCCAGGCTCGTTACAAGGCATCTCTGCTTGCATATCCCAGCTCATGAATGCTGCTGTGTCGGGTATTGCGAGAAACTTGTTGACCTTCTTATCCTCACCAGGTCAACAAACCTTCTGCTGCTGGCCATACCTTGCTTTGAGCACTGCGGCACATTGAAAGCGCTTTAAAGCTTGTTGTTCGGAATACATGCCTGAAGGTGTCTGTCATATGAGCCAAATCTGTTGATTGCAGCTTGACTATGAAAGTCGCTCATTTCATCCTGTCTATGAGCACCGATTTTTGATGTTCATGTTTATGACAGGACCAGTTTCTGACTGCGGTTTCTTCTCTGCGCCTATTCTCCCCCTCTCCCACCTTTTACCCCCCGACCCCTTTTCCACTCCCTTCAAGCATGCATTTCCTTTGCTCCTGGAGAACTGTCAGCCTCTGATCCAGCATGTTCATCGCCAGGCGGCCAGCACGGGCTTGGGAGTCCTGGCGATAGCGATGGCAGATGCGGGAAAGAGGATGCAGGCCGAACCCGCGGGGCCTCCCCAGTCTGCCCGCAACCGCAAGCGAGCCTTGGCAAAGGTGGCACGTGCCATTCTGGAGGCGGGACCGACCAGCCCAGCAGGCAAGTGCTTTGCACTTAGAAACCCTGGATTATGAGGTATTGAGGGGGGAGGGAGGGGCGTTCTAGGAGTGCAATGGAAGACCCCAACCACTCCCTCAGGCAAGTTGTTTTGCATTGAGCACCTTGAGCTTTGGGTGTGGGGGAGGGGGGGGTAAAGTCTAAGGTTGCAATTGAATACTTAACCAGCCCCTCAGGCAAGCCGCTTTGCCTGGAGAAATCCCAGGCTTGGGTGTGGCTTGGAGTGGGGGGTTTGTATAGCTGTGAGAAGCCCTGAGCTTTTTGGGAAAAAGGTGCAGTGGGAGGACAAGGGGGAGGGGGGGGTGGGGGGTGAGAGTATATTTGTAGGATTCTGAGGGCGCAGTATAAGGCAAAAGGGGGATTCATGATTCATGACAACCCTGATACTTTCAGCAAGCTTGCGTACCAGGATGAGCTGTCTCTTTAGGTATCTGGAAATTCTCATTGTGAAGAATGTCCGGAATGTCGAGAGCAACAGACTGACTGCCATTCTGTCAGCTTTCTCCTTCGGCATCTGGTATTCTCCCACAGTGCTTATCAAAGAGAGCATCAAATGACTTCGATTCCGAGCATGGCTGTTTCGTTCTCAACACGCCTGACCAGGGGAGTCCGTTTGGCAGGCAAGTCGGTGGCAAAGAGATTATGGTGCTTGCAGGATGAGCTTTGTCCTTGGCACCTGGAAAACCCATCTCACATTCATAGAGGCACCAGAGTGACTTCTATCCTGAGCCTGGCCATCTCAGTCTCGGCATGGCGAAACAATTGATATTGTTTTGCAGGCAAGTCCGTGGCAGAGACGGAGCGTGCCAAGAGTGCAAGCGACGCCTCCCCATCCAACAGCCCCAAGTCAAAGGCCGACTCCCACGACAAGGCCTCCAGCGCGGATGCCTCCCCCGAACCCAGCGAGACCTGGAAGGTGTGGCAATCCCGCCTGCATTGACTTTATGAATTGTACCTGTCTGAACTTGACACAGGGTGCACACCCCAAGATCTCCCATACATTCCCTTACCTGCCTACACCCGTGCTTGGGTTGTGATTGCTTTGTTTACTTGAAGAGAAAGCTCCTTCCACGCTTAATACGTCCCAACAATATATCCTATTTCTGAGGTGGAGGGGGTGCTCGATCAACAGAGACGCCATAGCAGGCTTGACAAGATATGCTCTCCCTTTGCATGGCAACAAAGTTGATGAACAAAAGCACAGCAATCTGACGCGGTCTGGTAGTATGGTGCAATCATGCTGTGGGCAACGTCAAATTTCCAGCAACCCACCTAAAGCCAGCCCCATCAATCATCAATCAAGCAACAAGACAATAAGGGGAACTCACATGTGGCGCAGAAATGCTGGAACAAGAAGCACATCCACCGTCTGGAGGAGGTGGAAGCTGAGGAGGAAGCTGCTGGTGACGAGGAGATTCCTGAGAACGCACAGGTAGATGCACTGCCTGTTCAAGCCTCTCTTGATGCAATGTCAAAATTGCTACCCATCTAGATCTGTGGAAGCATATCTGCTCATCACAGATACATCTGTGCAATGCCATGGCAATATTTCTACAGCCGCCCCTCTACAGTTGCTTGTTGGAAGCTGATGTATCAAGCCAGCTCGATCACCAATCACCCGTCAATTACCAAAATCCCATTTGAATGCAGGAGCCCTTCCCTCAGCAGCCCATCCAGCGCCCCATGCGGGCCATCAGGGGCCGGGCAGCCCGCTTCGCCAACACCAGCGTGGAGCGCTCCGAGGCGGTGCCCCCACGGGACGCGGAGGGTGGCTCCCCCCCTACCCCCGTGCGGCGAGCCGGACGCGGTGAGCCTCGCTCAAGAAGTGCAATGGATCTCAGCTTGTTTCTCGTTTTTGAAAATTCATCAAGAATGGCTCTATCCGACTGAGTCGCCAGATCAAAAACGACAAAAAACTTACTGCACCGGTGTGCTTGATGTTTTGACTAGCGATGCTAGCCAATATCAAACATGCTCCTCCCCAGCATGCTGTTCTTCCTATTCATAGAGGATTGTTCCCAAGGGATTGATTTGATGGTGCCCAGGGGCAGACAATGCTGCAATTCTGTGGTAGTGCTGGGTGCCTTACTGACTTTTTAAAGATCTGCCTTGTGGTACAGCACACAAGAAGATGAGTGTCGACTCAGTGGCTGTGGCACATGCAGGCCGTGGCAGGTGGGCCAACCATGTGAAGAAGGGCACAGGAGGCAGGGGTTCCCGCCCCATGCAGAACGGCAGCTCCCAGGACACAGGGAGGCCAGGCCGTGGAGGGGGCAGGGGTCGCAGGGGCGGGGGTCGCTGGGGCAACCGCCAGCCCAAAGTGCAGGTGATGATTTTTCTCGACAGGTCGACTGCTGCAGGGTACAGCAGAGTTCCTTGCCCTTTTCAGTCTTTCATCCCCATCCAAGGCTGGCCTGCATGCCTGTCACTTGAACGCTCAGTATGCTTGTTCATCTTTCCATGTTGTGGAAGTTGCTGGCAACATGAGGTGCAGGCTCTCAAGCACATCTCAGATTTTTCCCCTGGCTTCTATTCTCTCCCTTGCTTGTGGATCAGAATCTCGTGACGGCTAAGACCAGCATTTCGATTTGAGATGGGGCATGACGATCATGAGTCTGCATTCATGCATGGCGGTTCACCTGCAAAGTTGATGCAGGAGATGGACACATGCATCCATGCCTTTGGCAATCTGGTCAACGCACTGGACAGCAAAGTCAATGGTGGTGGCCATCCTGGCACTCCCTACCACGTAATACCCCCCTCCCCACCCCTGGTCCTATCCTATTTGGGCAGCGACAGAGCATGATAATCTAAATGAATGGAGGTAGCTCTTGACCTTAATGGGAGGGACCTTCCTACACACTGCTTCAGTGAGGCAGCCACATGGTGGAATGCACGTGTGTTTGCTTTGCCCATCTGAGAGGAGTTTGCACACATGATAAAAGGGTAGAATTATGCGGTTTTCATTGAGTGCACTCTGTGCTTGTGATTTGAATCAGGTCGCTTTCAGACCGGCAAGGATGCTCATGCTCATCAGGATTTCTCTGACAGCGAAAAAATACATCAAGCTCACTTTGCATGACGCCTATGCAGGAGAGTGCGCCACTGTGCCACAGAATCCTGGAGCTCTCCCCAGACAGCTTCGCGCGCTTGGGTGTCGAGCCCTGCTATGACGTGAAGACCTTCAGGATGCCTCCACCCCCTGTTCCCCTATTCAGGGTGGCGGTGTAGGAATCCTCAGCAGCAGAGTGGCGACAAGGTTCCTGAGGGGCTGGAAAGGGACCTGCTTGCCCGGAGTCCAAACTGATGAGAAGGCTTGAAATTATAGGTGCTGTGAAGGTGCCTTTGTCTGACGAAGAGCTCATCACAAAGCATTTGCCTGCGATGGTTCCAATCTGCTTTTTGAGTTGACCAGGCTCACTGTGTCAAACGAGACAAAGATGTTTTGCATTGGATTCACGGTCATGGCAAGATGCAGTGACTCACAGTTGCAGTGATGAGGGAGCTAGAGACGAAGTAGACTTTCGTCTTGAAATTACAGGAGCGGCCAGCAATCTCTTGGAGCGTTTGTGATCTGGAAGGACAAGAACCCCTTGGACACACCATGTCTGGATAGAGATGACTGACTCAATTTTGCACCAATTAGCTAAAGAAGCAGAAGGTTGAGGTGACTGCTTGTGTCCATGCTATAGAGACCAAGACCCTTTTTTTGCTGTTTGAACCCATGCAAATGGGTCTGTCTGGGATACTGATTTGAAAATTCCAGGCTGGTATGATGAACACTGGAATCCCTCTAGAAGATTTGCGATCACTTCTCCCTTGGACTCGCAAGATGCTTTCCGCAACGATGCTCTCTGCGCGCTCAACTCAACGTAGTCTTGCACAGGATAATTGCTTTGATCAGCCATGAGCAGGAACGCCGATCAGGAATATGCACCGCCATTCTGGGTGTCCCAAAATGCAAGCTTTAGGGCAGGTCAGATCTTTCCAGATTTTGCTGCCAGATCGCAGCAGCCAATGGTTTGAATCGTCCCTCGACCAATTGCTGATTGCAAAAGATATCATCTTCCATAAATGAATGGATATGGCCATTCTCTTGCATCAGGACAAACACTTTCAGCTGAGGCCATGAAATCCACCGGCTGTGTTTACCAGACGCAGAAAATCCTCTGTGGTGATTGCTTAAGATATATTCTACGTGTGTCTAACAGAAGTTAGATCTTCATTTCATGGCAGTCATCAAAATCTCATGCTGCCATGCATCTTGCCTGCAGGAAGCGATGACGGCTGGAGACTCTGAAACAGAGTACAGTTGATAGTCCGACAAGTGAATGCCCTCGGGATCCTGGCGAACCCCTCACTTGTTGGACCTATCTCTATGGACATTCTTTTTGAGGACCTCAAATCCCTAGTAAAAAGTGTTTCTGTTCCCTGGAAGACCCCTCACTTATTGGACCAATCTCTATGGATGTTCTCTTGTTGGATCTTCTCTTGTTGGACTAACAACTGTACCCCAGGCACCGAACAAGATGCAGCCTCCGGCACATGCAGACCAGCACCAGCATGGAGGCCTGAGGGGCCAATTAAAGCAGCCTCCGGTTCACCCTTCCCAGCCCAGCATTGACGCTGGAGGGTCCCTTCCGGGCGTTGATGCTGATCTGGAGAGATTGGGGCCGGAGACTGTCCCGAGGGTCCCTTCCGGCGTCCGTGCTGCTGCTGTTCTGGCCTGGTTGTACGCCTGAGGCTGCCTGGAAAAGGGGCAGTGGGCATCTTTGACAGTTCAGAACCACCCAATCATACCTCATACACAGAATATATCCTGTGCAGCCACCTGAAAAGCAACAGGTGCCGCTTTCCCCCTTCCCCCACCCTTCCCATCCCTAGTTGCTGGGCATGTCCTTTTCTGACCCTCTCCAGAGCGACCACTTATCAGGCAATTTAACTTGAGTTTCTACCCTGCACTCACCTCATGCCTATCGGTGCAGGAGGTCTACAACATGGAAACCATCCACACCGCCGGAGGCCTATGCCTTCCTCTGGGCTGCGCTTGCTGCATTATGCATGACCTGGCCCAAAGCAACAGTGAATTACTCTACTGCTAGTGTTGGCGTTGAACCAAGACTCTCCCCCTCCCTGTTTGCTGTATACACATAACATGTCGGTCTGACAACACAATTCTGACTGCAAGGAACTCGCAGACTGTTAGGCAACGAGCGCAAGCAAGCCGCACCGAGGTGATTTTCTGTTCTTTGCAGAAGCATGCCAAAATCATAAAAACAAAGCGATGCATGCCCGCAAATTCTACTTCCTGCGCAGCCTGTCATGTAAAACCTCTCAATATTTCAAGACTCCTCAGGAGGCCCTCATCACAAACGTGTTGCGTATTGACCTCACAACGGCGGCAGTCAGCCATCTGAAAGACTTTGATGGCCTTCGGTGTGTAGGAGATGCGGCTGGCGATGATGCTGCGCTGATGGCAGCCCGGAGGAGGCTCATGGATGCGGCCCTCAGCCTGTGGCCCGGCCTCAGTGCGCTTGTGCAGGACATGGCGGACAGGAACCAGGACCTCACGCAGGACCTGCTGGCCAGGAAAATTTCCCACATTCGGACACCATCATGTGCACATGCTGTGTTTCTGCTCCTCAATAAGCATCCCTTTGCAGTCATATACCTTGAATCATTTTGAATGCGTCTGCAAGTTGCTCCAGCAATCCCCAAGCAAATTCCATACGAAGAAAATGTTCACATGACAAGTTCACCATATCAGCGTAGCAAGAGGGTAATGACCATTGGCCATGAACTCCCATTTTTATGCCTTGCCACCTCAAGCACTGGCCAATGGAAGCATGGGCTTGTGCGCAGAATGTTCGGCTTCACGGAGTTTGTCCCTGATCACGCACATTACCTTGTGCAGACTTGGGGGGGTCCATCGGGGGACCCCCCCCCCCCCCCC
>QAXI01000444.1:47063-60234 GCA_004335615.1 Chloroidium sp. JM | reverse complement strand
GGGAGGGGGCATTCACCTGCTGATTCTGTGCCTCCAGCACCCTGCAGGCGCGCCCGAACAGCCCCAGGAACACCAGCTCCACCTGCTGCAGCCCCGGGTCGCTGGCAATTGTCTCCAGCATCCAGGCTTTGACCTTCTGTGCGTCATCCGGCCGGTTGCCGAACACGTGCTCCAGCAGCAGGCAGTCATACTCCGACACCTGCGGAAGGGTCTTCAGAACTGAGGGTATGCGCAAGTCCTGATTTTGCAGCAATGATTCGAGGCGTCATTTGCCACGCCCACACAAAGAAGCCAGTTTTCCACTGGCAACAGGGGAAGGATGGTCGGCGGTATCAGGGTGGAGGTCAAGGTAAAAAGAACATTTTACTTCCTAGCAGGGGGAGCGTGACACAACGGTAAGATTCCCCTTCTCATTGAGAGGTGTAAGCGGCATGGAAGGGGGTTTTGGGGAGGATTGGGAAGGGACATTACCTCATTCCTTCCATCGGCAAATGCGGCGACTTGCAGGAGGTTGATAGCCTTCATGAAGCGCCTGTCAGAGACGTACACAGGCGGCTCGCACTTGTCCTGCAGGTAGTCCCTCAGCCCGGTGAGGAGGTCGACCACGGATTCTGGTAGGTCCACCGCTTCTTGTGCCTGACCAGCAGTGGCCCTGCAGCAATACCCGATTTAAAACCTATTTAAGGAAACAAAATGTTGATGGAGAGAGCTGTTCTATCAGATCATTTGGGATGGAGTTGAAAGGAATCATAGCATGATCGAAGAGACCAAGGGTCGCTTGTCATGCTGCATCTCACACTCCATACCTAAAGTGGATGGCCAATGCAATGACAAGCTTGGGCTTGCAAGACCAACAGGTGAAGATGTTGGTGAGACCAACCTTGCTTGCAGCAGAATTTGAAAGTCTGCTAGTCCATATTCTCCTATCTTGGAAGCATTGTGGAAAAAAATCCTCCGACAAGCATTTCTCTCTACAGGCAGGCATGCTCTGGGGGCACCATCACCTGGGAGCGGGTGGAGAGCCAGGCATGCAAATATTGGTGAGACTGGATTGCAGAGACTCAAGAAGAGGTTTTGAAGTGAACAGAGAGTATTGCAGGGGCTCACTTGAAGTCATCCAGGGTGAGGGGGGTGGAGGGGGTGATGGCCGGCTTCCCACTGCCGTTGGACCCGCTGTCCTGCTCACTTGCTGCTGGGGCAAGGCCGGCTGCCAATCTGGCAAGTGCGGGCAACTGGGAGCTGGAAACCTGCATATGGCAAGACTAATTATTCAGAAGTGCTGCAGCCAAGCCGCTTGGAGAGTGGCCGCTCAATCACGTTGTCTTTGGGCCGAGATAATCTTGCCGACGAGTGATCAGCCTGATATGGCTGGAGGATGTTGCTTTGGCTCACCTTAAGGGCTGGGATGAAGTGCCTCATGGTACTTTGGACGTGAATTTGCGTTGCATGTCAACAGATAGAAAGGGTCAAGGTGCAGAAACGTAGGTCCATACAACATTTATGGTTTGCTTCACTGGGGATGAGGTCCTGGTTTTGTCGGCTGGAATGGCGCAAGAAGAGCAGGGGGCTGACACCCAAAGTGTCGGAAGCAAGGATCAGACTTGGAAGGGAGGATGGGGAAGATGCCAACCTTTTCCTCATGCCCCCTTTCCCCCTCTCCCAATCCCCCCTTGCTTTTCCCCCTTACTACATGCTGGATACTGAAAGTGTGAAGCTGACCTGGGCCACTTGTCGCCTGACAAGGAAGCGATCAAAAAGCGCATCCAGCTCCTCGCTCTCTGGCAGCTCATTCGAGGCCCCCACCTGCAGCAGCGACATGCTCAATTCTCAGCTTTAAATTTGCTGAGTAGGGGATATGGGTGCAGGAATCAGACTGCGTTGTGTCGCCCAAATGCATGGACCAGTGCAGCTCACAGGAGAGGGAAATTTTGATCCCAGAATTGTTTGATGTGTGAGGGATATGTGTTGTGGAGGACCTCATCACAAGATGCAAGAGAGTATTCTTGAATTTGTATTCCGCTTTGTATATGTAGCTTTGCAAGCTCAACTTGCACGTCCTGGAACCACAGTAAGGAAAGGATGGAAGTGGGCAGGGCTTCTGTGTGTGTCCACGAACTCAGCAAGGGCTTCTGATTTCAAAACCCAGGTCACCCATTATCCGTTGACGAAGAGGACCTTTTCAGTACATGGTGTGGCTGTGATCCACAGCACATCTGTGCCCTGATTCAAAGGCACTGATGGCAGAAATTGTCTCCCCTCGGACTTTTCAGCCAAGTCTTGCACTTCAGCCAAGCCATGCTGTAGAGCAGGAGGAAAGCTGAAGGATGGGTGAGATCAAGGTTTACTTACCAACAGGAGAGCCTTGATAGCAAGACACATCTACAGCGGAGCAATATCTTGGGATACTCAATGAAGAGACAGAGAAAAGCGCTGCTCCCCCTTTTCTCTTTCACGCTCAAAGAGGAAAATTGCTTTTCTCGCTTTTCTCTCCTGAGGGAAACCGTATGAAGAGGGTGGTCACCAGGCACAGCAGGGGCACGGAGAAGCGCTGGTTGCCGTTGTCGAACAGGCGCTCGTTCAGCAGGGTGAGCAGGGCGTTCAGGATGGCACTGTTGGCCTTGAAGATCTCGTCGATGAAGGCCACTTCCGCCGTGGGCAGGTAGCCATCGATTTGCCTCACGTACTCATCGTTTTCCAGCCCCTTCATGCTCAGCGGCCCAAACAGCTCCTGCAGTTTTATTTAAGGGTCACCGTGATATGTTGATCCTTCCATGAAGTTGTAGCCCGTTTCTCACCTTTTACGAGCCGGGAGCTAGGAGCCCTCAACTGAATGATGTGCGTAATGTCAGATTGGGGAAATCATATTAACATCCACGCTTTACAATAAGATGTGTTGGCCCCATTGCAGCCTTTGGAGTGCAGTTGACGCATGAGATGTATTTTTGAAGCCTGTTCACTGTCACTTGAGCGAGCCCATAGGTGATAGACCTGTCCTACCAACATGCTTTTGATTGAGGCTGTATGCACACTCAGCACTTGCCATACATGTGCTCTTGATAACGGGGTGCTTCGTACAGCCTCGTGCCCTAAAATATAAATCTCACCGTCTTCCAAATCATAGGCTATCAATCTGGAGGTGTGACAAACTGTGCAAGAGTGCAAAAAGCAGTTCCTTTTGCTCTTGAAGCACAGGTAGAAATGGGAAAGGGGATACCTCAGGCACTGAGAAGCGTGTGAGCAGGCGCTCGAAGTACTTCCCCCCTGTCTGCTTGCTCAGTCTGCGGCTGAGCTCTGACTTTGCCGTCCCGGGGGGTCCCAGCAGCAGCAGATGCTCCCCAGCAAGGGCAGTCAACAGCATCAAACGCACCTGTCCAGGAAGGCTTCGCCTCAATCATCCTCAATGGCCCATTGGTCGAGAACGAATTCTTGATGTGGATGGCTGCGCGTGGGATATTTCAGGGAAGACGCCACCTTTTACCCTAAGAGGAGAGGTCCTTACCCGTTTTGTAAGGACTCCCTTCAAGCATTAATTCACAAGGAATGATCTGGTGGGCACCCCTTGCGACCACTTTTTGTGCCAATGACTACTTCCTAGAGCCGGTTTGATCCTGAGAAAATGACAGTTTGAAAAAATAAACATGCTGCCCAGCATGACAGCTGATAATACAACCCAACAGCTCAAAACTAGCAAGGACTCCCTTCCTTTCCCCTCTGAAGAAGGCAGATCATCCCAGGTCGCTCATGGTGACATGCACATTGTCTTAACAGCTTCTGTTGCGGCAAAACGTGCAGGAGGACTCACCTCGGTGCCCCTCTCAAGGAGACCCTCCTGCAGCGCGAGTATGCCCTGCTGGATCTTGGCACGAAGGCTCTCGGGCTCGGATGACTGCCCACCATGCACCCCCTCCACCAGAGCGCCCGACAGCATAGAGGCCTTCTTCTCATCCACGTTCCTGTGACGGCAAATGATGTTTGAATTCATGGAGAGCCATCTCCCACATCAAAGGTTCAAAGAATGCTTGAATCTCATTGCAGCTGGAAGGCTACAAGGACAGCGCTCAAGCTCAAGTGTACAGCTGAGCTACACAGGGATCACCCATCAAACAGAAGCAGGCAGTGCAGCCACTGGGAGAACATACAATTTGGACAGCAGCTAGCCTAAATGTAGACTAATGAGCATTTAGGCGCAAGAGCAGAGGATAACAAATTTGACTTCCTTCGTATGACCCTCAGTCTTCTGAAATTCACACCTGGTGATGTCGGCAATGAGTTGAAGAGTGTTCGAGTCTGCTTTATCCGCTGCCTGATCTGCCCTCACGGCACTCACTGGCTTACATGCCGAGCTTTGCTTTCTCTGAGACGAGGAAAGTTTTCTTGCAAACTTTGCTTTTGTTGGTGCCGGGGTCTTGCATGGCGGCAAAGCAGAAGGAAGTCTCTCCGACACGAAAGGTCTCTCAAATATCGTATTCATGTTGCCGAATTCGCAATTTACAACACTGAAAGATACGCCCGCAAGCCGATAAAATCTTCTCGGGCAGACGCCCCCTACCCGGGGACCTTCCTCCTCACCCTTTTCTCCAGGAGAGAACGTTAGGCTCTTCAAAGTCTCTCTGTGCGCTTCTGCACGGCTGGATGCCCCAGATAAGTCACTGACACATTACGTAGCCTGCCTTGAACTTCGAATTGCTGACTGTTTCTTCACGATCTCGATGCTACAGCTATGAAATTTTACAAGGGTGGTCCAGCCAATGTGTGCGTCGCACATTCTTTGCAAAGGCCATTAAAGAGCGTCAAATGCGAACGCCTATATGCCGGTTTTTGACATTCTTGTATGGCACGAGGGTGGAATGTACGTCGCACAGCTTGAATTGAACCACCTTCATTTGCTCAATGTCCATTTGAACCGCATATAAGGCCGTAATGCAGGGCTCCACCAGAAGATCTGGGGGTATGAAGCTCGATAGGCTTTTGTACGTGTTCTCAAAAATTCATGCTCGTGAAGTCCGTAGTTGCCTCGGTTATTCCGGCTTTAAGTCGTCGCAATCCCCCTCCCAACTTTTCTGCATCACAGGCCGTTTGCACCACTTTGGGGGTTTAGGTGGGGATGACCTGCTGGGGGGCTGGACGGCGACCCAGAAGAAGAACTTCTCCGCAAACGTGAGGCTTTCTCTTTTCAAAGGAGCATTATCATTGCCCCCAGCATCATTTTGACCTCGTATCATCCACCCAACCCAGCTCCTTCACTGGAGGTCTCTGATTGGCTGCTGTATTCTCCCAAGAACCACCTGTTATGAACGCATTCGAAGCCACTATCCACCACTGCAACCCAAAGCAATCTGCTGCAGCGGTTGCCGCATCGGAGCAAACACCCCTGGGCACCACCATGGGGAGAAGATTTCTCCAATGAAGTTTTCAACTGGAAGCGTTTGTTTACCTATCGGATTTGTAGCTTTGGAATCATAAATGACAAGGTCTTTCCCCTTTGATACAGAGCATCCTGGATTTCACTCAGACCGAGGTGGGCGAGGCCAGGCTGAAGGTGCGGAATGCAAAGAGAGGGTCTTAACAGCCCTGTCTGGGCAATGGTTGTATTACTCTGAGAGGCAGTTTTAGCAGACCAGCGTAATTCGTATTGCCAACAAAGGAGAGGAGATAGTGGAAGTGTGTGTTCAAACAGTGTGAACAGGAGATTGTTCATGAGAGCAGCGGTAGGGCCACCAAATGCCGAGAGGAGATGAGTTTGCAAGGTTGTCTTCTCATCGCACTCCGCTTGAAGTAGTGGGTCCCTTGTTCTGGACCAACCACAATCTGAAGGGGTACGCATTGTGGTCCCTCCCAGAGGAGGGGTTGGGAGTGGATTTTGTGCCATGACTGGTCAGGGGGTTTTCGTGAGGTAGAGTGGAATGTGTGTGGCCAGCCAAGAAAAGAAGGAGACCTCCAGGCCTGTGTATGTGCGGAAATGCTGACCTGTGCTCTGCAAAATTAGTTCTTGCAGGTTCCGGGACGAGGCAGTCAAGGCAGAAGAATTGCTCAAGAGGCCATGTGCCAGCATAAGAGTATGCACAGCTTTGTGGTGGGAAGGGCAAGGTGGAAGGGGGAAGGGGAGCTGTACTCGAAGAATGTGAACAAGGACGAGACAGGCAGGCAGCGGGGTTACTCAGGAGGCCATGTGCCAGCACGAAAGTGTGCACAGCATCGTGATGGGAAGGGCAAGGTGGAGAGTGGGAGGGGAGCTGTACTCGTAGGAGGTGATTGGAACTATTTTACACGAGGGCGACTCTACACATCAACACTTCCAGAGGGGAACAAAATGACCCGCTTCATGCACTTCTACACGTATTGCTATTCTTCAGAGGCTGCCCGAACTTGCTCGCCACTCCTTGTTCCTGCAAGAAAAACGGAATCATTTCCGATATCTTTAAGAAATCTGTGCTCTGCCACTGCTGATTTCTGCCCTCCAGTGGCCCTTAAAGGTAAAGCCACCATGTAAGGGACTCTCTTGTCTCCCTTCTAGAAAACAGTAATTGGAAAGGGAATTACTGTCACTGTGTACGAGACATAGAGCCGGAGTAAAACTAGCTACTTGCTGCCAGTGACAGTCTCTTTTGCCAACTGTGCTGCGTCTCCCACAGCCTTGGCGGCGCCTGCAAAGAGAGGAACTCTGTGATCAGATGAAGGTCTCTCTGTGCTTTGTGTTCTGCCCTTCCAAGCTGGCTGGGTACAAGGGCTGGTTCGCCACGTGATCAGCTGATACTACACAATCACACCACTGGCAAGCACCGCCTTCGAGAAAAGGGAGGGAGTGCTTGCCTGATGCAGCATCCTGCACCTTGCCGCCCATGTTCTGGGCCTTGCCTTCCTGCTCGCCTCAGCAATTTACAACTTGCTCTTCTTGTTGTACAGAAGAATGGTGAGAGCTTCCCAAGGGCATATTGAGACTGGTGTGCATGTTGAAAGCGAAGGCCCTGAGGGTATGCTTTGCTGTCATTTAGCCAGAGGCCTGCTCAACAATGCATATGGCAGAGAAGTAGGAGCATGCCTCTGCTTACTCTGCCACGCTGGAAAGCACTCTTGTATCTGAACAATACAAAATCTGTGGAGCAGCAGACCTTCTTCAAGAACAGGTGTCCCCGCTACCCACCACAAGAGGACTCTCCGCAGCAAAGTAAACTTGAGCTTGGACTGCTCCGGAGGGGGGGGGGGTCAAAGTTCCCCATCTCCTTCCTGCTGCTGGAATGTAGGCAATTGCCCCCACAGCAGACAGGCTCCCGGCTATTCACCTGCGCGCCTGACCCAGCACAGCGTAGTCTTCGTCGTGAGCGGCCAAGACGAAGGGCTGGGGGTATTCTCAGGTGAGTAAGGGGAGTAGACGAGCCCGTCAGCTGTAGGGGCCAATACCTGGATTCCAGCAGCTTAGGGAAGGTGTATCAGAGATCTCTTTCCTCCCTTCTCAGATTCGCATTATGGAGGTAGGGCGGCAGTGCTGGGAACAGCATTCTTGCAGTGGAGCTTTTCTAGTTGCAGCAAGGACACATGCCCTTGCGGATTTACTGCTGTTTGCTGAGGTTTATTGAGAAGAGCCTGAAGCTCCAATCCACTCGGTAAGCAGTCCTGATTGGACGCTCCGGAGCAGCAGCGCCTATATATAAACCCAGCCACACCGGGCTGAAGAGAATCCAAGAAACACCCTGTTGTGAGATTTGAAACGAGAGGGCAGTGCGTGTTCCGTTGTTGGCGAGTATTACGCCGAGTAAGGTTTAGAGAGGTAAGAGAGCCATCTTGGCTCTTCGTTATTCTGCTGCTTAGGTCTCAGCGGGATTTGACCCTATTTCGGGTATTGCAACTTCGCAGTTCACCAAACATCCGACGACATCTTCCTCGCTTGGAAGCGTGTCAAGAACCTCAAAGATATCTACATTTTTGGAACATTCGCGCTTGTGCTTTATAGCACCCGTGTAGGGCACCGTTCCCAGTTTCAGGCCATTCACTGCAGCACGTTTAGTGCTTGCGAGGTCTCTTGGACAAATTCTGTTCAGTAACAGCGCTCAGCAGATACAAACTTGCTGATCAACTATCAGAAACGTACAAGGCAAGGTAGCCTGGAGGTCTGACCTTTTAAGCAGGAGCAGGATGTTCAAGGCAAAATCACGACCTCTGCTCCCGGAGATACGTATGTCTTCTCATCAGGTAGGCTTTGCAAGCACTGAACCAACGCATGCTTTAATTCTTGCTAGAAGGTAATACTGACAAGTGAACGCTGTGCAGGACCACAGCAATCCCCCGCTGCCTCAGATGGCTGAGTCTCCCTTAATCAGCTCCCTCAGCCAGCCCTCCACACCGAAATGGAATCAGACCTGGAACACCTATGCCAACGTTGGCGAGGTGTTTGCTCAGGTATGTCCATTCTTCCGGCGATTAGTATCCAATACAACCATTCTAATCTCGCCATGCTTGAGAGGATTTGGGCAGTCTGATAGATAATTGCAGCAAGTACTACGGGCAGCCAGTTGTTAAATTGTCCATCATGATCAACCTTACAGTCATGCAAATGCGGCTGCTTTAACTGGCAATGAGGCAAGGAACTCAGTGGCTGAGTTACTCGGCACATTCTATAATTGCATTAAAGGTACAGTACATTCAAAATCAAGCATTTTTTGTGTTTTCAGCCCCAAAACGAAAGATTATTTTCCAACCATGGGGAAGGGGGGTGAGTACTTTGCCGTGGCCCAAGTTCTGGTCATGGCAACTGCCACCATCCCTCTGCCAAGGCAAATTGTGCGGTGCAGTCCCAGGCAGTCGCAGCTTCTGGAGGCCTCCTCACGGCCGCCTCCGGCAGGGGTCTGCGGATGGGGGCTCCACCCCCCTCCCCCTCCAGGGACCACAAGTCCCGGGCCAAAGTCAAGCGCCTGAGGTCGTTCAGCAGGAGCAGCTCCCTGAGCGACGACAAGATGCTGCTGCAGTCCAAGCTTGTGCGCAGCCAGAGCCGGTTCCAGCTGCTGGACCATTTTGTCCAGGAGGGGGTCATCGGCCGCTCTCAGCACAGCGAGGTGAGCTATAGTCATCACCAGGCGGTGATGACATGGGTGGTGTGGGTCATGGGCGGAAGATTCCAAAGGTGAGGGGTGATTAAGGAAGGGGGTGGCTGGTAGCAATGCAGGTGCAATTTGGTTACAGGGATGTGTCAGAGGCTGTAAAAGGAGGAGGAGCGGAAAGGGGGGGGGGGGAGGCGATGCTGTGACAGTTTTTGCATCTTCAGATGGCATGTTGGATATCGATCTCAGGCTGCACCATGACAGAATTGGCTTGTTTCAAGAGTGGATGGGATGCCTATGGTCATTGAGCAAGAGGGGGGGAGAATGCATGGCAGAGAGACGACAATTTTGAGACGGGGTTTGGGGCCTTTTCAGTGCAGAAAGACATTGATACTACTGTGTATTGGGTGGCATGAACGTGCTCCTGACATGCGGTGATGTGCATTCGACTTGCAAGTTGCTGCAGGTGTTCCGAGTGCGCTACAAGGGGTCAGGAGAGCTGTATGCAGTTAAGAAGTGCACCAGGCGGTTTGCCTCAAAAGCCCACCGAGACAGGTCAGGCACTCATCTTTCAGCACATACACACACTCCCCAAGCAAAGAAACAACCATGCCGACGCAACATGTCCTGAGTATATACTCCCCTGCTGCCCTTCTCTCCTCACATATTAAGGGTTTCATTGAGAGGAGTGAAAATAAGATCCTTCTGTTTCATAGACTGCACAGCCAAGGAACGGCTGATAATTGCTCGCAGTTGCAGTCGTCAGGAGCAGGAAGTGATTGATGCGCCAATTGATTGATGATTCATGGGCCTTGCAGGTGCATGCATGAAATGGCAGCGGTTTCCTCCCTTCCTGCCCACTGCAACATCGTAGCCTACTACAGGGCCTGGCAGCAGAACGCTCACTTCTACATCCAGATGCAGCTTTGTGAGGGAGGCAGTCTGGCTGATCTTTTAGAAAGGGTCTCCCCCCCCCCACCCCGGCCCTCTCTTATCTTTCATGCCACAATTGCTCTCTCAACACACACAGGGGCTGTTTGTTTGTCCACTGAGAGGTCTCCCAGTAAGAAATCGGCGGTCAGGTGCACAGGACACAGCAATTCAGTTCTGCCATAAATGCTTGCAAAATGCCTGCTCTTGTCACTGTTGGGACCTTATTATCCTCATTCCGCAATATGATACCATGCCATCCTGTTGAGAAGAATGGCAAATTCTGGAATCGTTGGAGGGCTCAACTTTGAATTTCACCTTCACAGCTTGCAGCACCATTATTACTTGAGCCTGCAGACGAGGGCATGGGGTGAACAACTGGAGGAGAAGCGCATCTGGCAGATCCTCTCTGATCTGTTCCAGGTAAAGCATCTTCAGCCATCAATTGCGCTAACAACAATCTCAGTGCTTGCAAATAACGCCGCACTTCATCATAAGGCCCTTACTGGAGTTTCTGATTTAAGACGGCTAGCCTGGTGAAGTATATAACAAGATTTGTCAGGAAGTCATGCGTCTCATGTGCAGGGATTGGAGTTTCTGCACAGGGCTGAAGTCATGCACCTGGACATCAAGCCTGACAATGGTAGGTTGCTGATCTCTTTCACACCATGTTCTTTAATGTCCTTTACTGTGATACATGACTTTGCTGCCTGGTGTTCTTGCTGCTTCTCTTGCCGAAGGATTAGTGGTTCTTCATCGTCCACTCTCTGACATGAGAGCTATCTGACATGAATGCCATGGATCAAAAGTGGCTCGCTGCAGTGTTCTTGGACCGGAACGGCTGCTGTAAGATCGGTGACTTTGGGCTGGCCATCAAAGACCATGAAACGGTACCTGCCTCCCATTTGCTCACAACTTTCACGACCCAACTATTCGTATCAAATGCGGTTTGGCCAACGCTATCTTTGCTATTTTTGCTCGCTGAGCAATTAGCATGTGTTGTGCTCAGACTTTGGCCAGGACTAGGCAGCTCAAGAAAATTGCCTGACGTCACTGCCAGGAATGGTGGGAGCGGATCTCAGAGAAAGTAGGTATTGAAATTCATGTTACAAGCTCAAGCTGATCCTGGCCATTCCCTAAGGCAGGAGAGGGGTTTTCTGGAAGCCCATCAGTCTGTGCATAAACAGATTGGTGTTTCACTACGTGAAGGTCAATCCCAATTGCAGGAGTGGTTGGAGGGGGATGGAGACTACCTGGCGCCCGAGCTGCTCACCGATGATGACCCAACCTATGCTGCAGATGTCTACAGCGCAGGTCAGAGAGATTGGATATGAATTCGAGTCCAAACCCTTCTAAGCAGGGAGAGTGACTTCATGTCCATGAATCTGTCCAAAAAGCGAATCACCCATGAACCAGTATTGGCAGACATTTGAGTCAAGTCTTTCCGTGCAGGCGCGACCATCTATGAGTGCTGCACTGGACACAGGATGGCTTCAGACGGCAGGGACAGCTTGGCACATGACCTGGGGGTATCCCCAGAGCTGCAAGCACTGGTAAGCAAGGCTTGCACAGTCATTGGTCTTGAAGAGAACACCCTCGTGTGGAACATTCATTTGCAAGTCCTCACAGAATTGATTTTCTGAGGCAACGGAGGGACTGCGGGCCACAAATTGTATGCCCTTGAAAAGGACTGGTGCTCACAAAGCTCTTAAAGTGAGGAGGTTTATCAATATCCAGTGATGTTGGGCTCTTAGCTGTTTTTGGGCAGGGCAAATAACTTCTACGCTGTCCAATGACTGATTGCTTCCCCTGGGGTATTGCAATCTTCAAGCAGCGCTATTATAAGGTTCAGTAAATACCACCATAGGTGACGCTCATGCTGGAGACATTGAATTGGAAGCTGTGCAAGCGGATACAAATGAATCACAAGCTCATAACTTGACACGGTAGCAAAAGGGCCCAAAAACTCAATTTGATGGACAGGTGATGTCGATGCTGGATCTCTCGCCGGGCTGTCGGCCCACAGCACAGCAGGTCAACCAGCAGATTGCACAGCTGTGGGCCATGGAAGGGGGTCTCCCAGGCTCGAGCGTGCAGAACATCAGCAGCCCCATTGCACCCTCACCTGCCTGCCGGACTTGCCCGGACACCGCGGAGGCGTCTGGTATGCTGAGCTTCTCAGACCTCTTTATTTATGAAAAGCATAGAAACACAGCGCAGGAGGCTTGTGGATGGTTGGGGAAGGAGGGGGTGGGTGGAGATTTGGGGAAACCGATCGACCTGCAAGCTGTATTTGATGGGAGGGGCGATCATAGCGCATGTGCTTGTTATGGATCATGCGGATCTTGTACCGTGTGCACCCTTTGGGACGGCTTGGGCGGTGGGGCAGAGAATTGGGGCATTATCTGCCGTCTGAGGAGGATTTGAGTCATGCCTAGGCACAGCTTCGGTTACCCAGCCATCTGTATTGTCATTGCTGAAGGTGAATTCGTTTGTACAGGCTGTGGTGCTCAGGAAAGCTTGCGGCATGGAGCAGGCTCACCGCCTGCAACCCCCATTCCCTCGGCAAGCCCTCAGAGTATCCTCAGTACTCCGAGACACACACTTGTCGTGAGTTCTGCTGGCCCCTTTGCTCAATTCCTGGCAGAAAAACTCCATTGTGTACTTGATGCACACTGCAGCAAGGAATATTTGCATCAGACCTGCCACGTTGTTCTTGAAGCCCTTGAGGTTCAAATTTATGGGAGCTTAGGGGCTCTACAGATACCAGATTATGGTCGTGCAGGGAGCTTTGCTCGAGGGGGCCAGCCCCTTCACGCCACAGGCCAGGAATGCTGCTTCCTTGAATCCCATAATGGCATGCACGCCCCTCCAATATCCAGGTCTGCATTTTACTCCATCACTTGTTGGAAATGAACCGGATTCTGTTTCACCCTTACTAGAAGCACTGGCTGCTCTGCTCTCGCCGTGACATAGATCGAGCAAGCACTTCCTCGGGATAGCCTCAGCGAAATTTCCTTGCAGGTGGAAGCTCAATGGCTGAAGCAGACACCGGCCCTGGTGGAGCAAACTGCAGGTGACATAAACACATCCCCAGCGTAGCAATGTGAAGTGTTTTGTCCTTGCTCCTATGAGTGCTTTATTGGTGCATTAGACTCTAACGAGGCGGGGGATAGGGGGGCTGCGAAGGGGGAAGGGGTTTGCAAACC
>QAXI01000444.1:28755-45747 GCA_004335615.1 Chloroidium sp. JM | reverse complement strand
ACCCCCCCCCCCTCCCCTTCCCCCTGAAAGCTCATTTGCCTGCCAGCAATGCACTTGTCAACCAAGGTCTCTGATCTCAAGCTGACTCCATCAAATATGACGACAGGATGAAGGCCTTCTCTCCCAAGAGCTATGGCAAAGAGAACGAACGCTGCGAGGCAGGGAACACCCCCTTGGGCGCCCCACAGCTGAGTTGGCCGCCCCCCATGAGGAGCCCGTTCGAGGACCTCGCCTGCCAGAAGGAAGAGGGCGCATCCAGCCCCTTCAGGTTGCTCTCTTGAACAGACAAGACTCCCCCTCATCAGGCGCCAGTCAATAAGCATTGTGGATTGGGGCAGTGTACCAGGGTCCATGCCGTGATTGTGAAACAGCGAGCATGCGCATATTGGTCGACATGTGATTGCAAAACAAGCCATTGTCGGCAAAACTACAAATGGTGGACAGATCAGAGTGGTACAGATGCATTCGCTCCTGGAGTACAGAGGCAGCTGTCTGCTAGCTCATTGGGAACTAGGGTGCAAGGAGTGGTTGGTGAAGCCAGCTCCCCAGCATGCTGCTAAAAGAGAGGAAATGAATACCATGCTCAACAATTTCTGGTGCATATGTGGTTGACAGCAAGCGTAGTAGTGCAATCGCACTATTTCAAACGTGCGCCTTGCCCCCTTGTGAACGTTAGATTTTCTGATAAGCACATAACTCTGTTGCAGGGACGGCGTTTCACAGGGTGACTCTCCCTTCCGGCTGGCCAAAAAGTCTCTCAGCAGCCTCCAGAGCATGAGCATCGATGTCAACGACTCCTTCAGAATGGAGGAGCTGCAGTCCACCGTCCGCCACCTCAGCATGGCATTCGCCAGCCGTTGCTGAGTACCTCAAATGACCAAATGATGGGTGCTGTTGAGGGCAATAATGTTGTGTATCCCCCTTGAAAAACCAAAATCCACCGTCCGCCACCTCAGCATGGCATTTGCAAGCCGCTGTTGAGAGCCTCAAATGACCAAATGATGGATGCTGTTTAGGGCAGTAATGTTGAGTATAACCCCAGGAAAACCCGAAGGCCATTGTCTGCCACCCCAGCATGGCATTTGCCAGCTGCTGCTGAGTGCCTCAAATGCATCGAATGCATGAGAGGTGCTGAGAGTCGGGGCAAGTTGTTTAAGATGGCCGTAGAAAACCAAGGTAGCAAAATGACTGGTCAAGGAATCTAGGTGGCAAGCGGTGCCCATTTCAAAATGCGTCCTCTCAATTTCGAGAGGATTGCGGTAGATGGCCTGTTGCATGCAACGATGCGGCAGATGCCACTAGGAAATGTGACGGGGGAGTGCTAGGACTGCAATAAGACATGTGTTAGGGAGACTGCCTGGACAAATAGGAATGGAAAGAAGGGAGGTAGGCAGTGTTCAGGCACAATGACACTGTTGTGTACAGTAATTCGAGTATGACCAGGACTCAGTGGTGGAATTGAGAACATGCAAATTTTGAGACCTGGTAGCATTCAAACCTGTTTCATGAAATCGATGTGAGCCTGAAAAGGCTTGTGTGAGATAAAAGCCATTGCCAACGAGAAGATCCTTCAGCTCTCCTAATAGAACACGAATACAGAAATGGATCAAATCATGCAATGACACACCATCAACTCTGTCACAAAATTCAGTCAAGAATGACAAGATCCTAACACATGTCCATACTCAATTCTTTCAAATAAATATAAGGATGGTCGACAGACCCCTCATGTTGTCAGCGGAAAAATGCCACAGAAGCCAATGCTGATTTTTTCTTCTGTCGCTGTGGTTTGGTCACAACAACCATTTTGTAAGAGGCCCAAAGCTTGAATGGAAAGGTCACCTGCATCATTCAGAATGCTTGGGAGAATTTCAAAGCATGATCTGCCTGCGGAATCAAACCAGATCATCAACTCCAGATATCTGAATTGACGGCACTCAGGCAATGCATTTGAGGGCGTTATGAGAGCTGTACGCAATTCTGAGGTGACCCCCAGAGATGACCAAGTCCCCATTTTCTCGTCCACTTTTTGGTGATTCTGGAAAAAAGGATGCAGAGTAGAGAAATTACCGGCTTTATTGCAGCGCGAACGCAAATCGACTCTGCTAGACTGGCCGTGAGACGTCCTGTGTTGAGCTTGGAGCCTCCAGGAAGCCTCTTTGACATGGTGGATACCTGCATATGGATTAGAGCAGACTCGAGGCTGGCTGCCTTGCAATTTAGAGGATTGATCCTTGAGGTGCAGATGCTGTAAAAGCAACACTGTTCAGCGTAGAATTCTGCCGCAGATACTTGTGGGGAGCAACAACATGGAGCTGAAGAGCGAGCTGACCGTGTTCTGAGCTTGTAACAATGCTTGGCTGTATGTTCTTTCCAGGAACCTGTTCTTGCTTGCTGCGCTATTCACAGAAGTGAAAAGCTTTGAGGAAGGCTGAATTGTATAGCACAGGCTCCAAAAAGCTGCAAATAGGACACATTGCATCATGATGAACGCAAATCTGTTCTGCAGAAATGTCCGGAGACATTTAGACAGATTGGCAAGTACTTGCAATCGTCCACTCAATTTTGCATTGGCTGTTGATCCAACGGCATTTGAGCAGCCAACTTGCTACTCACCAATTGCCATGCCTGCATAGAGGTGAGCAAAACGTCGGATGTGAGACCTTCTGTCAATTTCTTGAACGTTGAAGTGTTGAGAAGCACAAGGAATTTGAGTGTCATTTCAACTCAATAAATATGAGATTAAGGTCCAGTACCTGCTCCCAGCACTTCATGTATGATGACTGCCTACAGTCATTCAGATAATTGGTGAGCAGAAGCCCAATCGTGCAAAAAGAGCTGTTCTATTTCACAGTGCAAAAAAGAGCTGTGCAGTTACACTTAGGCTGACCATCACCTTCGGTATGTCCTCAGGTCCGAGACCCTGGTCCTTGAACCAATTTTTCAAGCGTTCCATGTGCTCGTTGACCTGCTGCCAATCTAATCGCAATAATTTATTTTTAGCAATCTTTCACGTCGAGATTGCGAAATATTTGGGCACAGGTTTCATACATTCTCTTCTCTCTGTAAGAATAAATATATTGCTCTTGCAGGTCAATAGCAGTGAAAGGTACTTGTTGAAGTGTTCGCCTTAGCCTCGGGGGAAATTAATATCTGTTCGTCCTTCTGTTCCTTGGTGCATGCAAACATGCACGTTCTCACGGCTTCACAGACGAATTTCCTGAGGCCGATCAAGAGGCGCAGAGTATGTGCCAGCCATGCAAGCATGCAAGAGATTCCCCAATCCATTCCAACCCCCTCTTCACAAAACCACGACAGACGGGCTATCCTTCTTGAGGCTCTTTCCCTGGCTACATCAGGTCCACTCTCACCACTCTCAACCCACGGTCCTGCTTTTTAATATCATGAAAAAGACAGCTTGTTGCAATTGATGACCCACAAAGAACCTCCTGAACAGCAGGTGGAAGTAGTGCTTTCCATAGCGGTGCTTCGGCATTGGCTCACCACCGTACATCTCTAAAGTATGAGCCATTGTGTGGTATATAACAGGCCTAGTTTTGACGGCGGGAGGCGCGGAAGCGAGCAGGGTGATTCCCACCTCCCAACGGAACTCGTTCGCGGCATATGACTACGATGTGCCCCTGCGGTTGGTCTCCCTTGCAGGCTCTGTGCCTGCAGAATGGGTGGCAGACTTCAAACAAGCGCTGCAGGTGGGCTGCTGAATCTCTTGATTGATGTTCAACTGAACCCTTGCCGAAGTTCTCAATTGTTGTGCCAGGTATATTGTTCACTGCATAGAGATTGGAAATTACGACAAGGCAACAGGCAGGCAGGCAGGCAGGCAAACAGGCAAACAGGCAGCAAAGCCAGGCGCACTTATTCGAGCTTGCATCCATTCAAACACTTGCTTTGAGAAGCAAATCAGGGGGTTGTCAGGGATGAGAACGAGGACCAAAAGATGCTGGAATGGTCTTGAATGTCATTCCGTTGGTGGAGACATTGCGTTTCAGTGGTCATTAACCTGATTATAGTTGCTGTTGCTCGCTGTAGGGCAGAGTGAAGATCTCGCTGGATCGCCGGAACCAACTGTTGGACATCTTTGAGGAGCTTGCTCAAGCAAAGTAAAATTCTCCACCTTCTCCTCCCATTTCCATGGCCAATGCAGTGGCTGTGCCCTGTTCACTTGCACCCTTGTGAAAAAACCTTCTTTGCAGAGATATTGTGCACCAAAAAGGTGGTCATGTCCAGCACTATGAGAAATCGTAAGCGGGTCTTACATCTCGGAATGACTGACTTCCTGCTCGATAATGTGAATCTCTGATGCAGCGCTTCTGTAGCGCTGCATTGAGAGTGAGAGGCAGTGCAAGGGCCAGTGTGAGTACTTTTTTCGCGGGCAGTATAGCTCGGCTCTGATTCTGGCAAGGAGCTTATTGAGTGAACACGCTATAATAATCGTCCCCCATCTGTGCCTCCCTCCCATGGTCAAATCGGATTGGCAGCTTCCAAATCTGCTCAGGCATCACTGTAACGGAGAAAGCAATGCAGGTGACAGCAGAAGCAGGCTCAACCGCTCAAACTCTCATGCAGGAAGAAGAACTCGCTGGCAGGGGCGGATGCCGTGACATTGGGGGACGCGTTTCTGGGTCCTGCCATCAAAGGGGGTCTAATTCAGCCCTTGGAGGAGCCGGAGAAGCAGCCTTGGTGGGCAAGTCTCTCTCTCGTTTACGTGCCCTGAATCCACTGCTTCCTTTATCACTGCTTTCACCTTCAAGACTGCAAAGGCAGCCATGGCGGCTGTCATCAGCAATCATCACCTTTTGAATGTTCTCTCACCCATTGTAGGCATTTCGATGCCCTCAAGGGCTTCCCTCCAAAATTTCAGTGATAAAGGGTGGGGTAGGGGTCGAAATCCAATTTCAACTCAGCTGCCATGACAGTTCTGGCCCGCAAAAGTAGGAGCAACAGGATGGCTAGCACGGAGCCTGCCAAGGACTCTCGCATTAAAACTGTTTTGAAGGAATTATTCAAGCCTGTGCCTACCTTTTTCACCATCTTGTCGTTTTACGCCACTCCTTTCGCTGCGTTGTCCGAGTTCAATAAAGATCCGGCGCACGGATGGCACAGTCACAAAAACGCCATCGCTTGGACCGTTTTGGCCATTGCCGCAGGCGTCGTAGCTATCCTTACCGGCCCTGTTTGGACTGTGATCACGTGGTACCGAAACCGCTCAAAGCGCAGAGAGCCCGATCGGGTTTGAGACTTGTGAGCTGGCCTTATTCCTCCTGCCTGGCTCATCTCCCCGACAAAGTTGCAGAGTTGACTAAGCCTTCCTTGTATTGACCCGTCAGGCACCTGGCTGTGGGCCAGGCCAAGGAAACAAGCTGAATATCAAGCAAATCACTCGTGCATGTTTGTGGCGGTGATGAGATTGGGCCCCCTGGAGTCCGCAGGATAAACAGTATCCATAACCCTGGCCTCACACCAGACTTGAGCGGGCCTCCGATGAAGGCACAGGAGCACCAACATGCTGAGCCGTTGACTGCTTTTGCAGGAGCTGCTGAGTCCCAGGTGGCAGCGCATCCTTCGGAGGGACTCACAGGGGTGCGTTTCTACCAGTGGCCAGATCTGGGGGGTACCGTACCGCTGGGGATGCACTCTCATAGCATACCGCACGGACAAAATCAGGTGACCACCAACCTCGCCACAGAGATTAAATTTTTCAATGCTGTTTTTGCACCAGCGTAATGTTCAATCGGGACATCTCCCCACCTCTCCCCACCCCCCAACCCTTCCCCCTTGCAAGGGTCTTCCTTTTGAATTCTATCCTGTATTCTGTTCCTGAAGGGCAAACGTCATGTAGGAGGAAGGCAGATACGATCCAGGACTGGGAAGACCTGTTCCAGCCGGCCTTGAGGGGAAGAGTGGGGTTTGTGGAGGCACCCCGTGAATTCGTGGGGATTGTGCTCAAGGCCTCGGGGCTGAGCTTCAACGCCACGCCCAAAGACCTGGCAAACTGTGGGATAACCCGTGCGGCCCTGCGGGAAAAAGCGGCCGCCCTCAAAGAGCAGGTTCACTTTTGTTTGCTTCTGACACCTCTCGAATAGCCATGCGGTCTTTGTTGAATGCTTTGATTGAGGGGCTCTCTTTGACCTCTGATGACACCTTCATCATAGATCAGCTATGAGTGTCTGACAATGGTGCTGCTCGTCTTCCACTTTCCTGCTCTCCCACAAATTCTGATGGGATGGAAATCAGACTACAAGATCAATGGGAAACTCAGAGGTTGTATCGGGGCAGGCAGCTGGTCTACATACATTACTGATATCTGGGTGCAGGCTAGTCTACTGGCCTACCCCATGCAAACCTTCCAGCGTCCAAAACCTTCCCCACTCTGTCTCATTTCTGCCATTGCTGCAGGTTTTGCAAGTCAGCAGCCGAGACCAGCGGCAGGCGCTGCAGTCTGGGGACGTCTGGGCTGCCGTGGGCCCCTCCTCCACACTCGTGCCCCTGGCGCTCTCCCACAACAACATCACCCTCGTGGCCCCGGCCTCCGGCACTGCCCTCTGGAGCAACCTGTGGACCGTGCCCAAACAGCCTGTCATGAAGCTGCCAAAGTCTCAGGGGGGCCAGAAGGTAACCTCACTCCCTTCCCTCTCCTCCAAGCTCAAGACTCGACGACTGTTGCATGATCATATGGGCCTGCTCCTCCCAAACCGCTGAAGATCGCAACCTCTTCTTCTGCCCTACAGCAACCTCAACATCACATCAGAAATCCCTTTCTCAGGCTGGAAGAAGAAGCCGTTGCTATTGACATCTTCATGACCTTGGACGTGCACTAAGATCATCCCTATGGTCCTTCCTGGCTGAACGTGCCTGCCAAACGACTGCATGGCAGATGTGCTCACTTGGCTGAACACTGTGAGATGCATTTTGACCGAGTGCAGAGAATATGTGTTTTCCTCCTGGATTTTGTTGAATCGTGTTTCTGGAATGTAAAGGGGCTTCGTTGTGGCAGACGGGACCTTCGCCTCTGCTGAAGGCTTGGCTGACGTATCCTCTGGAGCCGGAAAGGGCCTCCAGAAAACAAGGGCTGCAGGTAAATTGCCCGCAGTGATGGCTGTCTTGTATTGGCCCATTGTACCCAACCTGAAACTTGCTTGACTAAATGCTGAATGGTATTTGCCTCCTTCTCTCTGTAGATATAAAGGGTCTATGCCAAGTCGCCCTGTCACAGACCTGTACATCCAATCCAGCGATAGGATGCGTCGCGTGGGTAAGCAAGATATCTTGCGTACGGCAGAATAATGCTTGTTCTGATGGCAGCTCGCTAAGGGCGCTCAAATATGCATTAATTGAGGATGAATAAGGACAAACAGGATTGTCAAATGAGACAACCCTTCCCTCTCATCATATGCCAAATTTACAGGGGGATGCCTCGCCTCTGCTGCTGCCCGGTGGCAACAGCGGGAAGACATGTCACACAGTACAGGGTGGTGGGCGGGGGAGCGTCTTGGGATCGACAGGGAGTCTGGACGTGGATCTGGGGGAGCTGATGCCTTCTGAAGAGGTGTTGAGGCGGAGCGAGTTTCTGGAGCCGGTAGATGACGACACCCTGGAGCTGTATCGAGAGATCTTGGAGGTCTAGCCATACCGGAGGTCTGATTAAGGACTATTTTGAGGTTTTCCCATTGTCTCGCAGAAACTCTGCTAGACTCTGAGAGAGAACTTCTTCTTACAAATTTGCCTTTTTATGGTTGCCGAGAAAGTGATGGCATTATTCATGGCCATGATTCAGCCTACTGATAAGCTTGTTTCATTTGGGGTTTGGATAGTTGCAGGTCCCTATTAGGAAGATAGAAATATGGCAAATGAATTACAGACACAAAGTGACAGTCCACACTTTGTTCATCAAACTGACATTCTTGTGGCTTTGGAGTTCAGCACTGGATTGTGTATGTTTTGCCTCTGTGATTCCATCCCTTTCACATGATGTGTTGCCTTCATGCTCTGCAACCTTCCTTGATGGATTTGGGCGTTTGGTCTAGATTGAGCAGCCCCAGCCGCACCTAGGAATCCCCTGGAAAAAATGTTGTGGAAGTAGGGACCAGATTTGGAAAAAAAGGGGTTGAGCCTACTTTGACCATGGGCAAATGAGTGGGTGAGTAGATTCGCCCTCCGTCACCCTTGATTCAAAACATAAAAACAAACAAGCACGCAGACATAAATGGGTTCCCTTCCCTTTTCCATGTGGGCCTGTGGCAGCCCTCTCCAGGTCGATTTGCCATTGTGAAAGAAGATCTGCTAGGCATTTCAACCCAAGCAGCCAGCCAACCAGGTGGCAGGTGCGGAAGAGGCATTTAGCTCAATAATGAGGGCCACTGCCTTGAATATTCTGCAGAGGAAAGTCAAAGATGAAAAATCCATAAAGAGGAAGAAGAGGATGTGAATACTCCAGAAGGGTCTATTATTCAGCTCTATGAGACAGAGGCAAGGTTGGTGGAGGAATAGGTTCTCTCATCTATCGGTGTCTGCAGAGCACTACTTCTGCCGCTGCACTTGATGGTCTGCCCAGCCTTCAGTGGATGTGTTCCGCTAATACCAACGCATGAGAGAACCTCTTCTTCTACCAGCGTTGTAACCGACCTCTAGATGAGAATTTGTTCTTGGGAATTGTAGCCTCTTCCTCTTCTTCATCCCTGTGGATTCTTCAGCTTTGAGCTTTTCCTGCAGACCGCACAAGGCAGTGCCCCTTGTGATGTAGTCAAACCCCTCTCCATTACCTGCCCCCTGACTGGCACAGTGCAGGATTCCTCTGATTTTCTGAGCAGATTGTCTGGCATGAAACAAAGCGGCTGTGCCTTCAGCGCAGAGATAAAGCACCATGAAGATTAGTTTAGGTGCCATCACTTTGTTAGTGTCATCGCCTACACCTGCCCCCCCTCCATGTCCTAGTGATGGCACCTTCACTGTCAGCTTATAGCGCGGGGAACAATATGCATACGCCTGGGGCACAGTACCTTCAAACCCTGCTCCCACCCAGCCTTCCAAACAGCCACCCTTGTCTGCCTTCCCAATCAGTGCCAGAACTGAAAGCACAGGTGGGGCGTCCTGAAGCCCCTGCTGTGCAGGTAGACTTGCAGGGCCAGACAGCGCACCTGGATGGGAGCAGTCAGCTGCTCAAGTTCTCCAATGGCAGTCACCTGTACAAGCTCTTTTGCACAAGCTCGGAGACACCTCGAACCCTGCAGGTACAGATCTGAGCGGTGGCGCGCCTTTGTTCACTCCCCTGCCACTGTCAAAAGGAACTCAAGGAGATCGAGGGCTCAATGAATGTGCTCGTGGAGAAGTCTGCTCAACCTTTGTGTTATGCTTCCCGGCAGACGGAGTGAACAAAGATTGAGCACTTGTAAGCTTTGCTATCCGACATGCGCCTGGTGAAGTGCCCAGCCAGAAAACACTGGACAGTCAGTCCTCCCAGTGAAGGTACACGTCTCAGTATTCATGAGCCCAAATCCAGCCATGTTTCATGCCCCCAGATTGCTGGCAAACCTTTTTTGAGATGACTTAAGGGCATGCATCAGAGCTTTAGATGTCTACCTGGAATTGGTAGAAGCACCCACACAAAGGGGCTTAAGCGCAAAGCATACATGGACAACTCCCCACAGAAAAATATGGGAAACACGCTTGCAAGATTGCAGGGGGAATGTTGTTCAAATCCAGAACGCCATTCAGCCTGCACGATTGCAGGCATGCTCCCCATAGCTCTCTCAGGGAGGCTACCTTGTAATCCTTCCGAGGAAGCCCCTTCTATATGATCTCCATCCTGCATCCGACAGGGCCGCCAAGATATTCATTCAAGGCTCGATTCGACTTGGGTTGAGCTCTCGAATAGCCACATTGGACAGCCACCGCGGTGCAACAGCTCTACAAATGTGCCAGGTTGTCCGACTCAGCCGGCTCTTCACACCAAGGTTTCCTCCTGCCTTTCCCGGGTGCTTGGCAAATCGCCGAATAGACGTAGGCTGCGAAGCATCATGGCGCCAAAGGCCGTCCGTGATGTGCACCCTGAGACTTTCATCAAGGCGTATGCAGCACATCTCAAGGCCAACGACAAGGTGGGGCTTTTGTTTTGGCTGTTCGCAAAATTTTATAGGTGCACATGGCCCGATCAATAGCTCTTTCTTTAGATTGATAAGGCAGGGCTAAAATTTGCAGAAGAATCAACACATCTCACAACAGCTGCGACTAGAAATGCTCGATTGCTGTGCTGATTATCTACACATAAGGACCTGCGAGCATTTGCTGATTGCAGAAAGAATTCACTAATTTCATTGAGCCTGGGTCAAACTTTTGCAGATCCAACTGCCCAGCTGGGTGGATATCGTGAAGACGGGGGCTTTCAAGGAGCTGGCACCTTATGAGCCGGACTGGTACTACATTCGTGCAGGTGAGGTGGTTGGATTCAGCAGGCAGTGTCAAGGTGTTGAGGGTGGTGGATGCACCTGCCCCAATGGTACAATAGTGTACACAGTTGGCACAGCTGAATACAAGCACAGCTGCTTGCCATGCAGTAGTGAAGCATTTGTCAAAGCCTTTCTTCAGAATCATGCCCCCAACATTGAATGTGCAATTTGGCCAACCTGCATGGAAAGGTAGCAAAGGAAGTTGATTGCTGTTTGATCCATCGCAACGAGGGAACTGCTGGGAATCTTTTTGACATATTTGGGACCTATTGTGGTCAGGAAGCCACCTGGTGAACTTAAGAGCATGGCGCTCATGGATAGATCGCCCTCTGTATGAAGGTTCCCCTCTGGGGATTGAGGACTGCCAAGATAAAAGAATTGACCGTTGCCACCCCCTGCAGCTGCCGTGGCCCGGAAGGTGTACCTGCGCAAGGACCTGGGGGTGGGCGCCATGAGGAAGCAGTTCGGCGGCCGGAACAAGCGGAAGGGCACCGTGCCGGAGCACTTTGCCAAGGCCTCGGGGGGCCTCATCCGCCACATCCTGCAGCAGCTGGAGGACCTGCAGATCGTGGAGAAGTCCACCACCCTCAAGGGCGGCAGGTAATTTTTTTTCCCTCGGAAGAGCAAAAAGGGGAAGGGGGGTGGGGGAGGAGGGGCATATGTGCCGGTGAAGGTATGATCGATCTAGCATTCTATACGACAAAGGATGCTTGGTAGTTGACCTCCAAATTGTTTGACCAACCCCAGCGCCATGGGGTCAAGCATGGGAGGCCCAGATCATACCTTGGCTCAAGGAAGCTTGGGAAGGGGCTCAGTGTATTTGAGAAATTATGGTGTGGTGAAAGATGGTTCTGGGACTTGAATTTTCTCATCGAGGAACAGTCTTAGTGTTGGTAACAATAATATGGACGTGGCTGACTGAATGTAGAGAAGCAACTCCATAGTTGACGAGGAAAGGATTGCGCCTGTTCCTTGAACATCTGAAGACATTTATTGAGGAATGGGCGATCTATTTGGATAGGCAGCCATAGCAATTTCGGCTGAAGAGACTAATATTCAAATCTTGGGCTGTATCGCCTCAACATAATAACAGCTCGTCAAGCAAAGCCCAAGATTTGTCCACATGGAACGAACAGTGGTAGCCAGACTGTTAGAGGCAGGAGCGTTGCTATTTCAAGGAGGATATTAGTAGAAAATGTGTGTACATGCCGCATTCCGGCACCAAGTTGAAAGAGGAGTTAAAACAGGAGCTCCAATAAACTCCTCTCTGGTATTAGGATGTGGCATACCAGGCCATACTAGAAATGCCTCTTCCACAATGTTGACGGATGTTTACCATTGCGCCAAAGAGGTTATAATGTGACTCTTTGGAAGTGCGCCATGGGATATTTTTGAGGTCAACCAGCCTGTAATTGGCTGTCTAATTGCAAAGAAGTGTCCACCCAAGCTTCCAACCAATAACAGATGAATCACAGCTGTGCCCTGCAGGAGGATCACGCCCCAGGGACAGAGAGACCTGGATCTGATTGCTGGACGCATTGAGCTCGAAGAGCCGGCAGACGACTTTGATGCTGGCGAGGAATAGACAAGATCTGTAATTGCTGTATACAAGCAGACCCAAACTTGTCCTCCATAGCATTTGCACATATCCACCAAGCACCAATATCTTGATCGGAGAATCCACTCATTGCTTCCGACATCTTGTTTGGGAAAGGAAGAGAAACTTTCACATTTGGCAGTCACAACAGCAAGCTTGCAATTGACCACCAGCCCTGCACCCAAACCCTCCCCAACAATGAAATTTTGTTTCTTCATTTGGTATGCATTGAACATTGAATCTAGGGGAAGACGTATTTGCTTTTCGACTGTCTACGGCACATACGCTTCAACGGGGAACGGCAGGCTTGTGAAATCTTACGTCAACATGGATACAACTGTTGGATTCATAGGCCTTGGCTCTATGGGGAGTGGTAAGTGCTCGTGTCTATAACGATTGACATGCGGTACCTATCTATTCGAATGCTTGTGCTTCAGAAGTGCATGCCCTTGACATGACATGCGCGTCGGTCCGCGATCAAAGTCACTCCCCATTTCCCTGCGTCAGTAAATGCCATTCGGGATTTGCAGCGGATGATGCTATTCACTGTGTATTTAATGGCTTTATGACGTTTGCTCCAAGGGGATCCTTCGAGGTCAAGCTTCGCTTCTTGACCTCTTGACACTTCTTGACATCTTGAAGCTTCTTGACCTCTTGAAGCTTCTTGACCTCTTGACACTTAAAAGTTTTCAAGCAGGGCTGGCACAGAACCTTCAAAAGCATCTTGCCTCTGGGGGTGGGCGCCTCTTGGTCAATAACAGGACGAAAGATAAGCCAGAGGTGAAGAGTGTGCTGGATGCTGGCGCCCAGTGGGTTTCTGACCTAGCAGGTAGCAAGTGTGCCCTTTGGACATCATACCTGGACGACCTGTGCGCTCTTTGGAAGGACACAGGGATTGCAGTTCAGAGCTTGTGCTGATGTCCTCCCAATCGCAAACACGCTAGCATTCTGAACCCTTACCCACGGTATAGGTCTGAATACGTAGGTACATGCAGAATTGGCTGGAAGGTGTGACATTGTTTTCACTATGCTGGCTGCGGATGCGGCAGTGCAGCAAGTGTTTGACGCCTACCTGTCAGGCAATCCAAAGGAGGGCAGCATATTTGTGGACTGCAGCACTGTTTTTCCAGACCTCACACAGGTGCGTCAATGTCCCTGGTATTGCTTCTGCAGTCATGATGGGCTTGCTTTTGGCAGTCTTTCTGAGTGCATGACATTTTGGGCTTTTGTTTTTGTTAATCCCGTGGATTTCTCCTCAATTCTCGATGTTCAACGCCTTGCCTCCTCGTTCTTGGCGCTCAAGAAATTCACCTGAGAGATAGATTTCTGAGAGAGTGCGGATTGGTCATGGACCTGCCTTGGAGTTCACAATTGAATGGCAGGTACAACCCCAGAACAGGAGCTCATCTGTCTTCTCAAGCTTCCCTGGGGGCGCAGGAGCTGGCCTCTCGTGCATGGGAGAGGAAGGTGTTTTACCTTGCTTGTCCCGTGTTTGGCCGTCCTGATGCTGCCTTGGCTGGCAAAGCCCTGGTGGTAGCATCTGGATATCCCACTGCAAAGGCAAAGGTGTGCAATTTTCCCATAAAGAAAATCGCAGGATAGAATTTTAGATTTGCATACAAAAAAGACTGTTTCGAAGTTCCAGATTGGAAGTAAAGGGTTGAGCTCACTCTTCATCTGCTGTCCTCTGCTTTTCTTCTGCAGTTGAAGATTCAGCACACATCATTACAATAAACTCGCACGGAACAAGACGAGCGGCAAAAAATGCTGTTGCTGCCATTCTGATGGGCATTTGCAGGTGCACCCCGTTTTCTAGGTCAGAGACATGAGATCAGAAGGGACTGGAAATGAGCTGCAATCATGAGATTGCAAGACTTGGGCATGAGATGGCAGTACTCATGTACTTTCTTGCCCACAGGTCTTACCCTTATTGAAAGCCATGGGACGGGGAGTGCTGGACGTTGGGGATACGGCTCGCCAAGGCCATGTTATGAAGCTGGTGAACCTCTGTCTTTATCTGAGCATACTATGCTTTAGTATGCAGAGACCCAAACTCCAAGATGTTGTGAGGATCTTTGCAGCTGAATGCTTTTGTTTGCACTATCACAAGAGTGATACAGAGGCCCTGTCTGATGAGCAGTATATGATATTTTGCACTGCCATTGATGTCTTGAATTGCACCTCTGTAATCCCTTCCCCACCATATCCACCTCTGACAGGTGGGCAACTACTACATAATGTCGATGATGGAGCTGATTGCGGAGGGGATGACCCTGGCCGACAGGAACGGGCTGCAGCGGGAGTCGGTGGTGCAATTCTTGAAGGAGTCGTTCCAAGGACCCATCACTGGAGGTCAGCATCACCCCATCTGGACTGAGCATACCTCACAAACTCATGTCTGATTCACAGAGCTTGACCTCTGCTTTTCCCCTTTGAAGTAGCGATTACCACTAGCAATCGAAAATTGAGAGAGGAGACATAAGCAATCTTAGTATGGATCAAACCAAGAATGGTTTACTCCAATTGCCAACTCCAAACTTCACCATAAAACGCTCATGAGGATCCGACTTGTGGCTGCAACAACAATTGAGAAGGGGCCATAAGGAGGAGCAGTTGAAGCAATGGAGTATTGCAGCTTTGAGGAACTGAGGATTTGCACCTGCTGCTACTGAATGCGAGACAACGTCTGATGTGTAGGCTATGCTGAGCGGACGGCAAAGGACCAGTTCAAGATCACAAAGGAGGAGCCAGGATTTAATGCCAAAGGAGGCCTCAAGGATGCCACCCATGTGCAGAACCTGGCCAAACAGTCAGGTAGGCATGTATATCTAAATTCCTTCCATTCCTGATCGTCAGCACATGAGCCCACTCAGCTTGCACCCAGCATGGACATAGTAGGCCACTCTATTTGCCACCTTTTCAGTTTTATCGAAGTATATGTTGCCAGTATCGTAGCTGTCAGGTCGATATTCACTTCTCTCGCACGATTCACAAATCGCGGGAGACAGGCTAACAGAAAGCGCTGTGTTGTCAAGCCAAGATCAAGGGAAGCTGAGGGTTGTGGGTGTGAGCGATTAGTCTGGATATCGATCTTGGCAAAATTTGCAAATGAATTATGAGAGGGGGAACGAAGCGGAGAGGCCAGCATGCTTGCTTGTGCCTGGCTGGAGTGATTTTCCTGGCAGTAAAGCTCTGATCGAGGTTGGTCCTTGCAGGCGTGCAAATGCCGGTGGTGGATGTGGTAGTAAGGAACTTGCAGGAGGTCAACAGCCGGGGGGGTGGGGAGAGCCTGGACTGGGCCAGCCTGGCCTTACTTACCAGGGAGCAGGCTGGGATCGAGGACAAGCAACATCTGCTGCAGGACAAGTCGTGACCCTGATTGTGCTGAATTCACAGGCCTCTGTAGCATGATAGGTATGGTAGATCGACTCTTCAGAAGGTTTGGAGTAATACAGTCAGTTGTGGACCATTGCACGAATTGACTGTCTGTGCCATGAATGAGAACAGGGAGATGAAAACTTTGAGGATGTTGAAAACCAAGTCTACGTTATCTTCGGTACAAGAGCGCAGGTGTAGAGATTGTGTGGGTCATGAAAGCTCGGCATAGAGAAGGGAAATTGTCATTGAGACCTGCTACACACAGGGTTAGCTTTTACTGTATCAAGGTACTTTTTCAGCAGCCATGACATGCAAGAACGTTCTGACAGTATGTCTGGGGGGCTGCTAGGATATCTGTGCCTACTGTACGGTGCTGAAGCCATTTAATTCTCTTGTACTGTATTCCCTGATCAGCAATGGCTCTGAAGTTGTTGAAGCTCTGTGAAGATATTCTTACTACACAGTGGAATATCTTAGGTGATACACATCATTCATGCTTTGAAGCGTCTCCCTACCCCTTTGATCTCTGCATTTATGGCAGGATCTGCAAAAACTTTGATCTAGCATGGCAAGTCCCTTGAGTGAATTTTTCTGAATTGTCTACATTGCAAATCAAATACGAGCAAGTTCTTGCGTATAATTTTGAATTAAACAAATTTGTCATGTTCTTGTACAGAATGAACATGTTTGTTACAAGCAAACAGTTGCATATCATGCTTCATCCCTCAAATAAAACCCTTCTAGAGTTTCCTCGCGGCTGACGAGGATACTGACCTACTCTACCTAAAGCCGTCATTGATCAGAAAGGGCAACGGGACCCTCTGTCCCCTCTCTCCCCTCTTCAAAGCTGGAATTTCACTCCTATCTCCTTCACAGAGTCGAGGAGAGGTCTCTCCTTGAAATGAATTCTGTACAGGTGAGGCTCCACACTACAGACACTTGCCAGTCGATAATTCCATTGAAGTCTAGAGATCCAAAGCTGCAGCTCTCCCTTCTCGCATCTGCTCATTCTTAAAGGTCAAACTGCTGACTGACTCAGAGCTCAGGGTCCAACTCTGCGTCTTCCAAATCCGGTAGGGGGAAGCGCAGGATGGCGGCCATGCCCGTGAGCTTGTTCAGCTGGTCCCCGCTGGAATGCATGCCGCTGAATACTACCACCTCCCCTCCTCCAGCTTCCACCTCCTCCTTCAGCTTTGCCAGCGCCTTCCTCTGCAGATTCAGAGCGATTTCAGCACAAAATGTGCGACCTGATCTTGTTTTGGCCCTGTCGCATGGGCATATGTTTAAGAATGTGCTTCCTTAACAGGGAGTCGGTGTCAACCTCAGTTGGCATTGCAAACAAAGCATGGATGAGTGCTCGCATTGCTCGCAGATAGGAACTTGCCTGTGGCATGCCTGCATCACTGCTGGACATGTCAGATTCGCCTCCTGGCAGCTGTGGATGTATAGGAAGAAGGATGCAGGTCTATGTTTGCCAAGTGAAGCTGGCGAGGTTGGTAGGGGAGATCAGAGAAATGAAGCGAAGGGATTAGGAGACGGGTGGGGGGAGGGGGG
>QAXI01000443.1:2678269-2705427 GCA_004335615.1 Chloroidium sp. JM | reverse complement strand
TCCCCCCCCCCCTTCTCTTCCTAGGCAGGGAGCTCAGTGAGCGCCACTCTTCAGAAATGCAACTCAAGGTAGTTTCAACGCCGCACCAGCACCGTGGAGTGAATTGAGGAACCTCTGTCTGATCCCCCGGCCAGAATTTAAAGCCCCACTGTGGCAGAGAGAATTGTTCCCCCCCCCCCACCCAAGGGATAGACTTCAATGACCTCGTCGTCTCAAACTGCAAACCTGGGCATTTTCAGCGATGCGCCAGCATCGGAGAAGGATTATGAAGACCTCTGGATGATCCCAGGTCAATATTCTCAGTCCCCACCCCTGGCGCAGAGAAATCCCCCTTCCCCCCTCATTGGCAGAAAGCCTACCGATCTCAACTCTCCAAACTGCAAATACACCTGGTCTGAGCATTGCGCCAGCATCGTAGGAGGAATACAATTACCTCTGGATGATCCCCAGGTCAGAATTCCCAGTCCAGACCCTTGGCGCAGAGATATCCCCCTTCCCCCCTCATTGGCAGAAAGCCTGCCCATCTCAACTATCAGGAATGCAAATCCACCTGGTCTGAGCATTGCGCCAGCTTCACATAGCAGCATAGAGGGGTCCCGGATGCTCACCTTCCAAAGCACTCACTCGCTCTGCCATGGGGCCAACCGCCTGCCCCCCCTCCCCCCTCCTCTCATGTCCCCCACTATACCTTCAGGCCCGCAAGATTGGTCATCTCCAGCAATGCGCCAGCTTCCTGTAGTGGCAAAGAAGCGTTTTGAATGCTCCCCCAGTCAGAATTCCCAGTTCTGATCCCGGCGCAGAAAACCTTGTCCCCATTCCCCATGACAGGAACCACACTGTCATCATTGGCTAATTCAAGCGGTGTGCCAGCGCCGCAGAGTGATCATAAAGACATCTGATTGCTCTTTCTGTCAAAAATGAAGGCCCCCAACGTGGCGCAGAAAATCCTTTTCCCCCCCTCCTAAGCAGAGAAATAGGTGAGCACATCACTCCAAACTGCAAGTCTGGCTGGTTTCAGCGGTGCGCTAGCTCCGTGGAGTGACCTGAGAGACCTGTGGCCGATCCCGCTATCGCAGCCCCTCACCGTGGCGCATCCTCCCCAGTCCCCCCTCCCCCATGGCAGAAACCTCGGTGTGGTCAACCCTTCAGAATGCAAATGGAGCCAATCTGAGCGATGCGCCAGCTTCGTATGGCGGCACAGAGGAGTCCTGGATGCTCACCTTGCGAAGCGCTTTGCCCCTCCGCCTTGGGGCCAGCCGCTTGCACCCCTCCTCTCCTGTCCTCCAGCATCCGTAAGGCACGGCCCGCGAGTTTGGTCATCTCAAGCGCTGCGCCAGCTTCCTGCATTGGCACCTAATTGTCTTACATGCTTCTCTCGTCAAAACTCCCAGCCCCTCGCCCTGGGCAGCCTTCCCTTATGCCCCTCCCCCCTGGCAAAAATCTAGGTGAGCTCATTACCCCCGCAACTGAGAGTCAGGCTGGTTACAGTGGCATCGTAGAGTGATTTGACTGACCTCTGGCTGATCCCCCGCCCATCGGAAATTTGGGCAATCCCTTTCTCCACAGGATTCTGGCCCGCAAAAGTGGATTCAAGACCCGAGAGCTCTGAATTGCGCCCGTTCCTGACGCCACCACTTCAAGGAGCTCTGAAATTCCTTTGGGAGGTACGCCAGAGCAATGCCGGATCCTAGCGCTATCCCCCCCATCCAGAAACTGAGCAAACCATTCCTCCACACAGAGTTTGCCTGCAAAACCATGGACTAGAGCTCAGAGAACTGGATTGCACCCGTTCCTGCCACCACCGCTTCAGGAGACTTTGAACTTACCTTTGAAGGCAAGCCAGATCAGCGGCGCATCCTGCAGCAATCCCCCGCCCCCCGGAAATGAAGCAAACCCCTCCCCCCGCACAGCCCTGCAAAACCTACAATTAGGGCCTAGAGCTACAGATCACGCCTGCTACTGACGCAACTGCTCCAGAAGGCTCTTGATTCACCTTTCCAAGCAAGCTCCAGCAGTCACAGATCCTACGGCGCTGCCTGGCCCCCAAAAATTACAAAAAGGCCCCTTGCACAATATTTGCCTGCCAAAATTAAAATTAGGACACCAGATCTGCAAAGTACACATGCTCCTGCCGCCATCGCTCCAGGGGACTCTAATCTACCTTGAAAGAAAGCCAGAGCAATACCGGATCCTACCACTTGCCCCCGCTCGCAAGAAGTTGAGCAAATTTTCTCCACAAGCAGCTGACTCGATGCAAAAACTGAATTCAAGGCCCCAGAGCCACATACTATGTCCGTTCTTGCCGCTACCAGTCCAGGAGGCTCTGGCATTACTCTAGAAAGCAGGCCAGGGCAGCGGTGGATCCCTATAAGGCCGGCCAAAAGTTGAGGAAATGCCCCTTCTCACAATCTTTGCCTGCCATTCTGAGGAACGAAAGAGAGGTTGCAGAACCCCAATCGAGAGCCACGCACCTGAAAGGTGCCACACACTCCGCCAAGAGCCATGAGATGATGTCCTAGCTATCAGTCCGAATTCGCATGGCATGCCGCTGGATCTGCCTCATCCTTCTGTGACCCTGCGATAATCTGATCTACGAAAGCCAGGAAAGCTGACGAAGGCGACAACAATGTTTTGTGAAGAGGTGGCGAACCTGAACGAGGGGCGACGAGAGAAGCCGCTACTAACACCCAACAACGGGGCAATGCGGCGAGCCCTTCACCACAAACGCATGAGACTATCGCGACGGACAGCCAAGACACCTCTCCGAACTTCATCAGCAAGCAGAATGCCAGGAATTGAGGCCGTCGTTGAGCTGGCTGGTGATGCTACAGACAGCAGCAAGTGCTACCAGAAGGTCAGCATGGGCATGAAGGACCTCCAAGATTTGTTCTGGCCCGTTAGAACCATCCAAGCAGCAAGTCAGGACCTCCTGCAGTGATGTGGCAGGGGGGTAAACCAAGCCATGGAGTGAAAAGAAAAAGTGAAAAGAAAGTGAAAAGACGGGTGAAACTCTCACCTCAGACTGAGCTTGCCATTGAAACAATCGATGTCAAGATTTGCAGACAGCGCATTCACACGAATAGCGTCCTCTTCTCAAGCAGAATCCTTGGCACTGAAAATCTACCAAGAGAAAAAGAGTTCTGGCTTGAAGGCCAGAAATGAGGCTCTGTGGAACAGACAAGTAGCTTGGCATATCGATACAGCCTCATTGAAGCCCACGGTGTAGCAAGGAAGGCAGATTTTGCTCTCCACAAGGAGCTTGGCTCCACCGGGCATGGTCTTGGTGGATTTACTCGCAAAGAAGTAAAGAAGGTTCGCATTTCAAGGCACTTCTAGCATGTCAAGGCCATGAGATTTACTGTGTAAGAAATCCAAGTTGGGAAGAACACAGAGTTTTCACTTCGCAGCAGATTCATGTAAAGCTGATGCTTTTGATGAATCGGGGCTGAGCGTCAAGCGCCCCGCTGACAGCAGAGCAGGTAAATGACAGCAGAGACTGAATGTGAAGCCTTGGCTTCTCTCCCAAAAACAAACACAAGCTCAGACCAGACTGTGCAACTGTTCAGGCACTCAAGAAAGATCTACACATCAGACGCATTGATGACCTGATACCCTGACAAACTAGCAAAGAGGTTGCAACAGCATGATAAATTGTATGCCTTGTTCACTATATAAACAGAGGGGTGCCATGTCTACATGCTACATTTTGGTGCCACTGGCACCCTTCAAACGTCTAGAGCACACAGCAAAATAATTGCAATGCCACAGGAAAATGAAATAATTGGGCAGTGAGCTCCATGACCTCTAAAGTCATGCCTTCAATGAATTGGCATCACAAATGATGTGTAGAGCGATTAAAAAAAGACGCGGCTTCGCATTAAATCTCTGGAACAATAAGAAACAATCAAGAATAGTAGGGGGATGTATCAGGATTACTACCTCTCCCTCAAGGGCTAGCGGTAAGTATTTTGAACTGAGGCGTTCAATTTTATTCTATTGGTTTAAGGGCAGGCATGAAACACTACAAGAGCACAAGCATTTGTTTCTACCCTTCCCCCTTTCACCCTTTACGCCTTCCTCCCCTCCATATAAAAGCAAGCGCTGATGCATTGGACAAGCGTTCATCCAAAACCTGGGATGAGAGTGTTGACAATCTTTGGGAAAATTGTGAGGAGAAGGGGTCCTGCCACGACGCTCTCTGCAGTCGGTGCACCTGGCTCGTCTGCGATGACGATCTGCAGTGGATACATACATTTGAGGCCTTGCTTGAGAACGGCTACAAAGCTGCCTATCTGGCCTCACTTTTCAAGCCGCCATTTCTTGTCCTCCTACGTCTTGCCTATGAGCATTTGACTGGAGATTGCAAAAGTTTGAGCAAGGGAAGGCATGGGGTTGACCGCATCGTGTCTATACATATATATATGAATGCTGACATGGTTCATGAATGTGGTGAGACAATCCACCCCAGTGTTGGAGATTGATCTGCACAAAATCCAGGGAAACGTGCCGCACAGACAGCAACCTTCTGCATTTTGCACTGTCAAATATAGTTTCAAGGCTTACCATGATCATGCCTTTGTCCTCGATGTCTTCAGGAATCGTCATTTTGCCTGTGCTTGGTTCAAATGGCGCGCTGACATTGTAGAGTGCGTGGAATGTGACAGAGTAATACTGCTTCCCAGGCACAATATTGGCTGTCCGGGAACTGTTGGCGTAAGCAATCACCAGCTCGCCCCCAGGGCGAATGTCGCTCAATGTCGGGTAGTATGACAGTGCAGGGATGTCCTGCCCTCCTGCGACAAGCAAAGCACACTGGCAAGGAGCTCTTCTAAGCCTCCTGGAAGAAAGCATTGTACACTCCAAATCGATCAGGCTGATCACTTGGACAATCCGTCGCAAAGGACAAAAGGTAAAGGCCACCTGTGCTGCACATTGAAGCAGGGCGCCATACGATGGCAATGCTGTTTCATCCATCCACTGATTGGTTGCCCACAAGGCTCAAAAGGAATATTTACAGCAGAACATTCCCATGAATATGTATCTTACCGATTGGGAATGGCGGATTCTCGGCTGGGCAAGAACCTGCGAGAGCAAAAGGTCATCATGATCGTTTCTGTGACATGCATCTCTCAAGTACATCCTCTGAGAGGATCACTGGCAGGAGTCTTTACCTGGAAGGATCCAGTAGTCTTCGGTGGCCAGAATTTGGTTTGGGTATGGGAACACCGTCTCAGCTGGCCCCGTGAAAGGATCGGCACCAAAATAACCCAGCGACCATGTGCTGTGGCGGGACTCGATTTCAGCAACAGCTGTCAGCGCTGCCTTTGTTACGTTGAGCTGAGCGGTCTGCACACATGTTGTTTCAAGAATTTGTTTTCCATGTGAGCTAACGTCTTGCGCTGATGTGCTAGGTAGACACATAAATGATAATGATGTAGCATACACACACAGTGAACAGTTTGAAGAGGAGGATCACCAACATGAGGCCCGAAAGGAAGGCCAAAGATCCAGCTTCGATGAAGACAACAGCCCCCATGTAAGTTGCTGCGTTGCCTGTCACGACACTGTAGTTGTACCTGCAAAAGCAGAACTTAACAGGGTGCTGCTCAAGCCGGCAATGTCACTACCATGAAACCAATACTTTGAGGGGGTCTTTGGACATGGGGCTTTTGCAATGGGCGATCCACAAATACCGGGAAACTCGGGTTTGAGCTTCGTAGGAGAAGTTGATCACTGACTCATACCAGTGAATATGGCATCACTTCAAAGAAATGTCACATCAAAGCGGTAAGTGGACGGAAGACAGGATCGTACTTGCAGGGTCCTGGTTTGATGCTGGTGGAGGAGATGGAGTTCTGGAAGATCCTCAGATGGCCAGCCTCATTGTCACGGATGCTCATTATGCGGTCGTAGGTATCGTTTGGGAAGCCCTGGGCAACAAAGTCGGACGCATTGAACGCCTCAACGCCTGCCTGGTAGAAGTTGTACACAACCCACTCGGCGCTGAGCAAGTTCTGGAAGAGGACGTCGTCTGGGCCAGCAGCTCCAGCTGTTGAGTTCATGACTGCACCAGTCAAAGTTTGTTGAGTATGCCTCCAAACAATCTGACTGGGATGTCCACATTGACAGCACAATGTGATCACTTGGGCTCATCAATCCAAGCAGGGGCAACCATATAAGTTACTTGGCCAGAAGAGCACATGCTCTGAGTAATATGTAATGTGCAACTGCAATTGACTGCGAGCGGATGAATCACCTGCGCCAGAGTAGTTGGCTGGAAAGGGATTGGTCAACTGCATGGACGAGGAGAATATCGCATCCCTTCCCGGAAGGGGCCCAAATGAATCATTCATGAGGACACTGACCTCTGCAGCACGACAGCACTGAGTAATGAAGTACGTTGTAAAACTCCGCTGCTGTTCAGGTGTCACCTTCTAGCCAGCAAGCAAGAGTCTTCAGGGGGGTGCCTGACTGGCATCACTTTGTTGCTGTCTTTCGAGTTCCTTTCAAGCTGCCAGGTGAGCAGAGGTGATTTTCTCAGTCACGATCCAAGCCCATCCTCATGAGGCTGAGCTGAGCTGTCTGTGCCTGGCCCAGGAGAAGCACATCGTACAGTATGGGTCAACTTTTACGCAGAAAGTACGGCTCACCGTTTTGCTGCTGGAGTCTCGGTGACCCTGCAGGGGCGAGCAAGGCTCTGCCTCTCCCAAACCTCCCAGGCTCCTGCAGCACATAATCAGGACCTTCGTACACCTTCCGTGCAACTTTGATCAACATCATTCAGGTCTTCGAGCGCTGCTTTCGAAGGTACTCTACCGAATCGAACAGCATGCTTACAAGTCGAAGCGCTGCTGGTCTCAACTTTAAAGGATGATCGAGCCCGAGATTACCTCATCAAGGTGGCCTTGAGCCAAGCATACGCAGCCGAGCGCGATGGCAAGGAAGATCCTGCTCATGACGGAAAGATTGTCTTGCTGCGGCCGAGTCGTCCAAGATGATCTATCACTCGTCCCAGGAAATCTGCTCTTTAGGAGCGGTGTTAGTTACAGCCCACGCTCAGAGTCCATGATCGACGTTTTCCGACGAACCACACCTTTCGCGTAGCAAATCGAAAAGCCATCAACGAACGGAACGCGGTCATCAGCTGTAGTGCATGCTCGTGTCCCAGCTCTATGCGAAGTTATTGCCTCTTTCAGCAGACTGATTGAACTATGAGAGTTTGATCTCGGACTTTGATCAACTGCTTTGCTGGCAAGTCGATGGTGTTGACTTTCAAATTGATACTGCATGTCCTCACCAGGATCAGGTTTGCTTTTTTGCTAGGATCGGGCATCGATCATGAAAATTATATGTATGGCTCCACCTGGAGCGGCAGAGGTAGCAGAGATGAAGATCGAAAGCCATCCTGGGAGTGTAGAAGCACAATAGTGCAGTGCCTCTGACGCCACAATGTTGCTGGGATTAGGCAACCACGTCAGCATGTGGGCAGGGTCTGCGAGCTTGAATCTGAGCAAGGGCAGGGCACCGAGGGCGGTTTACTGGCATGTGCCTGAGTCTCCAACTAAATGCACGGCAAACACGTACCTAGGGTCATAGTAGGGCATGCCCTGTGTCTCAGCCTTCCTGTAGGACCAGCTCTTCTGGGAGGGAGCAGGAAGCAAACTGACCAATTGCCATCTGATTCACGTTTGTCCTTCTGAGCGGCAACTCACATCTTGGGGCCCTAAAACCTCTCCACGTCTTGATGCCATGCGAAGCAATTGAGCTGCCTCATCCAAAAGCCCTGATTTCAGCTGCGAATGTCACCAAGAATCCTGTATACCAAGCCCCTACGCAAATCTGAGGCCCGATGTGGCATGTAAGGGCAGCGTCGCTCTGCATCCAGCTCACATGCTTGCATGAGCAGCTCTAGACGGCAGCAGCCTCCTTCTCAACAAGTTTCTTCACGCCTTCATAGCCGTCATGCTCCAGCACTCCAGCAACCTCGATGCCGCCGCTGTAGATGATCTTGCCACTCTCCATGACATGCACATGATCCGGGGCGATGTAGTTGAGCAACCTCTGCGGTCAACACCGCACTTTCAGAATATTGAATGGTGATCTGGAAGCCCCAGTATCGATGGCTCCTCAGTGGTCCACATGTCATACCTGGTAGTGTGTGACCATCAGTGTGGCCGTTGATTCTGTGCGCAAGCCGTTTACTGCTGTCGCCACCTCCCTCAGGGCATCGATGTCAAGCCCAGAGTCAATCTCGTCCAGAATTGACATGTCAGCCTGAACACAAAATGCCCCAGTGATGCCTACCTCAACATCGCGAGTATTGACATTCAAGAATGTGTGAGCGAACAGTGATCAAGTCTCCAAGAACTCACCTCCAGGACAGCAAGCTGCAAGATTTCGTTCCGCTTCTTTTCGCCACCCTGCACACCAAAAGCATTATGGTCCCTATCACAAACATAGAGCTTGCGCATCCAGCTGTGGTACAAATCTGACAGGCTTACGCTGAACCCTGTGTTGACGTCCCTGTCCAAGAAGCTGAGGTCCATCTTCAAAGCATTGAGCTGCAGCACAAGTGCCCTCTTAGATTGAGAACAATGCGACACAAGCGAAGACGGGACCCATCATGTTTGGCTTGCAAGCTTACTTTGGGAACGATGAAACCAAAAAATTCCATGGGGTCCAACTCTGGTTGTCCTTGTGCCTTTCTTCTGGTGTTGGCGGCTAGCCTGAGAAATTCCGTGTTCGAGACTCCTGGGATCTCCACAGGCGACTGGAAGCTGCAAAAAAAGTTCGCGTGACTTTTAAAGCATAACGGACAGGTATCAATGGAAGGCACATCATGGCGGCACATTATCTCACCTCATGAAGAGCCCCTTGCGCGCGCGATCCTCTGGTTCCAACTCCAGAAGATCCTGCCCTCTGTAGGTTGCTGCAAAAAGAACTCCACTTGGTACATTTGAACATTGATCAGATGCCAGAGTCAATTGCAAAGCCATTCACCCTGCATTTGATCCAGAGATGCCGATCGCACTGCCACCACAATGACTCCAAAAGACTTACCACTGCCGTCTGTGATCTCATAGTCTGGATGTCCGACCAGACATTTGGACAGAGTGGACTTTCCGGACCCATTCTTCCCCATGATCGCGTGTGTCTGCAGCATCAAGATGTCGGTCTCGAATTGCTGGAGGTTTTTCACTGATCGAAATTGGGATTGGCGCCTTGCAATGCAGACTTACCTCTCCTTCTCTGATCACTAGATTGACTCCGTTCAGAATCTGCTTGTCCTCTCCTGCCACTTTGGCGTGCAGGTTCTTGACTTCCAAAAGAACAGCTCCTCCTGAGCAGTACACCGTCACGCTTCGCCCTCTTCTGGAACACCTGAGTTGCTTGCGTAGTCAGCACTGTGTCTGGGGCCGTGTGGTGAGAGAACCCAGGAACATCCTCACAAAAATTGCAGCTCGAGAATTTACACCCCTCGCATTTGCTATACTTGAAACAAATAGTGTGCTCTTGCTAGGCATCGAAACAACACCTGGTCTTCGCAATACTGCTATAGTGCATGCATGGTCGGGCGTGAATTCCACTGACGCCGCAAGGCCGGTGCGTCGTAGACGCCAACATTTCTAAAGCTTTTCAGTGATCCTTCAATATTCCTTTTGAAAACGACGGCCAATCTTCACAGCAACCTTGTACGCAGGAAGAGGACAATTCTGTATCGCGAATTCAGTGCCTGGAGACTGGAATAAGCGTTGAACACCTTCTTGAAAGAGTACAAAGATATGAACCGGAAAACAACAACCAACACTTGGAAGATTTCAACAGGGTTGCTCAGACCCTAAGCACAATTGAATATCTATGCGCACACAGTCCGAATTCAATGCATATTCATTGCATTCATGAGGGGAGGACATGACGCGCAGCGTCAATCCTCCGAAACAAAGCATACACAGCATCATCAGTTCTGGCTACTCAGCAGGGGCTCGTTCGAATCTTCCTGCTGTTCAACAGCCGCTTTGGACGAAAAGCAACGCTTGATGGCCCGTCCAGCGCTTGCCAATATCTGCAGCACAGCGACTTGTCAGCAGCATGTACCTAGCCCTGCATGTTCACAGTGGCAAGAAATCTCTCGTAGCAAGAGCACACCTGCAGCACGCTCCTCTGCAGCCGGGCTGTCCAGGAGTTTTGCCTGTCACGCTTGGTGAGCAGGTCTGATCTCAGGCGTGCTTGGCCATCAACTATATAAAAGGCGGCCAAGGTGATCGTCGCAACGCTGGCCACAGAGGTGGTGGAGGCAATAATGAACATGACAATCATCTGGTAGCGGGCCGCCTGCAGTTTCACATGCCATTTCGAGCATTGCAAACATGAGATTGCAGTGCAGAGGAAGCATTGAAGGCATGCAGGCAGATCACCTGTGATGGATCAGAGCCAGACAGGATCTGCCCCGTCATCATGCCAGGGATCGACACGATGCCCACCACGTTCATCTGGTTAAGAATCGGCATGCACGCAATCCTGACGCTCTTGGAAATGGCGTCCCTCGTCGCTTCCCACCGACTGGCTCCGATGGAGAGCAGCAGCTCCACTCTGTCCTTGCCTGCGCCATGCATGGAGCTTCCCCGTGCAATTCTCCTGCCAATCAATGGCTTGCAGAGGCGGCCTGGCAGCTTGAGAGAACTCACCTGACACCAGCTCATCCACCATAGTGGAGAGGCCCACAGATACACCGGAGATCGCGTTCCCCAGGAGCATCCCCAGAATCGGAATGAAGTACTGGGCTTGCCACCAGGGATGCGTCCTCACAACCAGCAGCAGGGTGTAGCAGATGAAAAGGCAAGCAGAGGCCCCAATGCAGCAAGTGATGTGCAGGAACATTCCCTGCAAACAATGTGGTCAGGCTCGGCAAGCCAGACGGCTCTGTAATACTTGGATGGAGCAGGAGATGCAAGCATGAACATCACCTTGTAGGTGTGTGGCGGCCTTGAGGAAGCTTCCCAGCTTCCCACCAGCAGCATGAGGACGGAATACCCTATGACCAGGTACCATAATTGATAGCTGAATATCGGTACAAGGATGTACCCCAGAACAGTCAATTGGGCAACGCACCTGCGGGCAGGGAATCTCCGTGGGCACATGAATGTCATCGTACGCGATCTGATTTGCCAATGTGGCCACCAAGATCTCACCTCACTGCACCGACCAGAAGGTGTCTCTCCACCCCCAAGTTCATGCCCAAAGATATGGCAGCGTTCACAATGATCACTGCAGCACCCAAAGCAACCTGGAGCGGGCTGATATTCGCCGGCCCTGGAACGTCGGTGCTGTAGACTGGCAGATCCATCTCTTTCCAGCTACTCAAGGTTGCATGGCATGTCCAAATTTGGGAAAATTTGCGATGCCGCGGGAAAGTGAAAGAGAGAAACGATTAAGGCTTGGTTCATATCGGATGGATATCCTTCTTGCTTTCAATGCGGCATTCGCAATGTGTGTGTTTACATGTAACCGGTGAGTGATGAATTCCATTCTGTCTCATTGATTTGACAATTTCATTCGTTCTAGATTTGCAAGTCAGGATAAGATGGGCAAGAAGGGCACAGGCCGAAAAGCTTTCCTGAAAGGAGCACGAACTCAGGAAGTTGAGGAAGAACCACCCATCAGCAGTCAGCTGCCATCGAACCCAGTCGAGGACGTCAAGGTTGCAGAAGATTCCTCAGACCGTTTCTTGAAGACGGATACGTCTGCTGCAAGTCCTGCTGCAGAGACAGCTCCTCCAGCCCCAGCTGATTCTGCACCCACTGCCTCCCCCAGTGGTGCTGTACAATCCATGGAGGGCAAGCCTGTGGAGGAGGAGAGCAGAGGGCAGCTGGTGCAAAGGCACAAGCGGGTGCAGACCTATACCACCAGACTCTTGTCCTGTACCTCTCAGCCGTGTGTGGGTCTTGGTGAGCAGGCTGAAGTGCTTCTGTTGTGCAGGAGCTGAAAGCACACAAGGAGCATGCCAAGAAGCTTGGGAAGAAGAGGAAGGTAATCCTGCACTGCACTGCTGATTTTGCCAAGGAACAAGTGGCACTTGCATCCAGCCGTACAAGTGCATTGCAATCTCACAATGTACGCAGGATGAAGCTGAGCAATTAGAAGCGGCCATCACAGCCCGCCACAAGACAGAGCTGGATGCTTGGGAGCATGCGAATCCTGACCATGGTGATGGCAACACCTCCTTTGTTGCTGCCTCCACAGGCCTCTACGACCTCAAGATAGGTGATGCAGAAGACAAGCATACCAAGGTGAGTGCCTTTCGTCCCTTGCAAATGTGCATGGCACCTTTTGTACCTATTGCAACCAGCCAGAGGCAAGAGTTGTACGCACAGGATGGCCCTTTTAATCTTTTGGCATGCCCGCTCGGTGCAGAAGCCAACCAAGGCACAGAAACGGCGGGAGCAGAGGGCAGCAGAGGAAGCCGAGCGGGAAGCGCGAATCGAGGCGGAGCAGGCAGAGCAGGGCCCCAGCGAGCGACAGGAGGAAACAGAGCAGCTGCACCGCATGCTGGATCCCCTGGGTCTTGCTGTGAAGGACATCCCAGTGAGTTCCTTGCCACAAATATGCTCTGAATCGCTCACATCTCCTGCACCTTCGTGGCTCACCTGAATCTTCAGCCAGTGTTACGGTGCTTCTCCTCGTTTGATCGTCGAGTTCAATTTTGAACTATGTCTGGCAAGCTAGTTCCACGTATGTTCACATGCTTCAGTCTCCATCAGATAGCAGGTCTTCTGACTTCCACTATCAGCCTACAACTGCTGGTCATTGCAGGCTGATGGCCACTGCATGTATCGGGCAGTGCAAGACCAGCTGGAACAGAGTGGAGACGAGGATACCCAGGATTATGCAGAGCTGCGGCAGGAGACTGCCAGCTATATGCGAGCATTCCCAGACAAGTTCATGCCATTCATTGTGCAGGCAAGTTTGTCTCTTGTTATGTGATTAGAAGTGACCAATCAGAGAGCCTCATCAAGCGCTGGGAACACGATGTTGCAATGCAACCTATTGCTGAGAGTATCAATGGGCTACCAGGAGGATGGGGCTGGCAAGGAGGCAGCAGATCAGTTCGAGGATTACTGCGAGGCCATCGAGAGCACGGCTGCCTGGGGCGGGCAGATAGAACTGCAGGCGCTGGCCCAGGCAATCGAGCGGCACATTCTCGTGCACTGTGTTGGTCTACCGATCGTTGAGCTGGGCACAGAATACAAAGGTTGGCACTTCATGGCAACGCTTGTGTCTGATATCAAGACAACATTCTGTCCCTCTGCATCCTTTTGGCATTGACCCTATCACTCATTTCTTGATTATTGCAGGCAAGTGGCCTCCCCTCCGAGTCTGCTACCTCAGGCATGCCTATGCCTTGGGCGAGCATTATAACAGTCTGCTTAGGCAGCCTGTGTCTTAGGTGATGGACCATTCTCACTGTTTTCGCACGAGGATCATTGGCTTTCGGCGGGGTCGACGCTATCACAACACAAGATCAGTCTGTTACAGCAAAATAGAAAGAACCCTTGCATCATAGTCAATAGCTTGCGCCATTTTCTGCTGTAGGACAGGCTGCTGTGAGTGACCAGTGCTGCAGGCCTTCAGCCCTCTGCTCGTTTCCGTTTGTTTTTGCCAGATGTGCTCTTCTGCTGTAAACTCTCTGACTGGAGTGCTCGCTCAACATCTCTTTCCGTCCATTTGTGGTCTGCACCAAGAACTCAGGTTCACATGTGACACATCTCAAATCAATTCATTCCTTGCATAATCTTGGTGTAGCGACAAGCAAGGGCAGGAGAGTCAACGGTTCACCTTTGCAGCTCAGCTGAAGCGCTTTCTCTCGAACGGCAACAGCAAATTCGATGTACCTCTTGACAGTGTACTCCTTCCTCTTGAGGACCACCTCCATGGCTTCATCAGAAAAGTACGGAAAGCAGGAGAAGGCAGCAGTCAGGATCGCTGATGCTGAGGCAGGTCCTACCCCCTGCATCAGTCTCCAATCTGTTGGCCACAGCACCATGATCCAGAATTATCAGATCAAGAAAAGAAAAACGACCCATGCCAGGCAAGGGAAAAGCTGCCGAACTGTCACCTTGATCTTTACCAATGGCTCCAGAGCGGCCCTGCATGTGTTTGCATATTCCTCTCCATCCGAGTCCTTAGCTTGTTGAGCGATCGTGTACGCCTGCTGAGACGCGTCTTGAATGACATCATCTGGCACTGCTTTGGCAAAGTCAAGCAGTCTTGGTCTCCAGGTCCCCCTTTTGAGCTTCCATTCAATCTGCATGGCTGCATTGCTCAGTGTCAGCTTGTGCACAAGGGCATGTGTTCCGTGTGCACAAGACTCGCACCACTGATCGCTTTCTCACTGCTTCGCTCACCAGGCCTGACTTCATCACTGTTAGGAATGCTGCAAGAGGTCCCAAGAGGAAAGTTTGGAAAGACTTCCAAGGAGTTCAATTGCTCACAATTTTGATCAGCTCTGGACTGCCAATACACCTTTCCTTCACTGGCAGTTTCGCTACTTTCTGCGGAAGATCCTCAAAGAACCATCTGCAGCATTGAATGTCGAGTATAGCAGGTGTTAATGCAGCATTCATGGGTCGACAGGGTCAGCATGCTCTCAACGAAAGAGCGTGCCTCTGCATCACCTGTCCAGAGCAGCGAAACCATCTTTTCCGAAATCATCGACTCGTTTGCTCGAGTTCTGCAAGGCCAAGCGCCAACTTTTCTCATCGCTTTCCCAAAATTTTTGCAACATGCCGCTCGAGACTCCTCAACGTGCCTAATATTCAGGAAACTTCAGTTCCGTCCTACATGTCCAACAATGTAATCGCGTCAATCTACTCAGCTTAGATGAGAGATCTCTTGAAAGTACTCATTCCTTCTGGCTGGGACCTGAGCCCTACAGGTTGAAAATTCAAAAGATTGTTCCAAGATTGTTCTCTGTGCAGAGTACATTCTCCTCCTGTACTCCTCTCCCTAGGCTCCTCCCTGTATCCTAATCACTTGAAGCAACGGCACCAGCTCGCTTTTCACGATAGCTCCCAGAGAAACATGCACGGCAGTAGGTCTGCAGGCCGTCCGAGCGGCCCTGGTCGAGGTAGAAGTCCTGCATTGGCTTTCTCTGCTGACAACGGGCGCACGCTTTGGATGCCACAGGACTCCTCTTCTCTTCCTTCAGGGACTGACGCCGTTGCTTGTCCTGCAGACAATGATCAGTGAGAACCACGAGGGGGCCCAGCTTGTTGTCAAATCTGCCGTTGAGCAGGGTTTTGCCTCACCTTTTCAGAGACGCAGGCACGGCACTGAGTGTACAGGCCATCAGCTGCGCGTGCATTTGCACAAAAGCTCTGCCTAGGGAGCAGCTTTGTGCACCGTCTACACTGCTTCAATCTCCACTGTGATGTCTGAACGGCAACCTGATGACATGCAGAGGCGCAACTTGCCATCACTATCTCGAGCCATGGACATCTGCGTATGCAAAGTTCTGCAAGAAAAGTATAACAGCAGCCACGTAGTGCATTTTTAGATTTGAACAGACTCACCTCTGCTGGACTGTTGATCGGAATTGTCCCCACAGTGCATCCCTCGCTTGGAGGAGGTGATATCTGCATTGCCATATCTATTCTAAACAACATGGTCCATAGAGCAATTACAGTGGCAGTCCAGATACCTTTAGTGAAGCACATCATGCGAAAGCTGCCAATCCCCACCTTGGCATGGCTCACTTGCTCTGAGACTTCTGCCAGGGTCAGGAGGTCAGTTTGCTGCTCCAAGGCTGCATCTCCAGGGCCACAGGACAGCTCTGAGTCCTTGAAATAGCAGCAGCAAGCCCCCGATCTGCATTCCAAGCCGCAAGAGCAGTTGTGCTCCACTCCAGAGGCTGAAGGCACAGGGAATAAGCCAGGAGACTGAGCGATGTCTGCCCACAAGAGCTCTTCGTTGAAAATGTGACAGGTAGCCATGCTGACGGTACCGACTCAGAGGATTTGGAAAGCAGACGGGCCTCTGCACAAGGAAAGGGAAAGCCGTTTGTCACAGTTGTCACACCCGACCGCGAAGCGAAAATTCCCTGTATCCTGCACAGGAGAAGAATCGATGCAAGAATGAATAGGATCGTATTGCCAAGCACTCACCTGGCGACATTCAAACGTCTGAAGAGAAGTGTTGCGGTGCGCTTCTGCATCGCACTCCTGCGGAGTGACGTGGTGTGGGTGATCCGCACTTGTACAGTGCGGAGCTCGAAATTATCACTCGTCTGACAGTGAGCCAATCAAGTAATCTGACATACAGTGCTTCTGCTGCAGTGCAGGAGTTCTGCCAGTCTTCAACCCTTCCATCTGGCATTTCCAGTCAGCAGCATCCAGGAATCAAAGGACTTCTATGGCAGGTGAGCACGCTCTGTGACCGCTTGTCCGGACCTTGTCCTAGCTCCAGCATACGAACTCGCCACAGCAGAAAGTCGAAAGAATTTGACTGTCTGCAGAAAGTTGGGGTGCACCGAGGGGCGAAGTGCACCCGCTTGGGTGGACTACAGCTTGTTCGGGCATCAGATAGTGTGTCACGAAGTGAAGGGCTACAACGCTGCCAGCATTCACAACGCGGTGGACGGAGATCCTGTGCCAGTGCCTCACTTTGGACTCGCACTGACTACCGATCAGTTCCACTCACTGGCTGACAAGGTGCAGCAGAGCGGTGTGGAGTTCGTCCTGAAGCCTCACCTGAGATTCAAAGGTGACTTTCTTGGCACACCTTGATCTGCTTGGATGAAGGCCATGGCAATGATTGGGTGGCCCTGACAATTGCTTGGTTCAGGAATGATGAACAGCTAACCATTCTTGCAGGTCAGCCTGGTGAGCAATGGACTATGTTCTTCAAAGACCCAAGCGGCAATGCTCTAGAGTTTAAGGCTATGACCAATCCAGAGAATCTGTTTGCGAAATATTTTGTTTCATAGTTGCTCGAAGCTGTATCAGTATCGTAACCCTTTATCTGTCACATCAGCTAAGCTGCTATAGCAATTTGGTATTCAATGCATTTGTACAACTTACTTATACAATAGACATCCCGAGATGTTTGTGTACAGCAGAGGCCTAGAAAACATGTACAATCATGTAAATTCAAGGACAGGACTTCTTGATTTCTTGCTGTTCGAGTTCTGAAATCAGGCGCTTGAGTTCTGCAACATTGGCTTCAGCAGCCTTTAATTCTGTTTGAAGAGCATGCAGCTGTATGCTGTGGCTTGTCGGCAGCGAGATCTTGGCTGCGCATTGCCTTCTTTCCGGTTGCTGCACAGCTTTCTGCATGAGCATAATCCCATTAATTATAGGAAGTGCAAGGCACCACACACATGACTGCAAGTCTGTGGGGCAGGGGAGATCGAGCGGGGAACGCACTTGTGAAATAATGGTGGATGTGGTCTGCTTGACTGGCATCTGCCTGTGTGCTCTGGACATGGCTATTCTCTCCTGCAGGGGCAGTGAGGGTGGCCCTGATGGACAGGTGTATGATGCAGACTGCCACATTGAAGCTCCTCGGTGAGACAGTGACTTCTCGGCAGGGGCTGCTCCTGCCTGCACTGGCAATTCACGAATCGGCTATCATGAGGCAGCGCTGGAAGTTGCGCAATCGTCTAGCATCCTTTGGAGCTTGAGCAATGAAGGTGGAATAAGCAGTTGCAAGCACATGCTCATGATAAGAATTCAAAGGACACAGGATTTATTGGGAAGCAACAGAGTTCTCACCTCATGACACGACTCTCTTTCTCGATCCTCAAACAAGGTGGAGAACAGATTGCCTTCGCCTTCTCTGTCATACGAGGATTGCCTCGTCAAAGGCAAGCTGGCTGGTGGGCCCCTGTTGACAGGGGGTCTGAGCCCGTCGGCAAGCCGCCGCCCCTCCTGCATGGGATGGTCTTGATGTCTTCATCAAAGCTATGAATGCATTATGTTCCAGGCTGTCTTGGCACACAAGATGGTCCATTGATCAAGGAGAGCACTTTGGCTTGATGCCACAAGAGTCAGACCTTAACCTGCTTCCTCGCTTCCTGCACAATCTTCTCATTTGGTCTCTTCTTCCCGAGCACGGCCTGAAGCAGAGGCATTGTAGTAGGTCTTCCCGTCTGTTTGCCAGGCACCTTTCTGCTGGCAGATTGGTGCACCCCTAGTTGCTTCCCTGCAGAAGGCACAATATCACAACAACGGTTTCTGCATTATGAAGAAGATGGATCATCATCTCGGATCCTTACTGCGAAGACCTCAGCGCTCATTCTCAGATGTTAGCGACTTCCTGCTTTACTGTAGAGGATGGAAAGCTCAATGAGAGAGCACCTGCTTGCCCCATGCCGAGTCGTTGTTCTCCCGGAGGGCACTTGCCATGTGGCTGCTTGGAAATGGCAGCTGCTATCCGAGCACGGTCGTATGCTGAAGCAACGCCAAGGGCTTGAAGGTCGTGGTCACTGAGCAGCGGCAGGCACTCGAGTCCAATTTGCTCCTGTGATGTGCAATGCAATCTTCGATCAAGGCAATAGATGTTCCAGCGAGAGTGTACAGTACTGTTGTCATAGTAGATCTTGCAATGGGGAAATTTCTCAGCTATGATTGTTCACAGAGGATCTATTTGCTGACCCACCTGCTGGAATTTGGGAACGTAGCGTGCCATTCCAAGGTCACCCAACCAGGCAGCGATGTCTTCGCGGCCTGACACACCAACCTGTTCTAGAGCAATTGATGCCTCCCCTCCCGATAATTGTCTGTCCAGACAGCTATTGATGTGGTACTGCTGTGCCGGCATGTCCATCACTGCGGCACCGCACGGTCAGATCGAGTCCATGGAGCTCATGTACATGTGTAATCTAAGGAAGGATGAGGGCCCAGCATTTGGCCCAGCAAAATACAGGCATGAGATGGTAATATGTAGCAGCGGGCGATTGATGATCTGCACCTAGCTTGTGCATGCATGAGTTCTGCATAATATCGGGGGATGGGCGTACTTGTGAGTGGGTCCCCGCAAATTGGGCAGCCGGCTGTGGGAGCTTCCGAAGCTGCGCAGCAAGCCTCTGCTGTAGCAGTCGTGGCAGACTCAAGCTCATCCTCCCCCTCCACCCTACCACCTGTGTCTGTCTGGGGCCTTGACCCTGCAGTCTCTTTCAGGTCGGATCCGCCTGAAGCGATTTATGCACTGGAGGCACCCATAGGCATCTTCCCGCCATCAAATACTGAGGGCTGGCCTGCCTCTGGCTTTTGAGTTCAAAGGAAGGACGGGAAGTCAAGTAGCCGCAAAATACTGACGATGAAAGCGATTTTGGCAGGATGCCAAATTCTCTATCTAGTCATTCATTACTCTCGCTCTCAAAGAAATGAATTGTTGAGAAGAGGAAAATTCGCCTAATTTACCTTGACTTGCAGCCTCCTTCTGAGAGGGACCCACATTCTCTTTGCACACACTGGTCTGCGGCCCGAATCTCGAGAGTCTGCCGGAGAGGCCTTTCATCTTTCACGACTCTTTTGCGCTCCTTTGGCGAGTTCCGAAGAATTGGTAGTAACAGTTACTCACGAGTTTTTGGATACCAGAGAAACCGTTCCGTAATTGAGCAAACTCTGCTCGATTCTGATCTTTGCCCTCCCTCTTAATGTTTCGGGCGCTTTCGAAGGATGTTGGGCGCTTCAGTTGTCTTGACGCCTGCATGGCAAAAATTTCGGTAGTGTCATACAGTTCAAGACTGCGACGAGCAAGCCGATTAGTGCATGCGCAATCACACTCTGGATATTTTGGATCTCTACTGTCTGCTGGTGGCTTCCAACACTCACTTCCCTTTCTCCATTTTGGTGACACATGGAACGCTTGTACCGTCAAAGAATCAAAGAAATACCGGATCAGCCGGCCTCTGGCTTCCACAAAAGCTTTGGGGGCAGAGGTCAGCAGCAGTGCCCACCAGCCGCCTCAGGAGGCTATGAAGGCCTGGCATGCAGTCAGGACGGTGCTCTTCAATCTCAGCAGTATGTTCTGCCTTTGCCAGCAATTCTCTTACCTCTCTGATTATGTGACTGCCAACCAGTGCCCCTTCTTGTCATCTCATTCTCAACTCTGGCCTCCTTGCTGCACATCCCGCTGCACATGGTGCCATTCCCATCATGATCGTTCAAGCAGGCATCTGCGAAATTTCAGCTGCCCAGCCACCTGGAGCAAGCCACTTGGAGCAGACGAGCTTATTTGAGGTCAGGCTCTTACAAGGATGCTACAGCTTGCACATGAGTATCACATGCAGTATACACAAACAGGGCATCGAACAAGTCGATATGACCAAAACATGCTGCAGGGAGTGGAAGATCTGATTGCAGCTCTCAGAGCTCAAGACATCCTGACTTACGTGTGCTCTTCACCAGCGGATAGGTGAGGATTCAGCAAAAGAAACATGTCCAGTTTAGTCAACCACAGCTGGCCCTTGTTCCTCCTGGAAAAATTGGCCTGATGGCTTGGCAAGCAGAAATTGAGAAGATTTGCAGACCCATCGCAATAGAGGTGGCCAAGCGGCTGAACATATCGGAGCGGCACGTGCTGTCAACAAGCCCAGCCAGTGCCACAGATGTGAGTTCGTCAGCGATTTGTACGAACGGAATTTGATCTCTCTTTCTTGGCTTTGACCTTTCAGCAGCAAGACACAAGTTGTGCCTTGTGCATAAGTTCAGAAGGGGTCGTTCAATTGAAATCTCCTAGGGCATACGAAGAGCAAGGGTAGAAATGGGCCATTATATTCATTAGCGGAAAGCAGCAGAGGTACACTCTTTGAAGAAAATTGTAAGCTGGATTCCTGTGACTCTCCGGTAATCTCAATTGCAGGAAAGAAGCACAGCTGATGGGCCAATAGCAGCAATACGTCACAAACATCCATGTGAGCGCTCCCTCAAAACTCTTCACAACTGCTGATAGATGTCCAAGACCCTCGACGAGCAAAGCCAGAGCCTGCCATGCCTGCAGATCATGACATAGCTCATGTGATTGAGCAAGGAACCACAGATGGTCTCTCTGAGTCCTCAGATCTATTGATCACGCACAGAGGTAGTAGCAGCGCTTCGACATCGGGGTCGAATCTTTCGTGGGGTGTGAGAAGCTACAGTCAGCTGAAAAGCAGTATGCAACTCCATCAAGTGGTGTTCATTGGTTCAGGTGTTTCCCACCTCTTGGCACAAAAGACACCAAACGTTATGAGAGATACCAATTCTGCTTAGGTGCAATGCATTGTCTTAGCTGGGTCCGGTCTTCCGACGTCCAATCCATGCACAGGAGACTGTATTTCATTTCTAATGGGGACACTCAAAACGCGGCATCACCAACAGCACATGCTCGAGCTTATAAGCATCTGCAGCAACAGAGCTATCAGCCAGGTTGGCGGTGTATGGTGTGTCTCATACAGCCTTTTCCTTGCCAGGTGCATGGGCCACAGCAGCTGCAAGAGTTGCTGCCAAGAACATCTCAAGGGAAGATAGAAAAGCTATTTTCAAGCCCACAATGAAGATGTGGGTGTTTGAGGAGACTTTCAGAGACAGGAAGCTTTCTGAGCTGATCAATGAGTGCCACGAGAATGTGAAGTATCTGCCAGGGATTGACTTGCCCAGCAACATCATCGCATGCCCCGATCTGCAGGTGAGTGACCAAATCCATATTCTGTGTCTGTGAATGGTGGGGATGAAAAGTCACTGCAAATCTGAGGCACCAAGTAATCCATGCCTAGCTTGCTGGCACAATGCAATGACTCTCCATCATCCATGCTGTCCTCCAGATCACTTGGAAGCCACTGCAGGAGGTTGTCCGCGATGCCACGATGCTGGTCATTTGCACGCCCCACCAGTTTGTGTACGATATCTGCAAGCAGCTGAGGGGTAGGGTGGAAAACTCTGCAATAGCAATCAGCTTGACCAAGGTATGTTGCAGTCTCTCAATGCTGTGCCATGCAAGTCCGACCAATCGGTCGTGAAAGTCAGAATGGCATCACTCCAGAGACACATGTGTGTGAGATCCATGCATGCCCAGATTTTACCAGAGTCTTGATGAAAACTGTTGTCCCTCGAAGCGCAGGGGATGCGGGTCCGGCCTGAAGGGCCACAGCTCATCAGTGAGATGGTACAGCGAACTCTGGGCATAGACTGCTCAGTGCTGATGGGCGCGAACATTGCAGAGGTGGGTAGCGCTCTTCTTGGCACAACTTCAAGCAATTCAAGCTGATGCATGGCCCACAATAGGTGCTGGGTGCACAGATGCTGGCACTGTCGTGGATTGCAAGGCACAGGCTCCAGAAAGCGCAGGCACCCTGGCCTCACACAATCATTCAAGTGCAGGAGGTGGGGAAGGACCAGCTCAGCGAAGGCACTATTGGGTACAATGTCGCTTCAAACGGAAAAATGTTCAAAAAACTGTTTGACAGCCCAAACTACATATGTTCCCTGATCGCTGATGTGGCCGGGGCGGAGATGGCCGGCAACCTCAAGAACGTGGTGGCACTGGGAGCTGGCTTCGTCGACGGCTTGGGGGGCGGAGCCAATTCCAAGGTATGCCGACTCTGCCGCCCTGCCCCCTGAGCATACAATTATTCCTGGATGCAATTTCTGGTTGTGTGATGATCAATCTTGCCTGGAAACTTGCAGGCCACGGTGATCCGCACTGGACTGCTGGAGATGAGAAAGCTCTCCAAAGCCATTTACCCGACAGTCCAGGACAGTACGTTCATGGAGAGCTGTGGCCTGGCCGACCTGGTAGCTACTTGCTATGGTGGGAGGAATCGGCGCGTTGCCGAGGCATTCGCCATCTCCATGGTTAGGGGGGAGCGCAAGTCCTTTGCCGAGCTTGAGGTGATTTACATCTGCCTTCATGAATGATCAGTGACAGCTCTGCAATGAAGTCTCGTCCCACATGTGTATGATGAATTCGAATCAGAAGGCTGAAGCGTATGCAGTGCATGCAGGCTGAGCTGCTCAATGGTCAGAAACTACAGGGAGTGCTGTCATCCGACGAAGTGCAGCGCGTTCTGAGAATGCATGGCTGGGAAGCGGAGTATCCGCTGTTGAGCGTCATTAATGGCATTGTGCAAGGAAAGCTGCAACCTGATGCCATATTCCGATTCAGAGAGGCTCGTGAATTGCTCAATCTCTGACACACCGTGCATCTTACTGGATTCGCAAATCTGATGATCTCTGGAGGTTTCGGAATGGCAATCCTGCAAATTGCCACATTTGCTTTTTGAAATTGATGATTCTGGGGTTTAGGGTTCGTAGGACCATTGACCTCATGTAAATTTTCGAGCAGAACTGAGCCGATACGCATGATAGCAGGTAAATAGGTGGAAGTCCGATCAATTCCCTGTCGTCTCACTTGTCAAAAAGTCATTTGGAAACTTCAATACAACATGGAGCAAAAACAAACCGAGGTACGAAGCCTTCGACAAGCTTAGTAGATTGACTTTACATAAGCTTCATGTGTTACTGCATCAGCATGTACGGCGACTGGGACTTGCACGATGGCCCCTTGGATGGTAAGTGGGTTCTGAAAATGCTACACCAATTTCAGGTCTATCCCCCACCTCCGCCTTGGTTCAAGCTCTACAGACAAGAAGCTGATGGAACCGCAGAGCGACCACTCCCTCCCCTCCCACCCGCTGTCAACACGGATGACTTCCAGATGTTTGGCAGAACGGAGTCGGTAGAGTCCTCCTCTGTACTTCCATTGATCTGAGAGGGATTCTCCAAGAGGACATCTGGGACTTCATGAGCTCAGCCAATTGCAGGTGCTGAATGTGTCAGCCTGATTGGATGGCAACCTTGACTGCTCTTTGCTCGCAGGCAGAGACGGGGGTGCCACCTCTGGCTGTGAAGCAGCTGCTCAATGTCAAAGCCAATGGCACCGTAGGTCAGCATAATTTCTCATCTTGTGATGGAGGGTGTGCACCCTGCTTGATTTGTTACTGGATCAGGGGCAGGCGCAACAACATTTGACATCAAATCTGTCGCAGCTTTCAAGGAGGAGCTCTCAGCTCTAAATCGGGAGCTGTTGCTGCAATACCTGGATCTTGTGGACATGCTGGTCAGCCAACCATCCATGACTGCCAGAGCTGTCGAAGCAATCAGCACGATTGTGCGGAATATGCACTTCCTCCTCAACACCCTTCGCTGCCACCAGGTCTGTTTCAAAACCTTGGCCTTGGTGATGCCTTTTTATGCAACTGGCATCAAAACATGCTTGACTGGTGCCAAAACAAATCCAAGAGAAAGGTATTGCCTCCAAGCGTCAGCAGAGACAAGAGCAAATGTAATTGCGCTTGTGCAGTCCAGAGCAACCTTGGAGTATGTGCTGCAAACAGAGACTGCAGATAGGAAACAGGCCATCGCCGATCTCAGGTGATTTCTGAGCTGTGCATGCAGCTTCTAGATTGGGGTGTACAATTGGCTGCGACCACTCTGTTTTGTATTTTGGATGATTGCTCAAGAGCAGTTGCCCAGCAGGAGCTTGCGCAGCAAAACTCAGGCTACCATGGAAGAGTACAGCAAACGATTGCAGGAAGCGGTGAGGACCTGATCGCCTCATCTGCCACCAGCTCACATCAATACATACATTGTCTTCTTGAGCTGTTTGATACACATGACTCTCAATATGAACACCGAACACTTGCTGTTCATGCAGGTGACAGCAGAGAGACCACCTTGACTTTTTCAGAGTAAATTTGAACAATAAAAATGCAGCACTCATAGTTCAGTCAATCAGTGCCCATTCTAGCAGACGCTGTTCGCCAGGGCTGAAAGTGTCACTGCTCTGCTTGTTCAGCCTGTCATGTGTGAGTCAGTGCTCTTTCCTTACAAGACACATAGCTGTATATATTTCTGCATGGCAAATCAAATCGCTCGCTGGCGTTTCCGGCTTTTGTTTGCCTCGGCCGCTTTCCCGGTCTCCCCATCGCCAAAGCTTGGCTTTTCCTTCAAGCCTGGGATCCTTGACTTTGGCAGCGCAACATTGGGGTCAGAGTTCTCTGCTCCGAGGCGCTGCTTCACCTCCCCTCCGCAGTCCACTTGCTCATCTGCCATACCTGCAGACCCCTTGTTCTGTTGACAATCCAATCTACAATCCAATGTGTGGCAATCGCCCCCTCACACCAGAAATCCTCAGCACATCCTCCGCCCGTGGGCAATTATCTGGAGGCTTGAGGCATACTCACTCCTTGCTCAATGGTGCGCAAAGCTGAGGGTACCTGTGTTGGCACCTTCTGCGCTCTCCAGTAACGCATGGTCCACATCTGGGGAGGTTGTGCAGGGCAGGCTGTCCCTCTGCTTCCTGCACTCGGCCAGCAGTATCTCTGCCGCCGGGGTGCGCATGTCGTCGTACCAGGACTCCGCTGGCATGTCCAGCCGCACCTTGTCAGGGATCACGCCTGAGGCACACACAATTCTCAGTCTCCAGGACTAAAAGGCTCCACGCGACAGCTGGATCATGCAGGACAATGGTGGTGAGCATTTGTGCACTGCTGGAGGCTCACCCTGGTACGCATCCTGCTCATAGCCGTCTGAAGTGGTCTGACGCACGTGCGTCGCCAGGGTGGAGACGTTCTCCAGGTGGCTCGCACCGCTCCCTGCACGATATCCTGTGAGGCCGGTGCAGACACCATCCTACGCTGCAGTACATCCAAGAACAACTGCACCGTTAGCCTTCTTCCAAGACGCTTCAACCCCATGGAGTCCATCGAAAGCCGTTATTTCAAAATTTTGGTCAAAATATGTTGAAGTGCGCACCTGACAGGTGGTCTGTGGTCTGTGATGCCAGGCCGCTGATTTCGGACAGGGTGGCCTTGTCGGCGACCGCCACTTCCCCGCAGGCCGACCCCAGCGCCCTGCAGCCCTCCTCTGCCACACGCACAGCTGCACACACAGCTTTCAGAAAGCTTTTGAGTGTAACACCGAGCTTGCAATGGCGACTGAGCAGCAACTCAGGGATGGTGCAGTGGAAGGGGCGTTACCTGCCGAGCATGCCTCGCCACATCTCGTAGACCTTGCATCCAGATCTCCAATGCTGGACTGGGTGACGGAAGCCATCTGGGCGGCGTGGTCGCGCATCGTCTGGGCCTCTGTATCCCAGCCGTGCTTGAGGTCCAGCCTGAGCAATTGGCCTGCAATCAGCATGGTGCTGCCGATTGAAAATGCCGCCAGTGTTGCAATGGGTTTGTGTTGGCTTTCTATGAACTCTGATTCACCGCACCATAGTCACTATCCTGGATCTTTGTGAGCTGGTAGACTGCCTGTGGTGTGATCCGTATGTGACCACCAGTCCCTGCAATCCAGTACCCAAGGTCTTCTAGACAGCAGATGATCATGTCTGGGCCTCACATTGAGTGTTGCTTGCTCCCAAAGACTCCTGCAGCTTGGCCGTCTGCTGCTCCTGGCCCGTCGCCAAAGTGGTGGCCATCAGCCCAGCATTCGCCTCCTCAGTCTGCCAATTTGCAATCAGGCATTAAGCCCAATTACTGGCTTCTACAGGGATGAAGGGGCAATGACAGACGATGAATTAAGCAATGAAGGCCTGGTGCAAGTTCTTGTCCATTATTGTATGAAGAAATGGGAGACTATGCTGTGATTGTCGGTCTGTGGCAATCAGGCCAGTCTTATTGCAGGCAGGTCTGAGTAGGAGAGAGGAGATCAAGAGGCAACCAGCGACTCACCTTGAGGTTTTGCTGGGCGGACAATGCCAGGTTGTGCAGCTGCTGCGAGCGTGCTCCGACGGCCCTGGCGGCGTTTTGGTGGCGCTGGCTGTATTGCTCGATGGCCTCACTCACCGTGTCCGCCTTGTGGGAGGCAAATTGGCTGAGCATTCCTCCGATCTGGGTCAGCAGGTCATCCTGCACAAGGTAAAGGCTGTTGTGAGCTTGCTCTGCTGACCAGATTCTTGTCTGGAGGTAGTGATGTCAAGCATTGGGCACTCCACGGCCGTTGTACTGAAATTCTCGGCAAGAATGCGGGGAAATCCAGGTCAGGTTGAACAAAAGATGTCTTGGCTAGCTAGGCAGCTGGGCACTTGTGACTGCTCATATGAACCCTTAACTACAACAGGTTGATTTTTGAGGGAGCAGGATTGCTGCACTTTGAAGTAAGGCCTAAAAGGTG
>QAXI01000443.1:2619161-2677655 GCA_004335615.1 Chloroidium sp. JM | reverse complement strand
GGTGGGGGGGGAGGGACCTTTTCTGCAGCTATGCTCAGGCTGAAGCTGTTCTTGAAGTCCGTCAGCTCCTTGTGTTGAGCTGCCATGGCTTCGTCAGCAATGCTGCGGCAGGCGTCCGCTTCTCCCACCAGGGATTGGAGCCCCGCCGCTCCCTGCCCAGCCGCACTTTGTTTAAAGGTATTAAATTTGAGGTGTATATTGCCCATTGATGCAACATTTCAGGAGCCATCTCATCACCACCCACTCCTGAGCTCTCATTGATGGATGACATGCAGCAGCATGAACAGTTGGTGCCATTCACGCAGAGACGCGGCAAGGATTTTGTGATGTCAGGACGCTTGGACCATCAGCCATGCTGGTCCTCACATTCAATCGAGCATCTGTCATGAATGAGAAATGGTGTAGTGAATCAATATCAAACAAGAAATTCACCAAGGGAGAAACATGAAAAGCGGAAGACCCAGCTGGCAGAAGCTGCCGTACCTGGTTGAGGCTGGAGTGCACGGCAGACAGCAGGGTGGCTGTCGCCTCCGTCTGGCTCTTGGCCGCCGCCTCCAAGTGTGCCTGGTGGGCCGTGTTGGCGTCCGCCACCGACTGCACCAGGCTGGCCGTGACGGCCTGCGCCCTGCTGGCCGCCTGCAGGGAATGGTGCGCTTCACGTCCATGTAAGCACAAGCCATGATACAGCTCATTGCGTTTGAAGCAATTGCTGAGATGCGTCCCAGGAACCCGTCCCTACCCCACCCGATGGCTTTCCAAAAGCCCAAAAAAGCTGTGCCACTGCAGAGACCTTGGGCATAAAATTTTGTGCGCATAATCCTGGCTTTGGTCTAAGGTCCCAAAACACCACTCTCCTCGTGTGTTTTACCTCGTGCCGTCGCCAACTGAGATGTTAGGGATGCGGCAAATGCAACAAAAACAAGGGAAAGAATATCCATTGAGCTCGGCCTGCACAGTGAAACTCAGTCCATTGCCAACTGGTCCCAAGAACCCCCACTGCAGTCTGAGATGTGCTCACCTCCTGGTGGCTGGCAACAAAAGTCGCCTGCGCCTGCTGCAGCGAGCTCAGGCTCTGTGCCACAGCTTCCCTCATCTCCTCGGTGCCGGCTTTGCTGGCGGCAGAGACGGCCTCCAGGCTGGCCTGGATGGCCGACAGCCGCCCCTGCAGGCCACAGCAGCTGTAAATTCGCGTCCGTGCATTGCAGAGAAGCACCTTTTGCGAGCAAGTAAAAGTTTCTCCACTGCAGGCAGGAGATGGCAAGGTTGTATCAAGATGCAGATAATGCCATGCCGGATTTTGGAGGTCACCTGCAGGGCCACGGCATCCCGCTCTTTTTGGTCCGAGAGAGCCTGCAGATGCGTGCTGGACTGCTGCAGCAGCCCGCTGGCACCACGCATGGCATCTCCGAAGCCGCTCTGCAGCTGACCAAACCTGGCCTCGGAGGCAAGCTGCAGCTGCCTGATGGTGGCCGCGTTTCTCTGCTCCCTGGCCGCGCTCTCCCTCAGCCTGCAGGTTCCCAACGTCAAACTCTGAAGCTTGAAGTTCCGAATCGAGGGCCTTGGCTCGATGCATCAGACCGTTTCACCAGGTCTTTTCGCAGAGATACAACCTGGACTACCAAGCATTTGCTCTCACCAGTGCTCATTATTGCACGGCCATGACTCATTGGTGATGGTTGCATCCAAAACACTGAAGGGCCCAGGTGCGCTTGATGGGGCTGCCACTGCCTGCTGTGCTTGCAGCAAGATGGCATCACTGTTGTATGGCAATAAATAGGCTCACCGGTCGTGTAGAGTGTCGATGCAGCTGCTGGCCTGCTGCAGCTCAGCCGTCACACCGGCTGCCTTTGCCAGGATCTCCTCCTCCGAGCGCGTGTGGCACAGGATGAGATACTCCCTCTCCCCGATCGCCAGCTTGGCCTGGCGGCACGCCTCCGTGGCCTCACTCAGCTCCTGCAGCCCCACCGTTTCTGTCTGGGCTTTCCCAATCCAAGCATTGCACTCTTCATGGCAGAGCGGCAGGGCAGAGCACGACACAATCATGCGGTTATTCGATAACAGCACGCCCCTCACCCGCCAGATGCGGGGATCGAGACACTGCAACCAGCAGAGCACACGACAAAGTGCCCTATGTGACCACACATTCCTCGTTTGCCGCGAGGTGCGGGGCCACCTCCTGCAGGTCAGAGATCCTGCCCTTCAGCCTGGCCACCTCCTCCCTGCCCTTGGCCCCCTGCTGCTCCATCTCCGCCTCCAGCATCTCCAGGCGCGCCGCGTTGGCCTTGCTCGACTCCTCCCGCTGCTCGTACTGGTCAGCCGGCACGTAGATGCCGTTCTTCTCCCGCGTGGCCACCAGCTCCGCCTTGAGGCGGTCGATCTCCGCATTCAGTTCCTTGATGTGGGCTGTCTTGGAAATTTTCTGATTGACCTGCAGAGGTGCAGGTACACAACCTTTGGGCTGTGGGAATAAAGCAAGCGCGTGCGTGCAGTTTATGTCAGGAGAATACTTCTGCCTTGCCAGAAGAACAAGAGGCCACTGGAGACTTGCTCCTGACAGCACTGTCGTTACTCCATTTGACTTGCGTAGCATTTCTGGCACTCACACTCCAATTGCTGGCCTGATTTGTGACATAGACGTCAGGCGAGACAACCCATATGCCTGATCGAGACTGCTTCCATGAGCATGTCTCACCTCGGGCCTGTTCCGGATGTTCTTGGCGCGGTGCGCGTAGTCCAGCGTGGAGAGGGTTTCGTCCTGGCAGTGGGTGGTGGGCGCGATGGTGGCGATGATGCACGTCTTGGTCTTGCCACCCAGGGAGTCCCTCAGCAGCCTTGTCAGCTTACTGTCCCTGCACATCCCAGCATCTCTCACACCGGCGCCTTGTCCTAAATCCCAGACAGGGCGCCTCTGACACCATGCATGCACCCCCCTGTGACAGTGCATCCGCCTGGTGGCGATCAGCCCTGTCGGCCTGCCCAGGACATGCATGCAGCGTAGCCGACACAAGACAACACAACAGCCAATTTGGTTGCAACATGCACAACTCCAAGCCGCAATCTCTCTTTTGATGACTGAGAAGCTTCATTCGACATCATTCCAACATCGCCACCGCACCGAAGCAGCGCACCTGTAGGGGATGTGGCCCGAGCCCTCCACCAGGGCGGTGATGACCCGCCCCAGCGTGAGCAGGCTCTTGTTGATGGAGCCGGCCTCCTTGGCCATGGTGCCGGCCGCCCCCGAGCGGCTCACGTTCTCCGAGCCTGCCAGGTCCACCAGGTACAGCTTGCCGATCTTGATGACCTCCTCCCCGTCGGCCGCGATCTCGCGCATGTGCACGGTGATACAGAACACGCTGTGGGAGCGCGACGACTGCTTGTTCAGCTGCGTCTCGGCGGTGCGGCGCTTGGCGGAGCCGCGGTCCAGCAGGGCAAAAATGTCCACCGAGCTCTTCACCACAAAATCCTCCAGGCCCTGCATATAGAAACGCTTGAGCTTGGGAGTACTTTATGTGAAACCATACCATCTGCTAGACAACCACTTGTTTGGCGGTTGAGGTTCTGAGGCAGGGCATCGCTGACGCCACTTTATCTGCTAGGTGTGATGAGTGGGAACTATACCGTTGAGACATGAAAGGGTGTATGGTGTGCATTCACGCGAACCTGACCCTTGCAGTCCCGGTGAAGAAGTGGATGTACATGTTGACTGTGATCTGCATTATGAGTCCAGTCATTACATTGTTTTGTGGTCGTGCCACAGCTCACCTGGATGACCACTCCGCTCCTGTCCTCCATGATGCGCAGCTTCTGGTCCTGCCGGTCACCCACGGCCAGCAAATCCATCGTCTCCTCATTGTATAGCTCCAGGAAACTGCAGGCGATATTTTGCAGTTCATGACTCATGCCAGTCGCACTTTTTGAACAAGCAGCACCTGGCAGTGTGCTCATGCTGGCCATCGCATCTGACCACGTAACACCGTATCAGCTAGCTGAATACCAAATCCTCCCCCCCCTGCTTGGCCTCAAAAGATGCTCAGTGTGAATGTCAACAAGTGCAGCTCGCCCGCCAGGCTGTCCAACTCAGCAAAGGAAGATCGCCCGCACCAGAAGTCCAAAAGGCAACAATTCAGCCCGAGTATAGGATGAAAAATGCCTAAAGTTATCTGCTAAGGTATAAGCACCTGCACTTGACGGTGTATTCGCTGTCATTGCCATCCAGGGTGGTGAAGATCTGGTGGATGGCACGCGGGATGACCCCCGCCACCTCGGACAGGTTGTTGCCGTCCGCGCTGTCCCTGTCCCCACCCTCCATGGTATAGGTTTTCCCCGTGCCTGTCTGCCCATAGGCGAAGATGGTGCAGTTGAAGCCCTCCAGCACCTCCTCGACAATCGGCGATACTGCCTGGGTGTACAGCCGCTCTTGCCCCGAGTCTGGCCCAAACACCTGCAGACCAACATATTGATTGAGGACGGGGATGCCCTCTTTCTCAGATCAGGAGACGTGCTCCTTTGCAGGCGACTCAGGGCATTCGCTCTTGCATACAAAGCATACAGGGGGGCAAAAGTGTGGGGTGCACCTTGTCGAAGTGGAAGGCTCTGTCTAGCTGCTTTCCGCCTCCAACGTTCTGAGACACCAACACCTCCTTTGCGTCTTCTTTGCAGGCAACAAAATTACGGTTGGCATCTGCACGAGTCTGCTCCTGTCTGCTGAAGGGCCTGCAGCAGAATCCTGTCATCACCCAGTTCTGCAGGCTCTCACCGGCTGCAATCCCTTTTGGGAAGGCCTCTCTACCCAGCTTTCAGGCTTTCATGGCACGGGTGATGCATGCCATCAATATTGCATGCTCGATGTTGGGTCAGTGAATTGCTTGAAGAAAGTTGGGTGAAGAGTGAGTCTCAGAAGTTGACATCGCGTATGCAACAGCCAACAATATACCAGCAAAGCTTGGTCCGAAGCATCATATGTTCGCTATAGATTGCAAAAGAGCACTGTGCCATCAGGGGCAAACACTGACCTGCATCTCAGGATGACCTGCACATTCACTCCTTCTTTGTTTCCTCTGTTCGGATTCGCCATGACTGCAGAGCAGCGCCCTAATGCAGTCCTGTATTCCGGCCAGTGCAGCCTGTAGCACGCTCAAATGCCCGAACTCGAGTCAAGCCTGGCAAAACAATATTCAAAACCGTGCAAGGGCGCCTAAATCTTTTGGCAGCATCTCGCTCAGAAAACCATCTGTAATGTAAATTTCGGAGTATTCTTGGAAAGTTTAGCGGAGGCAAGAGTCGTTAAGTCGGCTGAAGACGAGGGAAACTCTCCATCACAAATCTTTCCTGCGTGCTCTGCCAAGTTGCCCACGAAGAGCTATAGCAGACACTGTTTCAAGTACATGCATGTCGAAAACAAGGTAGTCCGAATAAAAAGCATGACAGAGGATCACTTTCAGAGCTCTGCTACAAGGCAGGGCTTGTCCTTTACTGGGGCAGTCTTCAGTATTAGCCCAATAGCATTTGACTGAGTGGAGATATGAGCACTTGACAAGCTCACTTTGCACTGACGTCAAGCTAAGCGGTTCGATATCCAACTTGACAAAGCCTAAGGAGATACATCAAGTTGACCATCTGCACTCAAGCTTGAAACCAGCGCAGCCAATGTCTCGACAGCATCCCTTGCTCAGAATCTCTGCTTATCTGTGGCTTAGGAATTCTCTGGCCCCAAAATTGCAACCGAGGTAAGGAATGTCAATTTGTCAGCGGCAGGCTCACGTTAAATAACAGGTGCTGCTGCACAGCCAGCTATCTTGTCTGGAGTAGAAAGTCACAGTGGGGGATGTATCTCTGCAACAGGGCCTAACGCTCGGAAACACTCATTGATCTGACTGGTCTTGATGTCACTCTCTGGCGCACGTTCACGAATATCTCTGAAGGGCGGCTGAAAGCCTTATGTATCATTCATATTCAGCAAGCGCTCCCTCCAGCAGTCCGGCCACCTCTTCGTACCTCAATCTGGCTAGTTCAACACAATCCAAGAGCTGCTCCGTGGTTGCCTCAGCTGAACCGCCAGGCTTGTACAGACCTGCAGGCACAAAGGGATTGTCAACGCTGCCACCTTGGCAGATGCGCAGCCAACAGGCGCCGCAAATTTCCCGCTTTTGAGGCGCGGCTGATGTGCTGTGCTGGAATTCCAAAAAGCAATGTTAAAAAAGGAGAGATATTCTATCTGGAATGCTGGACAATTTCAAGACTCGAAAGGAGTTTTTTTGTCAAATTTTGACAGTGACGGCTTACCAATGAGGCGACCACTGCTGTCAAGGGCAACATTGGTGGTGCTCTGCATGAGCTGTTCTTCCTCGTCCGTCGGGTCCACGATGAGGGTCTTGGCAAAAACGCCGCATGTCAGTGCCACCGGCATCTGCTTCCTGTCCAGCAGGCTCCAGCTGGACAACTCCCTGGATTGGCCCTCAGCGGAGGTTTTGACCACCTGCAGCCCACAGCTCAATTCCTGATTTCGAGTCTTTGAAAAAGTCAGCAGAAATAAGCTCAAGGAGCCTTTCTTCATACAAATGACTGTGTGCCATGCATGCAAAGTCTGGTCCATTCTTTGCAACAATGCCAGACTAAAGCATTGTCTTGGAATGCAATGACAGCAAGGAATTTCCCTGAAGTATGTGGGCTTCGAGCAAGTGCTGCCTCACCCTGCCGCTCTCCAAGGCCACGCTGGGCAGGGGCTTCATGCTGGCAAGGGCGGCCACGGCTGCCAGCAGGCAGGCGTCCAGCACACTGCCGTCTGCGTCCAGCACGTAGATGTCCAGGTACAGCACCCACACCGCCTCAGAGCCGATGAGCAGCTTGCTGAGGTCCACAGCCTTGGAAGCCCTCAAAAGCAGATCCACCTGCATCACCAAACTTTCCTTGTCAAACCATGTCGAGAAATTTTCCGTGCATGTTCACCGGGAAGCTATGTGCTCCCAGCTCTTTTCCATTGCACAGGCATAGCCGAGCAGTCCTTCAATGCTGCTTCTCCACACGTGCAAGGCACATGCTTCCAAAAGCAAAGCAGGGGCAAAAGGGCGACCTGGCGGGAACATCGATGTGCAGCAGCTTCGCTTGCTCGCTGCGTTTCCCGCTTGGTGCCCACGCTCAGCGGCGTCCACTCCACCATCACCTCCAGCTGCCCCTCCTGGGCGGGCTCGTTGGGCAGAGCAAGGACCTGCTTGGGGGTGGTTAAAGTAAGCACTTGCGTCCTGTGAAGCAGAGGTCTACGACACGCAGATACGCCATGTGATGGTAATCTGAGCGTTGATGCAATACACAGGGGCCGGTGGCCAATCACCTCTAGCTTGATGCCGGCCAGCACTGTTGTGCTCCCGATCTTGACCAAGGCAGAGGAATCAGCCGTCTCAACGGCACCCAGGCCTATTGTGGTCGGCCTAGCTCTGCCAAACACCCTTCCATCAGGCCTGATGCCATTCTCAATGAACTTCTTGTAAAATTGCTCTGGATAAAGCTTCTTGAAGGCATCAGGATCCAGCTGTCCTAAATTTGGAGTAGAGGCAGCTGTGTTTTGCTGAGTTGCTGCTTCCACCATCTCAGAACAGTAATCTCATACGATGCGAAGCCGTCGACCAGGTCATTGGCTCAATCATCATGGGTTCAGATCACTCGTAGAACGATTGCAATCAAGGTTGCATGTAGCACTGCATTGAAGTGCTTCGCTGGTCCAAGGTTGACCCAGGTGGGGTTGGGGTTGCAAGTCGCGACAGTCCACAGTGCTCGCAGCAGGATCCCTCAACAGGGCGAGAAGCATGTGGGCTGCGATCCTGCTACTTGCAATTCTTCCTGTTCCTTCATTGGGCTTTTACTCGGCGTCAGACGCTGTGATCGAGCTCGATGAGAGCTCCTTCAAGAACGAAATAAATGCTAAATCAGGGGTCTGGCTTGTAGAGTTCTATGCTCCCTGGTGTGGGCACTGCAAGTCTCTGGTACCCATCTGGAAGGAGACAGCTCTAGCACTGCAAGGAATTGTGCAAATGGCAGCTGTTGACGCGGACCAACACAAGGGATTGGCAGGTTGCTCCATGATGTTTATTTTATGCATTATATGTCGTCAAGCGTGCACATGCATGATGCCATGGCATGAAGGCAATCGTCGCAACAATTGACTGTTATGGGAAAAGCTGTGGCCTGCCAACTTGCATGCTAAACAGCACTGAGCACCAAGAACCTTTGATGCAGGAGAATTTGGCATACAAGGATTTCCCAGCATCAAGCTGTTCAGCACAGATAAGCAGGGAAAGCTCAAATCCAAGGATTACAAGGGGGACCGCTCAGCACCTGCCATTGTTGACTGGGCGCTGGCCGAGGCGAAAAGGGTCGCCCTGCAGAGATTGGGAGTCAAGAAAGGCAAGCAGCAGAGTTCTGTGCTTGATTTTACAACATCAATATTATAATGTGCCGTATACAAGCCTTGTTCAACATGCCTGTGTGATTCTAGAACCTCACAGCAACAAATTAAGAATGTCTGCACTCCACAGGCAAGGAGAGCAAGGGCAAGAAGAATGCTCCTCCCCCTTCTGAAGAATTTTACGGTCCCAATTCAGGTAAACCTTGTTCATGACGATTCCATGTCCCAGAATTGCTGTAACAAGAGCTCTTTCGGTGAGATGCTGTCTGCTGTTGCCAAGAACACAGATAGTTTCAGATAATCGATGTGTGCCTGTGCAGATGTTATTACCCTTACCGACTCCAATTTCCATGAGGAAGTGGATGGTGATGACGTCTGGCTGGTGGAATTTTTTGCGCCCTGGTGTGGCCACTGCAAGAACCTGAAATCCGACTGGGACGAGTTGGCCACAAACGTCAAGGGCAAAGCCAAGATTGGCGCCGTCGACTGCACGGTCAATACGGCCACCTGTCAGGTGCCCCAATCTGCTTTTGGGGCACATTCATCTGAGGGGAAATAATGTGAAGTGGTCTGCAGATGAACCTGGTTTTCACTACCCTGAATGCGTGCAGGAGTTTGGAGTTCAAGGGTACCCCACCCTGAAGTACTTCGGTGAAGAGAAGGACTCACCCTCGGACTACCAGGGTGGGAGGGACAGTGCCAGCCTGACCAACTTCATCCTAGGGGAATGGAGGAAGTCACAGCCCCCACCTGAGGTGCAAATCTGGGAGCCATGCACGTCTGCTTTTCCACAACTGCTACTTGATGGGCCTTGAAACGTGCTCTGCTTTGCTTCCGCAGTGAGCATGATTTCTGCAGGCGAAGCAGCTGGTGGATCAGCACATCTTTGAGAAGGAATGCATCGGAGACGGGGAAGCGCCTGCAAAGAAGCTGTGTTTCCTTGCTTTCTTACCTGACATACTGGACAGCAAGGCGGCAGGAAGGAATGCATATATCAAGGCAAGTTTTTCACTGCCTCAAGTGTGAAGGCCTCGATAGGAGAGAGGATTGCTTTCTGAAATGCAGGACGGGAATTGCAGTAAATGCATCTACAACGGCATTACACTTTCCACTGTACTACATGCAAAAAAGTCTCATGTGAGGTCCCACCTGCAGGTCCTGAGTGACCTCGCTGACAAGTATGCAGATCGGCCATTCTCATACCTGTGGATCGAGGGTGGGGCACAGCCGGTTTTGGAAAAGTCGTTGGGGGTGGGAGGGTGAGTCCTCATCTCCTCTTTACTGTCATGCAACCACAGGAATTTGGGTCTGAAAAACTTTAAGACTTTTCGCCATGTGCAGGTATGGTTACCCGGCATTTGTGGCTATCAATTCAATAGACGCCAAGTTTGCCAATCTTAGGGAATCTTTTGGTAAAAAGAACGCCATCACATTCATTGAGCAGCTGCGATCGGTGAGCTTCTTCCTTGGAGTCAGGCTGCCTCTTTTGCTGCCAGTTTTGAATTTAGACCAATGCTTGACAACTCAATTCGTTGCTTTGCAGGGCTTTGAACGAGTGCAGTCTATCTCGGGCAGCATACCTGAGATTGCCAGCACAGCTGCTTGGGATGGTGAAGAGGGGAAGGCTGTAGAGGAGGATGAGTTCTCTTTGGATGATTTGATGAGTGAGGATGACTCGTCTGGCAGCAAAGTAGAATTGTAGCAGACTTGTTGGCGAATGTCCAGATCTGTGTGTGCTTGGCTTGGCGTCAGACTGAAACACAAGCTTGATATGCATGGTACAGAATTTTGGGGAGCCTCATCAACGCGAGAAATTTACAAGTGCTGTTTTTGACTGCCTTGATCTACAGCCTTAGATTTCCACTCCTTCAACGGCAGTATACATAGAGATAAAGGGGAAATCCATGCTTGCACAACGCATTTTGGCCTGCAAGCGTACAGAAGCAAAGTCCACCACACTGGCGAGTTCTTTGTATTTAATAGACAATCCATCAGTGCAATTGCATCCATCAGTCACAAAGGCACATCTTAAGCTGATGTGAACTTGGTGACAGCCTTGGTGCCCTCAGACACGGCGTGCTTGGCTAGCTCTCCCGGGAGGATCAGGCGCACAGCCGTCTGGATCTCGCGCGATGTCACGGTGGGCTTCTTGTTGTAGCGGGCCAGCTGGGCGGTCTCGGTGGCGATCTTCTCGAAGATGTCATTGATGAAGGAGTTGAGGATCGACATGGCCTTGGAACTGATTCCAGTGTCTGGGTGCACCTGCATGGTTTGCAAAGCAGGGTCAGAAACAAAGATCATCCAAGATGGCATTTGCTGCCGAAGAAATCGACCATATGGCGGGAGGTAATTCAAAATGCAGCATGACAAGGACATCAGCCTGAAGACACCAGATGTGAAGCTCTGCTCTCTGACATTGTATGCTTGACCAGCAGACAAAACAAATCAAGGTTTGGCATGTTCACCTGCTTCAGGACCTTGTAGATGTAGATCTTGTAGGACTCAACAGCCTTTGTCTTCTTCTTGGCAGCGCCAGTCTGCTTGGTGGCCTTCTTGACGACCTTCTTGGCAGCTGGTGCCTGCAGGCAGAGTCAACTGAACCCCTGGCAACACTAGAGAGGGAATAATACACTGTTTCAGTATTTCGTCTCCCAACTCAGACTGAAATCAGACATGACCGAGCTCCTCCTGGCATGTGTCCTCTGCCGTTCGTCACTGTGCTTGTTCTGAGACTGAGATCCTGAAGCGCGAAGTTTGAAATATGCACTCGAAGAGATACCCAACGTCCCAAATTTACACATAGGCTAGCACTTGTCTGATTCGAGAAGTTCAGATCAGCGAGCTACATAATTTGTACCATACTGACTGGCATCAATGACTTGAAAAGGTAAAGTGACACCTTTCCAGCGATGGGAGCGGGAGCCTTCTCGCCAGCCTTAGGAGGTGCCATTTTGTCAGTCTTTGGATAGCTCGAGAAGTGGAGAAAGTTTCGTTCTGATATTTCCAAATTCTGGAAAGGAAAATGCTGGAAGGGTTTAAGACATGCCCTGGCGAGACGCTTATTCCTGACGTGGATCGCCATTTTCTGCTTTAAAGAAGCCTCTGAAGCTCACGACAGCATTCACTCGAGCCATGCAGACATTTCATCAAAATCAGTGTGCCCGAGTTGGCATGGTGGCCAGACTGCAGCCAAGGTTGAAAAATGATCTTGTGAGGGTGAAAGGCACTTGCAAGCGTCAAAGGATGTCACCTCTGGCTGCTGCAGCAGAGACTACGCAGAGTTATCCAACTCCTCAAGGTCTGCACTTGTGGCACCACCCTCTGCTTTGTTAGGGAGGGGTGTCTGGCCGTCTACAACAATGAGCCCACTGAAGGGTCACATTTGATTGTTTTTGAGGCTATCCGCATCCACCAAAGCTGTGGCATCCAGGTACTGGTGGGGGGTGTCTCGATGAGCCTCATGCACATAGATTTACGAACCTCATGCTCATGACCCTTTCCAAACATGCAGAGGACGCCAGCCAAAGATGGAAAGAGGAAGTCGATGCGGATGGGTGGTACCAGGGCTGCAGCAATTACTTGAAGGAGCTTGGGATCGATAATCGGGCCGAGATTGCACGGGTGCTGGACATTGCCACCAACCCCAAATCGCTGTATCACACCCACCGAGACAAGAAGCGGGAAGGCAACTCCATGGTGAGCCCCATGCAGCCTATCATGTCACGGGTTCCTGGAAATCCCTTCATGTTGCATCACCAGCATGTGCAGACATACTGCTTGAGAGGCACTCGAGGCACCCAAATGCATCTCATGCATTCGTCTCTGCTGGAACAGGCGCGAAAACTGACTGCGGAAGGGGACTTGAAACCATGGGTGGAGTTCTTCCAGGAGCAGGGTCTCAGCAAGGAGGAGGTAGTCAAGGTATGCATGCACATCTAGGCACAGTATGAGATCATGTGCAATTTCTGTTTGACCAGCTCCTTGCTCCTCTAGCAAAGCTCAAGCTCTCAGATTGAATTACGCATGCTCTTTGGTATCTCGTTATTGCACTGTGCTCACAATGGCTCCTCTGAGGTGGATGGACAGGACTGCGATGCTGCAGGTCATCATTGAGTACCCTGCGGCCCTCTGTCACAACACCAGCAGGCTGGAATCGTTTCTGAAATATCTCAGTGACCTGGGCATCAAGAGTCCTGCCAAGGTGGTGCTGCAGCGGCCGTCCTTGCTGGGAGTGGACGCGGAAAAGGGCCTGGCACAGATTATTCAGTACCTGCAGGCTAATGAGTACAGCATAGAGCAGATTGAGCAGCTGCTAGCTACCACGTTGTGAATTCTTCTCTGCTGATTGCTGGCTGCTCCTTTTGCCATTGAATTTTTGTAGCTTGAGACAGCATTGTAGACTTGAGCTGCACTGTCTCGCAGCTTTGCCCAAGTGATCCTGCTTGAAGCGTTCATTTGTGTTCACCAACTGGAGAACAGTGGGAAAATGCTGCATTGAGAACCTAAACCCCAACTCTCGTGCTTTTGCTCAAAATTTGGAAGGCTCTCGAAGTGCAATGTATATTAATTATTTAATTTACCAGAGTCTTCGTCTTGCATATCCTGGATTATGCGTTATTGCTGAATCATAGCAAAATACTGCACTCGGTGTGCATCGTCCTCTTGTGACGTGAAAGCTCATGGCATCTGCAGCTGATGAGGTGAACTAAGAGTATATAAACACATATATTGCCTGCATAATCATCGCCGTAGCTTCAAATAGACTCATGTTTCTTGATCATGCCAGGTGGTGATGGCATGTTCGCCATAAAAAAGAATTGGGCGTTCAAATTGCATGAAGCGCTCAATATGCTGCGCAGGTCGCTGCATTGGACAGAGTGCTGACCAGAGTAGCACTAACAAATGAGGGTGATCTGGAAAAGGTACCTTGGACACAACCCATAAAATCCCTGCAGGAGCACGGCAATTTGCCATTCCAATCAAGACAGCATGCATCAGCCAAGTGCGTTTGCATCACACAAAAAGCCGCATGTGTAACTTGATCAGCTGCAAGCGACCTCATCATTCGTTGTAGGTGCTTCAGAGGCTGGTGCCGGCGGTGCTCAGCCAATTCAAGAGCCCCCATGACGCCACCCGCAAAAAGGCAGGCAACTCCGCGCCCTTTCTACTCGGCGAGCAATTTATCCTGCGTTAAGTTGCAAGCCACCTCCCAATCAACCTCACCACAGCCCGTTTCGGCAGACACTTATTGCCCTGTGTGAGCTAGGTGCTGGAGCTGCTCTCGCACGTCAACAAGAGGGTGCAAGGCCGGAAGGACATGAAGTTGCCCCTGGGTCCGCTGCTGGACCTCTTCACGGACCCAGGCTCCGCTGCCATGACCCAAAACTTTGCACTGGTGTACGTGGAAATGGCCTTCACACGCGCTTCTGCCTTGGAGCGATTCGAACTGGTGAGCATAGCTGCTGATTCCTGGATCAGCTGGATTTTAAGATCCAGTAGGCCTGCTTCACTCTGCCTGTCCTCTATTATAACATGAATCTGGGGTCTCAAGGACATCAGGGAGGCATTATAGCTCACTAAAGAAGCTCTGCAGGTTGACAAGCTGCTGGTGGGGATCGGCGGGCGGAGCATTCAGCAGCAGGACATGCTGTTGAGGCTGGCCGTTGCAGCCTTGGAGCATCTGGCAGAGATGCCTCATGGCCTGGAAGTGGGGGATGCGTTCCGCTCCAAGTGCGACCCCCTCTTTGTCAGCTTGCTCATTGTAAAAACGCAATCAAAGAGACCTGCAGCAAGAAGAGGTGGCTTAAGAGCGGCTTGAGGAATCGCCGGAAGAGTCTGGCCACCCCTCACCCTGCTCCAACGCACACAGGTACAGCTTCCTGGGGCAGGAGAGGGACGCCGAGGTGTTCCTGAGCTTTGTGCTGAAGGTCCTGCTGTACCAGCCGGTCAGCCAGGGGCAGGGCCAGGGGACCCCGCTGGCCGCCGGGGTGGCCCGGATGGCCCAGGCAGGGGGGGTCAGCCAGGAGGCGGCTGTGCACACCCAGAATGCCGCCAGGGCCAGGGGTGGGGCCATCCCGATGCTCGCGGCGCTGCAGGTGGATTGCCCCAAAGTGTTTCGCATTCGGTCTGCCACCTATGTTTCCTATGGCAACGAATGCCAATGATTTATAAGCACCTGGTGGAGTTGTACAATTTGCAACTTGAGCAAAAAAGCACAGGACACACTCCCACACCTGCAGTGCCAGCTGAGAAAGACTTCAACGCAATGAAGGTAATGCATTTGTATGTGTAAGAGCATTAAAGGTAGTGTATTTGTATGTGTAAGAGCATTAAAATGGAGAGAAGCATACAAGGACGAGCCTAAGCGTCACTGCCGTGGTCTGCTGCCAAAGTCCATGGCCATTGCAGGGTGCATTGCAGGGTGCAGCAGGACGGGAAGAGGAGGCCCAGGAAGCGGCGCAGCCTGCAGGCCTGTCCCCCCATCAGGTCACCAAGATCGTGGGAAAGACCCCAGTCTCAGGTACCTCACATGGATCTTGAGTGCTCTGCTGGGCAATAACTCCATGATTGACATTCTGGGAGCCAAAACTCATGCATCTCGGACAGTATTGCCGTCCACATCTGAGGATTCTGGCCGTGCATCCATAAAACTTATAGGCAAGGGGATGAGTGCCTGCAGTTGAGGTTCTGGCGCGCCGCAAGTGCGGCATCCTGAACTTCACGAAGGCCGCCCAGCTGGAGGTGGATCGCGTGCTGCTGCACTACCTGGCGGCCGCGTCCGACCCCAACGACGCGGTGGCCAGGCTGGGGGAGGAGCTGCTCAAGAAAAGGTGACACCCTCAACCCGGCTCTGGAAGTAGCCTGTTGTGCTCAGGCAAGGGCGCAGGAACGAGTGACGTGGAACGCTGCGTCACTCTCCCGTCCACACTCGCAGCACGCTGTCCAAGCACATGAGGCTGTCGGATCCTGCATGATCAGCCGGGGACGCAAAGCTTGGTGGTGGCAGTGCCCGAGGGTCATCGCACCAACATCCTGACATGGGCAGGTGCGGCCTGGACTCCGCCAAGCCGGCCGTGGACCTGGAGTCGCCGCCCCTGGTGTCCCGCCTGTTCGCCCTGTTCCACGGCACCCCCCCTTCCTCCAGCCTAGCAGCCCCCAACCGGATCGCCCCGGCCAGTCGATCCCTGCAGGCCCACCTCATGGCCCTGTTCTGCAAGAGCATCACCGCCGCCAACTGTGCTCCCTTTGCCTACCAGGTTTGTTTCGGGGCTGTCTGGTGGTGGAGGAAAGTTCGGGGGATGGATTTGGCTGTTGCCCCAATCCTGGCGGCCATTTGGCTGTCAGGTCAGCTTTGGCTGCTGGATGTGGATGTTTGTTGCGGTTAGGAATTGCTGATGCCCCATTTCCGGCGGCCATATGGCTGGCTGGCCCGTTTCGGCTTTTGAATGCGGGTATCAAGGAAATGCATTGCGGGCTGCAGGCAATCTACGAGTGCCTGTACGGACGGGGCACCACCGGCCGGCTGAAGCAGGCGGGCATGGAGTTTGCGGTGTGGACCTTCAAGCATGGCGCCAGCAGCCAGCTGGAGGAGGCGGGCCCTGGCATCCTGCAGGCCCTGCTGGCTCTACTGGAGGATGGTGCCGCCCTCTGTCCCTGAGCACCCTCTGCTGCCATGGCATGCTTATTTCGTGCCTTGACCAAATTTCAAACTATACGCCGCACCAGCAAGATTGCCCGTCCTTGCTGCTGTCCACCAAAAAGACGGGATCTTGCACCTGGATGGGTGCATCGGTGGAAGCAAACATTTTTACGATGTGCACGCTTGCAGAGCAACGAGGGGCCGCGGGTTCCAGCCAGGCCAGCCTCATGCTCCGCGGATTCACCTACCAGGCCATAGGGCAACTCGGGGAGCGGGCGCCCTCGCTGGTGCGCGGGGACCCAGACGTGCCGCGGCAGCTCTTCCACGCGCTGGCAGTGGAGCCTCCCGGGGTCCGCTCCAGCCTCCAGGAGGCGCTGGCTGCACTCTCGCACGCATACAAGGGCATCTCAGGCAACTGACTCTTAACACCCCTTGGCCCGATCATGTTGTGCTGTTCAAGGCAACAGCAGGCCTTTGTGGCAAATGACGCAATACAAATCTCTCAAGACAACATGTCTCTCAGCTTCATGATGACAGTACTATTATGAGGTGATTGTTGGTAAGATGTAATTCCGCAGGGAAAGGAAGCAAAGTGCACAAGGCAGAGATGACTGCATCGCATGGCTTGCATCAGCTCATATGAATTTGGGTGTCACATGAACATGGAGCCATGCCACCCTCCTCAAAGGCCTGTCCATCAACCCTGAAGGAGCGGCACATCTCATGAATTGGCTGTGCATTGCAGGCGCGGGTCTGGAGGACATCAGGACCCTGCTGCTGGACGGCATCACCACGCAGACGTCGTCCGGCGTCAGGTTCTGTGCCGTGCAGTGGGCAGTGCGCCTCTTCCCCTTCTCCAATGCCGCGGCACGCTACATCTGCATGCTGGCGGCCGCCGACACCAAGATTGAGGTGCGGGAAGCTGGCCTGAACGGTCTCAAGCAGGAGCTCTTCAAGTCGGACAGCGCAGGTGAGCAGCCGCCCCTTGCTTCATCCTGCCTGTGAAACATGCATCTGGAGATTGCATTGTGACTTGTGCCCCAGAAACTTCCCACTAGCAAGCACATCTGTTCCCCGACCGTCTAATCTCCCTGAGGGTCAAGCTCTGTGCATGCCTCTTTTGCTTGGCAGTGCTGCAAGAGGCCGCCGGTACCAGTGAGGGGCAACAGCTGAAAGATTGCTTTGTTGCAGGTAGCAAGGCTGACGAGCTGCAGGCCTTTCCTTCTGGATTGGATGTGGTCTCCTACGTGCAAGCCAGGCATCCACGCATCACAGGCCCGGCCAAACAGACGGAACAGCTCCTGCTGCAGCCGAAGGCGTTTCTGGCGCTCATTCAATTCGTGAGGAACTGCCGGCGGCATGGCCCCTTCAGCCCGTCTGACACCCAGCACTTCCAGGGTGAGGCTGTCACCGTCTTCTCTGGCAAGACTTGCTTGGTTTTGCTTTTCAGGGGATTGTGCAATCCAGGGTAAGAGCGGGCATGATCCTCAGGGTGCAGGCTGTCCTACAGCATCTATGAGAGGAAGCCGATGCCCAAGCTGACCTGCCACACCATTCCCCAGCAAGCATGGTTCAGGTATAACAAGGCAGCGAAAAGCTGCTCTTCCCCAATGAAAGACCTGCCGTGACTCATGCAGACGTGACAGAGCACGCGCTCGTGAGGGAGGGCACCTCGGAGCTGCATGTGGCGGCCCTGACTGCCCTGCTGGAGACGGCCACCCTGGACGTGGATGTGTTCGCTGTGCGCTACAGCCAGCGCCTGGAGTGGCTCAAGGCCTTCATCGTGCACACCGATGCTGAGGGTGGGCCCTGCCCAGCTCGCCCTGGTTGCTGCTCATGCAGTAGCACTTCTTCGGCTGAGTGCATTGATACCGTCCAGCATTGGGGAACACGACCCAGTATGCCTGCCCAGCCCCAAGAAAGTTGCGAATTCGGTTGCCATCGATAGCAATTGCCTTCTTTCAAGCATTGCTGCTGTGGTATTGCCAGCCGGGTGGTGGATGGCTTGCATACATGTGCAGCGAGGACCATCGCCGGGAAGCTGCTGGGGATTGTGGTGTCGCGGCTGGAGGCTGGCCAGGTAGTGGAGCTGCTCACCCAGCTGTGCGGGTCGTTCAAAGCGCAGCAGGGAGGGGTCAGCCACAAGTTTGAGGAGAGGAGCGGCTCCCTGACTGCGGCGGGCTATGTGCTGGCACAGTCCGCAACAGGTGCCCTGGCTTTCAAATACTGAATGTGAGGCTTGAGGGCTTCTGTTCAGATAAATAAGCTACCCTCTTCTTTCACCTTGTACAATGATTGAATCCTGATGGTGGGTCGTTCGATGTCCAGACGCTGGGAATGGTTGCAGGGAGGCCAGATGTGCCGGATGAGGCCCAGGTTGCAGCCCAGAAGGCCATCTGCGCTGGACTGGGCGACCCCACCCCAGGCCTGGGTGCCGCGGCAGCGCTGTCTCTGGGGCATGCTGGACTTCGGGAACCTCTGCGCCTGCCGCTGGGCGAGCCTGCCAGCCCAGATGAAAAGCCAGGAGAGGCTAAGGTGGCTGAAAATGGGACTGGCGCTGATGTGGAGATGAATGGGGCCTCTGAGGAAGCAGGTGAGAGAAGCCACCTTCAGAACACAAGCTGTACGTCGCGCCAAGCATTGCTGGGAGAGCGCAGAAGAAGGATCATGATGAGGCATGCATCACATCGCAATTCCTTGTTCTCAGCCTTATTGAGAGACTGTTATCCTCAATGCAGGCAGAGCAAAGCCGCCCAAGGAGGTGCAGACGAGGCTGGAGGTGATAACGGCCATCGCGGGCATCTGCAACGACAAGGAGCTCAAGTCTGCCGCCAAGGCGGCCCTCTCTCTGGGGTATCTGGCGGCAGGGGACAGGTCTCCCGCGGTGCTGGAGGCGGTGGCGGCTGCCCTGCTGGGCCTGGCCAGCAAGAAGGGCGACGAGCTGCAGTTCTCCGTGGGGGAGGCCCTCTGCTTTGCCTACGGAGGTGTGCTTTCTACATTTTGGCACCACTCTGCTGTGCAAAGTGGTGGGAGGGCATCTGCATTTGGGCGGACATAAGGTCCCTCACAAATCCATCAGCAGTCTCTGACAGAGCATCTGCATATCGACCTTTTGCTTCTGATTTGCATACCAATCCTGCCGTGGCGCCCCTCCCCCAGGCAAGGCAGCCCTTCATACAGGGCCATCTCTGATGAAGAGAGGACAAACATGATGCAGAGACAAGATAAAATTTCTCAGATTGACAATTTTCCATAGGGTCCGTCTCAGTGCTGTGTCGTCAGGTGCTGCAACAAGTTGGGAACCTGATTTGCAGGCCACATTGTTGCGGCAGACACGATTCTCAGGACCAGATTCCGGTCCCTTGCTGTCGAGCTTACATCATCCGGCACCAGCGACAGCGGGGTGCAGCCGATGGAGGTGGACTCGGGAGGGGTGGAGGATGGCACCCAGGCCCAGGACGCGGCTGGCAACGCCTTCCAGGAGAGGATTCTGGCTGCCATCTGCGACGACCACATCTTCCACTCCAGGACTGAGGCAAGCCAACAGCCGACCACCATGTACTTGGCACTGTTGCCTAGTTTCTTGCAGACCTGACTTAGACTCCTATCTTGTCACCGAGGTAGAGGTCATGGAGATCACATTTCATTTCAAGGTTTTGAGATGTGCTAGTGGATAATTGTTCAATGCAGGGCTGGCATTGCAAGGACGAGGTGATTGACGGAGAGATTGTAGAGCACTTGCACGCATCGCACAACAAAGGATGGCATGTGAGCTGACAGCAGGACATGCATGGATGTCAGTGAATAAAAGATGGTGTCCTAAAGGTTGCTGTGTGGGTTAAGATGGACCAGACAAGCAGGGGATGATGAGCATGGCAGACAGGTACAGAATTCAATCATGAGAAGCAGGACGACAAAATGCGAACAATGAAGCAACTGACTTTGCCGTCACAGGTGCGCTCGGCGGCTTGCATCTGGCTGGTGTCGCTGGTCAGCTTCACGCGCAAGTCGCCCGCCCTGCTGCACCGCCTGGACGGCATCCAGGACGCCTTCAGCCACCTGCTGGGCGACTCGGACGAATTGATCCAGGAGATGGCCAGTCGCGGCATCAGCGCCGTCTACCGCCTGGGCAGCGACTCTGACCGCAAGAGCCTGCTGTCGGGGCTCATGGCCACGCTGCAAGGTCGTTCATCTTGCCCTGACGTAGCCCTGCCTTGTCATAAATACAGGCGAAAAACACTGTGCTCTCAAAGCATGCCCTTTGAGCCACTTTCCGTGGTTGCAAGGTCAGACAGGCCATCGCAGGTGTCGGTGTGCTTGAGGGAGAAATTGCGGCGCAGGAGGGGCGAGGAAGAGGCGAGCCGTCAAAGTCAGCAGCGAGACCAAGGTGTTCGAGGAGGGCCAGATCGGGGAGGCGCCGGGCGGCGGCAGCCTGAGTACGTACCGTGAGCTGTGCTCCCTGGCCACCGAGATGGGGCAGCCGGATCTGCTGTACAAGTTCATGGACCTGGCCAACCATGCGGCGGCGCTTGACTCCTCGCGGGGAGCTGCATTTGGGTGGGCCCTGGCTCGTCTACTCGGCTTTGCTGTCTGTCTGCATGTTGCCGAGGATTCATCTGCTGTCACCGGCAGATGAGAATTGATGGAAGTGCATCAGGTGAAGCAGCCTTGACTGGTCTGCTGTGCAGGTTTGCCTCTATTGCGAAGATGGCAGGGGAGCAGATGGAGCCATTTGTCGCCCAACTCATACCCAGGCTCTACAGGTTGGTCTTCTCATCCATGAGATCGCCTGATGGGCATTCTTTCACAATTTATTGCACAGATCGGCATCTGGCAGGTTTCCCCTCAGAGGAGCATATGGGATTGCAGGAAGACTGTGGCTCACAACCGCACCTTCAGACTTGATTGAAAGTGAAAGGGCGATTGCCCACCCACAGGTACCAGTACGACCCCAACCCCAGGATCAGGGACGGCATGACCAACATCTGGAAGGTCCTGGTGATCGAGCCTCGTAAGGCTGTGGACACCCACTTCCAGGCCATCCTGTCGGAGGTGCTGCGGGAGATGGGGGCCAAGCTCTGGAGGAGCAGAGAGGCGGCTGCGCTGGCATTGGCAGACCTGCTGCAGGGGCGGCGGTGAGTCGGTCCTCAAAACTCTTCTTCCAGGGCAGATATCATGAAAGAATTGTGCAGATGTGAAGCGTGCTGCTCTATAGCCTTGCAGGATGGAAGCAAGGAACCAGATTCTCCTGGCTCTCCCCAACTTCTTCAGGTTGTCATCGCTTCCCATCGATGCAATGTAAGCAGCTGAACTGTACCTTCTGCAACATCCATGACCGCAACCAGCGACCCAAGGCGGCCAGAAAGGGAGAGTTTGACAGCATGGAGCGCAGGTGGGACGATGTGAAGGACAGGCTGGAGGAGATGTGGAAGATGGCTTTCAGGGCTGTAGATGACATCAAGGTGCGCTTCAAGCTTTTCGTGCCATGAATCATGAAGATGCAGGGAGCATGTACAAAATAAAAGGCATGGATCAAGATTGTCACTGCATGTCAAGCATGCATCTGCCTACATGTAGGCAAATCCCCCATGAAACATCAAGGAGCCTTGTGTGTCTGTAATACAATTCGTCTTCAATTTATGGTGGGGCTGTGATGCAGGAGAGTGTGAGGGTTGCTGCATCTGGGCTGATCCGGACGCTGAGGGGCCTCACTCTGCGGCTGGCAGACCCGCAGCACAGCCCCCAGGAGCAGGCTGCTGCCGCAGTGTCAATCACCCTGCCATTCCTCGTCGAAAGTGGTGGGCCTCTCATAGATATGGGACGCCCATCAATTGAGCACATGCCAAGAGTCATCAGGTCGTTTCCGAGCGGGACATATAAGATTGGCGCTTTGGACTTGGGGCTGATTTCCATAGGAACCACAAACTTGGATTCCAATTTCCCCAAAGGCTTGAGCTGGAAGGACCATGTAGAAAACACATGCCTTTGACCACGCAAGCTAGGGACCCTTCTCAGCATTGATGCCCAAGAGACTGCCTCCATCTCCGCAGGCACCAGCAGCACGGTGAAGGAGATCCAGGCCCTGGCGCTGACCACCATCTCCCGCATGGTGCAGCTGGCGGGCGCGCCCCAGATCAGGCCCCACCTGCCCCAGCTGGTGGCCACCATGCTGGAGAGCCTGTCGGGCATGGAGGCAAGCACCCGCCTTCCCCCCTCGCATGCCAGCTGCTTGTGAATTGAGCACATCGGAACCCTCAACGGTGGGTAGGTTTGATGCAATTCTGCTGAGCCGGGATCAAGTGAAAAGCTTCACTAGGGATGCCCACCTTTTTCCTTCGCATGCTAGCTGCCCACCTCCATGGACAGCTTGCAACCCTCGATGGTGGATAGCTTCGCTGCAAATCTACAGAGCCTTGATTCAATTGAAGAAGCTACAAATCAGGCATGCAGGACTCGCGCATCAACTACGTGGAGCAGCACGTGGAAGCCATGGGGCTGGACTCAGGCCGGCTGGAGAGCCTGCGCGTGGCGGCCGCCAGTGCCTCCCCCATGGCCGACACCCTGGACCTGTGCGTGCGCTACACAGACGCGGGAACCTTGCAGGCCCTCCTGCCGAGGCTGTTGCAGCTGGTCAAGAGTGGCCTGGGGCTCAACACCAGGTGGGATGCTGCGCGGGGTGGATGTGGTTTGGGCGACACCGTGTTTGCCCTCTCTCCTGATTGCCAGGCGTGCACTGGGAGCTGTGCTGCCATTCTTCGAGAGCGGAGAGTCGCGTGCTGGGAGGAGGGTCGGTCATTTTCTCACGAGGAGGGGCAGGAATATGAGGCATACTTGTGTTGCAGGGTTGGGACAGCCAAGTTCATCACGTCACTCACCTTGCGGCTAGGGAGCGATGTCAAACCCCACGCTGGGACCATCATCAAGGTAATCTCGCCACATCAGTCTGCCAGAACAACAGATCTTGACCGGTTAACTTGGCTCTTCTTCAGCCAAAAGTCAAACTCCACAGCAAGCTAGATTGCCTTGCAGGCACACTGTGGGGTACTCAGACTCACCAAGATGCTCAACTCTAGATTTGCGGCTGCAGGCTTTAATTGGAGCATCCAGGACCGAGAACAGCGCGGCCGTGAAGCGTGCGTTTGCGTCCACTGCCGCCCAGGTGGCCAAATTTGCTCCAGAGGCCCGGGCGGCCCAGCTGGTCGCTGACGCCGTCAAGATGTATGTCGACCCTGGGGACAAGCCCTCCAGACACCTGGCCGGCCTAATCTGCCGCGAGCTGTCACGCCAGGCCCCCGACGCATTCGCAGGCCAGGCTTCCCAGGTATCCCCACAGACACCAGGCATAAGCAGTCGGCGTCACGTTTTGCATACACAGCCAGGGGTCGTGCTCTGGCATGTTGAATACCTTCACTGTTGGCTGGTAAATGCAGATCATGCCCCTGGCATTTGTCGCCTCCTCAGACGAGGACCCGGACGTGGCGGCCCTGTGGAAGGACGTGTGGGGCGAGTCGGCCTCCAGCCAGTCCGCGGCAGCCCGCCTGTACATGAGCGAGATCCTGGCACTGCTGCTTGAAGGCAAGTGCTCTCACCCTCCCCTGCCACTCCGAGGCACAGCCCACCTGATCTCTCTTGAGAATATTATGGTTGGTGCAATCATGCTGTTGGCTACTTGCAAAACCACCATCGACTCATCCTTTTTACGGAAGGCATTCCTGTCGCATAGGGAAAGGTGCAAGTGGAGACAACATTGAATGGGATGTCGCCACCAATAATTGTGGAATGTTGCACAGCAATCTGCTGCCGCAGGTCTGAGCTCGCAGCAGTGGGAGAGGAAGAAAGCGGCGGCCAAGTCTGTGCAGACGCTGTGCGAGGACGGAGCTGACTCGCTGGGCCCTGCTGCCGCCACCATCTGTGCAGCTCTGCTACAGGTGAAACACCTGGGCGCTCTTTTCCCATCGTCAGTGCAGGTGTGCTTACAAGGAAGGCAGAGTGAGTGGTCTGCAGGCGTGTGTGAAACCATGGGCCTGCAGGAACTGCCCGGTCGGATTTGGGATGGCAAAGAGTGCCTGCTGGAGGCGCTGGCGAGCCTGTGCAAGGCCGTCCACACACAGCTGGACAGCAGCCTTGGTAAGTTGCTCTTGCCAATATGTGAGCCCGCTACCTGTCTGGGTAGCTTAAAGTCTAAGAAGGGGATGGGGACTTGACAATGCTGTGAGCCATCCGGTATTCATGCATTTCGGCTGCGAAGGGGATTTGGTGACATGATGGGACGCAAGGGAGAAGTGTTCTGTTTGCAGTGATTGATGCCCTGCTGGCTGCCATGGAACGCCCCAAGACCACGTACAGGACTGCCGCCCTGTCGGCCCTGGGCTCGGCACTGGTCCACCTGAAAGGCAACTTCTATGCTAGGGTCTCCCCACCCCTTTTGAAGGCCATCGAGGCTGCTCAGAGCACGGAGAGCAAGGTGAGTGTGCATTCTTTGGCAATCGAGCATGGTTGCAACTTTGACAGCAGGCTTTGCAGAGCATTTCTGTCTTGTCAAACAGTGAACTTGCAGCAACGGGGCCTCATGCTGCAGAAAGCCGGAGAGGGTGAGGAGGCGGCAAAGCCGCTGCCACTGGTGGACTGCCTGAAAGCCCTGGCGGCGGCCTGGGAGGGTGTGCACGAGGCCGGCAGCAGGCAACATAGGAGCAGCTACTGTGCCCACCTGGCCATGGCGCTCAACCCAGGTGTGCAGCTGTGCATGCGTGGTCCTGCTGCAGCGAGTTGTGGCAATGGATACTCTGCGGTCGCCCTTCCTCTACCTGATGCAATCAGCATGAACCTCCGGGTGGTGTTCATGGGCATGACTTGGAGACTGGGGCATTTCCGCAGCTCAAGGATTTGTATATAAGGAGTTTGTTACTGCAGCGCATACCTGGGCTGTGAGAGCCGCATCGCTTTCAGCATGCAAAGGGCTCGTTGCCAGCATTGCACCTTCTTCCGCCTCAGGTGAGCTGCCAAGATGATCATGCTATTTGCCAAAGTCCTGTGTTGTACCTGACATAATGTCATTCAAATGGAGGAGGCCATTTGCGATGAACAAAGGCCATCGCCAAACATCATTCTCTGCTGTGCAGAAGAGGATGCCTTGGTTGCGGAGAGCCTTCTTTCAGGTCCGCACCTTTTGTCCTGACCACAAGCAAAATTCAGAATGCCATTCGGGATGCTCAATACCTGGCTTTGGCGGTGGAATCCCATGCCTATTCCAGACTGAGACCAGGAATATGTTGTGCAGGCATCCTGGCAGGCTTGGAGGAGCAGAGAATTTCGCAAGTGCGGGGTCTGGCTTTGGATTGTCTTACAGAAATGATCAGCAAGGTGAACATGCACTGCCAGCCAAAAGCACACTGCCTGGAATATGGACTGTTGTACTTTGGAATGTGCCTTTCAAGATAGAGCATGCTAGCCTTCATATCAAGCTTGTTGCCGCTTTCATGATCCAGCATGACCCTGTGTCAAAGAGTTAAAATCACTTGTGGTGTGCTGCAGAAGCTTGTTACACAGCAACAAAAACTGCAGATTGGAGACCAATTAGATTCTATGCTGAGAAATGAGAAGAATGCTGAGCTGCAGTCCAGAGCTACCACAATCAAAGGGCTCTTGACACAGTCTGGTCTGTGACACCAATTTCTATGCAGCCGTGGAGGCTGTTATTATTGAATAGGCAGACAATTCAGCTAGCCTCTTGTATATGTTACAACTAGTGCAGCCTTTGATATGAAACAAGCCATTTAGTCATAGCACCAAATGCAAGGATGCACAATAGACAGCTGCCATTTCAGTGCCTGTTGCATGTCCATTGCATTATCGATTTAATAACCGAACCCGCATGTCAAATCTGCCGATCAAATCTGCCGAAATCATCACAGCCATGTGAATGCTGCAATGTAATTGACTGCGAGATCGTCAGTCATGCTCCACTTCCTGGAGAAAGGATTGAGATACATGCCTTGCACCTCCTTCAACTTCATTCCAGCGCTTCCCATCATCATCACCAGCTCCTCTGCAGAAATCAGTATGATGGGAAGAGGTGAACCTGTCCATGTTCATCGATCTGGGAAGCTTGAGAGTTTACAGTGGATCAGGACATGATTCTGTTACGATTTCCAGCCAAACATGCAGCGCCGCCCATAGACATGAACACATCCACATGGTCATGTGCAAATCACCAAGACGGGCTACAGAGGGCTGTCTGGGGCAATGTCCTCGAGAAGGTAGCTTTTGCTTCAGTTTCCACGAACAGGCATCACCCAGAGCAGGAAGCGGCACCTGGGGTGAGGAACTTGTTCCAGTCGTGTGTTCCCACAGGCAGCATGCGCAGCAACCTCTCCGCACCCAAGATGGCTGTGGCGTACGAGCGCGGCGTGCGGTTGATGGTGGACACGATCGCCATGCCCTTGCCCCTCGCCGCCACACCCGCGATGGAGCTGCAGAAGCCCTCCGGGTCCGGCACATGCTCTATCACCTCCGAAGCCACCACGACATCGAAAGCAGCCCCTGCACCACCACACACCACTTCTCCAGTCTGTTGCAACAAACCAATCAATCCTTGCGGCACATTGAGCCCTTGCCCTTGCATTGGAGTACCTTGGGCGTGCAGCTGCTCCGCGGTGCCCTGTCGGTACTGCAGGCGCTGCTGCAAGCTGCTGTCCGCCCGCATGTGCAGCTGTGCCGCACAGATGGCCTCTCGGCTGGCGTCCACCCCCGTCACGTTGCCCCCCAGTCGCGCCAAAGACTGCAGACACATTCTACTTTGCGACTTGCGATGCTTGGTGCCTCAAGTCATATGGGACAAGAGGGCGTGATGCGCATTGCTTCTGTCCGACTCCAAGCAGGCAACACTTGTTCAAAGTATGAGATGAGGGAGCATTGACGGCAAGGGGCGGCAGACCTCGCTCAGGAGACCTCCCCCAGAACCTATGTCGGCAATCCTCAAGCCCTCCAGGGGCTGCACAAATGAGACCTCCCCTCTGCATGCACACGATGTCTTCCATTCCATTGCTGTGAAATCGAGTATATTCGCACGTCAGCCTCACACAGCCGAAGTCCTCCAATGAAGGTCTGCCAAACAGGAGCATGCAAGGGATGGATGCACTCCGCAAAAAAGGGCGCACCCGCGGTGGTCTGTGATGGCATCACGGCAGAACTTGACCCTCGTGGGGTTCATGCTGTGCAGGGGGGCCATGGGTCCTCGGGGGTCCCACCACTCGGCAGCCATGGCCGAGAACTTGCTAACCTCGCTAGCATCCACGACCACGTTCCCCGGTGCAGACCTGCATGAAATTCTCTTTGGATATACCCCAAAAGAATGGTGTTATGAGCATACACAGCCACACGGAGGGGATATACCTTGGAGTTCCTTGGGATTTCTCCGTCGCGTAAGGCAACGCTGTGGCCAGGCTCCTTGCGCAGCCTGTCTGATGATCCCTCACGCAGAATAAGTCTCTCAGGCATTTCTGGTGAGCTGACAGCTGCCTAGCGCCCCTCATCAATCCACGAAGCTCTGTGACAGGTACAGTGGCACTTTGTGAAGGCGTTTTAAAGCCCAGGCTGAACGCCAACTTGCTTCTGGTCTGGTAAGACGAGGAGCTGACAGCGCTGACTGATAGATGTGGACTGTAGCTAATGCGGAATTGCAGAGGACGTGTGCAAGGACGGAACTTCTTCGGAAGGCTTTCACAAGGGGGTAGCATTGCAAACCCCTGCTCCAGTACCTGGAAGTCGTAAAATTCCCAATTTAAGCTGATCGAATTGTACGTCTACTTCCTTAAGCTGGCATACCAGAGTGGAAGGTGTAAGTGCACAATAAGAAGCACGCTCTTGTTACCGAGATGGCAGATCTTCAAGCAGAGCTCGCGAGGTTTGAGGCAGAGCTTGCGGGAAGCATAGGAAATGTAAGTACAGCAATCTGTGTGCCAGCTTCTCGCATGTCAGAGGTGATTGTATTTGAAGTAGTGTGTAAGTGTCTCACAAAGTGTGTCAAGAAGCTGAAAGCCAAAGGCCATTCTGAATGGTGCTTCCTCTCACCCTGAAAATGGCAAGATCATGGGCAAAAGATGAACTAAATGTACATTTCCCGTGTAGTTGCACCTGTCAGAAGCCCCATTCCCACTCGTGCGCAGATTGAGGCTCCAGGCGGGATGATGCCACCTCCTCCGCAAAGACCGGCCTCTGGGATCCCTGGACCCCCAGGTCCCCCGCCTCAATTCCAACACATGCGGCCAAACATGCAGCAAGCAGCGCAGCTTCAGAGACCTGGCCCTCCCATGCATGGTGACCCTCCCGAGCCTCCTCTTCCCCGGTCCTCTAAAGTCACCATCTTCAGAAGCGTAAGCGTCACTGTTGCGACTGCATATGTTGAGGTTGATATTGGAGCTGTAGGTCACATGCCACCGCCGCAGCACCAGGCTCCCAGCTTTGCCCTTCCAGGCCCGCCCCCCAGCTTTCAGCAACCACCGCAGCAGCATCTTCATCAGGCTGTGTCTCCGCCTCCCGCTGCTGGTGGGCCAATTTCCACCTGAGAATTGGTTTCTGCTTCATTGATTGCCTGCATGTGTCAGTGAGTCAGCATGGAGGAAGCAGTCTCCGTCCCTGGCACATGCCACAACCTTGTGAGAGAATGATCACCAACGAGCGGACCGTGGTGCAGGGGGCTACTACGGCGTGGCACATCCACAAGCTCAGCCCCGGGCTGCAGCGGGTCCCTCGTCAGCAGCGGCCTCTGGTGCTCCGGCAGCCTTCACCTACGCTGCTGCAGCCAACGGCAAAGCAGACATATATTCCAACATCAAGGTACCCGTCAGGCTCACGCTGCCTGTATCATATCAGAACTGCAGTGTTTGGGCATGATTCAGCATGGATTTGAGCATCGCGTGACAATGGATCGTGACGCATGCAGGAGGCATTTGCAAAGCAGAAGGTGTCCAAGAAGCCCAAGTATGGGGTGGCGCGGCAGGCCGCCGGCAAGAAATGGTGACAACTCCCCCTCTCAAGTCTCTGGCCCCCTCAAGTCCAAGTAGCTCCAAAGCATGCAGCTATCAAAGTAGTGAGCAGCAGGATCCTCCAAATATCGTCAGAAAACTTTCTGTGGACTGTTGCAGAGATGTCAAACGGGCGGTTGAACGGTGCAGGATAGACCCCAACCTGCTGGAATGGCCGGAGAACGACTTCCGCATCTTCGTGGGCGATCTGGGGAATGAGACCAACGATGAGGTTTTGAACAAGGCGTTTGCGCGCTTCCCCACCTTCAACAAGGCCAAGGTGGTGCGCGACAAGAAGACCAACAAGACCAAAGGTGGGCCCTGCTGTGCACCCTGATGCATTATGAATACCCCCCCCCCCTTCCTACCCCACCCCAGCACTTCAGAGTGCGTTTAAGGCTGAAGCTGCTGTCCATACATCAGCCATCATGCTAGAGCAAGCAAAGGCGTTCTCACGAGAGTCTGGGCTGCAGAAATGGCGGCGTGGGATTGAGAGTTCTTGTGTGATGCAGGCTTTGGCTTTGCATCGTTTTCGGATCCCATTGAAGGTGCGAAAGCGCTGAGGGAGATGGACGGCAAGTACATCGGGAACAGGCCGTGCAAGCTCAGGAAGTCGAGCTGGCAGGTATGCAGGTTTTGCTTGCGGCTGATCTGCTTGATTCCTGTTGCAAATAATGTTTGGCTCTCCCTGCACTCATTTCTTGACAAAATTGAAGCAACCAGAAGCGGCAAATGGACTTCTGAGCTCCTCAATGATGGGTGCAGGAACGCAACCAGGAAGAGCAGCGCTTTGTTCCAGGGAAGAAGAAGAACCACATCGGAGGCGGTATCAGCAAAAGATAGCAAAAATCATGCCTCCTGCCTAGGTGGCTTGGCAATGCATCTTGGATAAGGGGCACTTTCATTTTGTACCACAACAGACAGATGTCCTCGCTATTAGCTGGCTGTCATGCACTATGTAAGCATAGACTGTCAGTAGCCATTGAAGTACTCTAACAAATTAATCCCTCTGAGATTGCATTGACCTCTAAATTTGCACGCAATGCACAATTCAGTACACAAGTGAATTTACAGATGATATGCCACGGGCATGTCAGTCGAGCACAGAACACCAGAAGAGGCAGCAGGGCACTTTCTGCGCCACTGCTACTCAACCCCTCCACCAAGTCCATTATGGGAACATGGCCTGCTGCATGAGGCCTGTCGTCTCTTCCAGTCCCATCACCAGATTCATGTTTTGCAGCGCTTGCCCAGCTGCTCCCTTCATCAGGTTGTCCAGAACTGCACAAACAGGGAGGAAAGTCAGTCACGATTTTATCTTTTTACATCGAAATTGAGTTGCAAGACAATGAGCTGGGTCTTACAGGGCAGGGGCACACCTGAGATGATGATGGCCCTGCCAGGCAGGCGATCCTCAAAGACTGCGACATGCTGGTAATTGCTGCCCCTCACATAGCGAGTGTGTGGCACCTGGCCCTTGGGCAGCACACGGATGAAAGTTTCACCCTCATAGCGAGCCTGCACCACGAGAATGTGACTTGCCAGAAAACTGACATCCAAGCAATGAACGATCAGCCCTCTTCAGTCATTTGCAGCACTGACAATCACAGCCATCCAGACTCATTTTTGGTTGCAACAATTGTGGCGGTGTGTACCTGGAGGTGGGCTCTGAGGTCGTCAGCCGACACTCCACTGGCCAGCTTGACGTATATGGTGGACTGCATTCCTCGGCTCATGGGCATGAGGTGGGGTGTGAAGCTAATCTTCACATCAGATCCAGCTGCTTCGCTGAGACCCTACACTTGCACACATATGAACGACAGATCCGCCTCACATAATCATTTGACGGAACACGACAGAAAATGGCGCTGGCAGGGAAGATACCATTTCAGAGAGGGGAAAAAGGCTTACTTGCTCGATCTCGGGCATGTGGCGGTGCTTGGTGACCCCATAGCTGTTGATGCCCTCGGCGATCTCTGTGTACAGAAGGTTGACCTTAGCACTGCGGCCAGCCCCGCTCACCCCGGATTTCGCATCCACTATGATGTCTTCCGCCAGCAACAGCCCATCCTGCGGGCAGGAATTTTCCTCCATCATTTTCACCACCTCCGTCCTCAAAATGCCTCCATGGCCACAAGCTCAGACAGGGGGCCTGTGGACCCTGCTGGTGGAGAGTATCGGGAGCTCACCTTTAGCAGGGGGTAGAGGGGTATCTGGACGGAAGTGGGATAACATCCAGGGTTGGCCACCAATCTGGCGGACTTTACTTGCTCTCGGTAAATCTCCGTCAGTCCGTAAACGGCCTCCTTCTGCAGCTCTGGAGCCTGGTGTTCGCCTCCGTACCTGCACCAACATACTGGCACATGTCATGTGCCCTAGCGACAGAGTGCACTGATTGCAAGAGTCCAAGGTTGGTGGACAACTTGTCACTTCCCTGCATCAATAGGCTTTGAGAAAAGGTCACTGCGCTTCCAAGTCTCCGAGCTGATATACAAGTAGCGAAAGAGTGATTATTAGGTTGTCTCTCTTGTCACTGTCAGACTAAAATCGAGCACTGCGCTTACCCATTTAACTTGTTTTCTGGAAACGCGACCCATTGATGATTAGGTGATACGCTTGCAAGGAGGCTTTCCACATCATCGCAGAGTTTGCAAGCGCTCTGTTCAGCTGAACACTAAGAAAATGAAAAATATCTACGGCAACCCTGCCATGCGAGCGCCGGTCTTGCTTCCGAGTAGTCGAAGCAGCACCGTGATCTGCAGAGCTTCAAACAAGAATAGGCGGAGGGCAAAAAGACCAGGTATTGAATTTTCACCAGGCAAGGTCAACCATACTTTGGGCTAGGGGATTTCATTCTAGACAATTACTCCTTGCATCCTTGGAAAATTGCAATGTTGTGGCTCTTGCTGAATGGGCAGTGTGCGCAGGGCTCTTTGAAGTCCAAGTGGTCACACCCCCGAAAGAGTCGCTAGGAGTCCATTCCTTCCACCCTGATACCCACAACGGAGACCAAATCCATGTGGAAGGGAAGGTGAGTATTCCTTAGAGGCCAAGGCCTGTTCACCTGCGATTGCTCGGTCTGAAAGTTGTGAAGGTAATGACCAGAACCAAACAAATTTCTGCAACTTAAAATGGATTGTCATGTGCCGCAGGACTGGATAGTCAGCAGTCTGGTGCTGAGGTACAAGTTGGTGCGAGGCAAGTACGAGAGGGAACATAACAGACTCGATGTCCAGGAGATGTCGAGGTGAGCCCCATCAACCACCAGCGCAACTGTTCCTTCGACGATTTGAAATAAACTCATATGCTTACAACTCAGTTCCCGCGCAGGTACTTTCTGAACATGCACTTAGACACCCTGCTGAAAAAGCCAGCCCCGCCAAGGTGAATGGAGCCAATGACAACTCAGCACCAGGCGAAAAGAGGCTGGACAATGACTATTGTTGCTTGCCCTTGATGGTGTCTTGCTGTATCATACTTGTGCTGCTTGTGTACAACAGCAGTCTTCTCAAAGGAAGTTGCAGTGTACCACCATCTGATCAGTTAAATTGAGGACAGAGAAATAAGGGCGGGAAAGCTACTTGGAGTTGTATTTAAAGCCTAAACCATAATCAATGCCTTGCCGGGATTTCCTGTGAACGGCCTACCATTCCGCGTACGTGTTGACGTCCTTCAGCCTGAAATCTGCCGAGAGGTCCACCACCTTGATGTGCTGCGGAAGTGCGGCCAGCGTCCCCTGGGTGGTCGCGTGCGGCAGACAACAGAAGGCAGCATCCACCTCATCCCAATTGACGTCAGCGATCTTGACCAGTGTGGAGGCACTGGTTGCTGTTTCGAGGTGTGGGTACACGTCCGTGAATTTCTGCGCCAAAAGGATTGCTGGTCCTCTCCTTCTGGCAGTCTGTCCTTCTGATGCTCATCACAAAGGCAAGGTGTGGGTACACATCTGATGCTCATCATAAAGGCAAGGCGTGGGTACACATCTGTGAATTTCTGTGCCAAATAGTCGGATGCCCAATCTACAGGCAGTCTGTCCTTCTAATGCTTATCATAGAGGCCTGGCACAGTATGGAATATAAGCATGCAAAGTTATGGAAGAGCAGCACCTTTCCAGCCTGGCTCTCGCCAGTGAGGACTGTGACATCGAATTGGGGGTGCTGAGCCAGCAAGCGCACCACCTCTTCACCGGTGTACCCACTTGCCCCTAGGACTGCAATCCGCTTGGTGCCAACATCTGCACTGGCGCTGGCCGCTTCTTTTGCCTGCCATGACAAGAGAGCGCATCAGCCGCTGCTTGGCTGGCTGGCACAAGGACACTATCCTTTTCCGCGTGTTACAATATTCCTGTCCTGTTCATTTTTTGGGGGTGGAGGTGATAAAGGTGCTCTTCACTTGTGTTTTTGGCCTGTGTGCTGCACACTCTCTCCAATCTGATGATGACCTGTATTCATTCCTTCGTAGTGCTAGTCACGGCCATGCTTTACTTGCACGAGAAGCTATTGATTGGGCTTGTCTGATAAGGAGAATGTCTCACAGGAGATGATGAGACCGCAACCACGTGCTGCTGACGAGTCGCTGTGCGCCTTGTTTGCACTGGTCGACCATGCAACCTTGTCGCATGCAACCTAAACTGAGCACACTCCTTCGACAGTACCATGTCGTCGAACCCTTTGATCTCGCCGCAGTTTGCACCTCTTCTCCGATTCCAATCTTCGATATGTTTTCGAAATCGCAGGGGAAGATGGGAGGGGTTTAGAAACAACCCATGAAGATGATTGCACATTTACACAACCTCATTCACCTGAGGTCCAATGCACAAACTCCAAGAACGTGGTACAGAGGCTTCTTTGAGAACGCTTGAAACCGCGCAAAATATTTGATGACCTGATGCATTGTTCCAAATGCACCCTGCTGTTGTACATTGTCACGAGCCAGTACAGTGTCCAGGATGCAGTGAAAGCGATCGCTATACATCAAGCTCTCAACAACCATGAGGCATGTCTATGCAACTAAGGATCCTGTCCATCCTCAATATCTGCGTTGCTTTGCATCAGGAAAAAAAATCTGTGGGACAAAGAGGGCCTGGATTTGTCCTCCGAACTCTGCCACACCAATCAGCACCCCAAAAAATGGACTGAGCACTGCCCTGCCATCAATATCTTCCTCTCTATTGTCCTGTACCGGACAGATAGGACTCTGCCTGGAAAGGGTCGTTTGGTCGTTTTGCCATATCTTGCCGTGTTATGTTTGAAAGAGACCAAGCACTGAAAAGAAATATGGCGTTCACCAGCTGGTGGACTCAAGCACAACACAAAAAGCATATGTGACAGGCTGTATAATGGCCGCAGACATGAATGCTCACAAAGCTGCTTATTCCTGGTGACTTTTCCAAGAGACACGTTGCCCATACGGCTGGCAAATGTGCTCCATAAGATGGAAAAACCAACCATGTGATCTTGAGGCTGGGAGACCTCCCTCCTGTAATCCCAAAACCCATGCATTGTGTGCTGTAAGCCGCACCTTTGCTCTCACGCTATGGCTAAGGTCAGCCCAAAAGTGGCAGGCCCATAAAACAATGTAACCTTACGGCTGGATATGTGCTTCACCCTGGAACGGCGACCATGCTGGAGATGGGCCGCTGAAGCTAGTCACATGGCGGGACTTGTGTCTGCCTAGAAACCAGCAGATCGCCAAATGCCTCGCCCACTAGGTTTTGGGCCGCCTCCTTGACCTCCGCCAGGGTGGCAAGCCCCTGGGTTATCGACCCATCGATCTCCATGCCAGAATCCGGCTTGCTATCTGAGGATTTGACGAATCTGCCCTTGATGCGAGGCCTGCAGCACACACCCCTCCTTGATGCTCACAGACCTGTGTGTGGGTGCCAAATGGCTGCTCTTGAATCCAAATGAATGGTATCGCTGGGAGTTAAGGCCTGGAACAATGCTTGCGAGGCTGCTGCTGTGATGACAGTCATCTGACACCACAAGGACCTAGGCGGGCCCTTGAAAGCGTTGCAGAAGAGCAAGGCCCTGCATCTGCCTCATGGCATGACTCCCGCCACAGAGGAAGCAATGTCAAGACAGTACGGTCCCAAAAGGGAATCACCTGTTGTCTGCGTTGACCTTCCTCTTGTGGTAGCGTATTGTTTTGTGTATCAATCGCCTCCGTTTCTTCTCTCTGTAGCGCTCCAGACACTCTGCTCGGGTGGCTGCCGCCTCTTCTAGCCCTGCAGGCAAAGTCTGAATATCGATGAGCGTTACATTGAAAAGACATCAGGAACATCTATGGAAGCTGCTTTCATTGCAGGCTCCACGACCAGAGATGGTGATCAGGTGGTAGCTTAGATTAAGCTCCAGGAGAAACAAAGAATCCGCTGGCCTCCCCTTTTCAGATAAAAGTTCTGAAATTCAATGCAAACCTATGTAGTCCAAAGCGGGCACCCAAGGGGAAAGGAATGGAGGCATCCAAACCTGGCCTGTGCGAATTGATGCCAGCTGGCCTGACTCTGCCCTCGCCGTCTGTCAAGCATCCGTTGTCCCAGAGGTGCCGTGGGGAGGCAAGCGCGGATGCCTGCAAACAGCCCTCAGTGTCAATCCCGAATAACTTGGACAAGGGACTGCCCCCCCCCCCCCCCCCCCCCTTTTTGACCCGTGACACTGTCAGTGCAACCCACATATGCCAACCTGGGCAATGCTTTGCAAGACTGTATCAGATTGCACGGAGGAGAGACCCTGTCAGGTGCCTCACGTCCAACAAGCACGTTGCATGCTGTGTACTTGTGCGAAGTGTTGGGTGTGGGTGGGTCACCTTGACCGAGAGATTGAGGCTGTTGTGCCGGCTGGAAGCCGATGGCGAGATGCCAATCTTTATGGCCGGCAAGCTGACCGAGGACGACAGCGGAATCAGCGCACTCAAATCCACCTGCGCAATCATCGTAATAATAACGCTGCCGTGAATCTGCATGATTACCTTCCAGGCACCTAATCCACAGGGCGGTAGGTTCTTGCCTTGCAATCTGATCTCTGGCCCACTCACCCCTGTTCTGTGCTCATCGGCTTGGTGCATGAAGTTCTGCGCCCTCAGATCCAACATCACCAATGATTGGGATTCAGCCATGCTTTGCGCTGGGACTCTTGCAGGCAGGGTGTCTTTGTGTGGCATGGGGCGTACCGAGCAGGAGTCTGACGTCTTGCCGCAGTCCATGGTCCTGTGGTCATCCTCCTGGGGATCGCTGGTCATGCAAACGCTGTCCCCGCCTGTCAGATATCCACTCCCCATCATTTTCCCTGTGCGATACTGCTCTGTCCGATCGATTGTGCCCAGAAGCAGGTGAAAAGCCAGGTTGTGGATGCTTTGTCCTCAGCAAAAATCACAGAGGACCCAGCACAAGTTCAAGAAGAAGCATGGCTGTCGGAGGGGAAACATGGGGGTCACCTTGGCCTTTCCCCGTGTTGTTGGATTCTTCCCCATACCCCCAGCTGCGCAGGTCAATGGGCGTGCCCGCATCCAGACCCAGGCTGAGCTGCAGCCTGGACGGCTGCTGGAGCATGGAGGGATGGGAGACCGGATACCGGGAATTGCCTGCAGAAATGAAGGGGTGCGAGGTGAGCTCACATCGCCACCCTTCAGATAACTGCTCAGGTGAGGGCAAGCTCGAGTGAAGCCTGACGCGCTGAGCTGTACCCTCATCATTCCAGGGCTGTCACATGCCGTAGCAGCTGTGGCGGTTTCTCTTGGAAAAAAGGCCTGAGACAAGTACCACCTCATAATTAAAAATGAAAAGCCTCTGTGATTGCACGTTTCCATCTGTGCCTTGATGCTGAGCTCGTTTTGATAATCTGCCTGGACTTTGATGTCTGGGGCTGTAGAAGGCTTCCCACCTGCTGCTTTGTCTACGGCTCCAGCGGGCAGTCTGGTGGGAGGGCGGAAAGGTCCATCGTTCCTTCCCTCCATCGCACTGCACTCCAGCATCTGGGAGAGGCTGGAGCTGGTCATGCCCAGCGAGACAGGTTGCAGCCTGTACGATCCCAGCATCTCAGGACCCATTGAACCATTATTGAACCATACATCACCTCCCCTTCATGAACTCCCCCGTTGCTGCTCAGGCGACTTGGATCACTGCACACCAGCGAGCGTGCTTCCCTCGCTTTGCGCCGACCAGATTGATGTGAGTGGTTCGAAACAAGGGTTAGGTCTTGCGTTGGCTGCCCAGAAAAAGTGTCACGTGACACGGTTCGCCTGTAGCAGGTCATGAGCTACTGGACGATCTGTGTTCCGCACCTGGGCATCTCTTGGGCCGGTTCCTGCTTTATCTGCTGCTGCCGCTGCTGACCCTGCATCGGCTGCAGCTGCTGGTCGCGCGATATGTGGCCCATCCCCGACTGCATCTGCATGCCGCCCCCATCCCCCCTCGGGCCGCAGTGCTGCGGCAGCATGGCCTCCATCTCCGCCTGGTAGAAGGACCGGGCGTCTCTGCCACCCCCTGGGTCGCCCGAGGGAGGCAGCTCAAAGGAGCCACCTTGCCTCCCTGCAGCAGCGAATGCTTGTGGTGTGACGAGTGACGGTCGATGCTGTGCCCAGGGGTTGCCGCGGCCAAGACAACTTTCACAGGACGCACTGCAGGGTCTAGCCCACATGCCACCCCTGAGACTTCCATGAAGCCTTGTCCATTGATCATTGCTCAACATAAACTTGCCAACCTTGCACAAGAGAAGATCCATGCCCTGGCACTGCCCTCTCATTCCAGCATGAAATAGTGCCCACAGCTCGTACTGACTGCCTCCTGCTCAGCTCGAGACAGCCAATAACAGAGAAACGCGGAGTGGCTCGTCCAGCCACTCATACACTGCCAACCAAATGACAAGACATCGAGGTCCTAGTTGGAAGGCAGGGGGGCGTCCTGCCTTGCAAAGCACCATTGGAGATGTGCACTCCGTTGCTCATGTGACCCTTGCCCTGATCCATCGGCTCCGTGCCTGGGTTGCCCCCCCACAGCCCCACGCTGAAGGCCTGGTCCATGATGAAGGTCAGCCAGTCTCCCCCCTCGCACGCAGGCACTGCCGGCCCCAGCTGCGAGCCCGCATCCCCCCTGTGACTTGTTTGTGCCTGCAAAAATGGCAGCTGTCGTCACGAAGGGGGTTCTCATAGGAACAGCTTCGCGACCCCATTCTCCAACATCCGGCAGTGTAATCACACATGTGAAACAGGTCGGGCAGCGCCTGCTCAACAGCCAACTTTCCACAATTATCTCCGCCATTAAAGTGCAGCGACACAAGCACCATTGTGGCCACATTTTGCATCGCTGCTCTGGCCTACATCCAACAGGCGGACCCCACCTGCCCCTGTCGCAGATGGCCAGGCAGCGGCTGTGCCGGGCCATACGCCGGAACCTGGGCCATGCCGTACTGCTCCCGGACGGCGCTCTGGAGCGGCATTTGCCCGCCCTGGGCAGCCTGTCCGCCCCAGGCGTGCGCCTGACGCCGCTGATCCGTGCCCCACGTCCCCCGGCCGCCCTCCCAGGGCTCCTGCTTGGGTGACTGAGGGAAGGCACCCCCGCTGGGCCATTGGGTGTGGCCAGAAGGCCCAGCGGCCAGGAACTGCTGCCGCGACATGGCAAACCCCTGTTCGTTGCATGTAGGGGGTAGGCAGGCCACCTCCGGCTGCATGCCGTCCCCGTAGGGCCCCTGCTCCAGCATCTCCGCAGCGGCACGCTGGCATGGGGAACCCTGTCGCGAATCGTCCAGCTCCCTGGCCATACCATCCTGCAGTGCAACGAAGACTCAGTCCCCAGCAATTGCCAGCATTGGCTCCTCTTGGGCCCTCCGTTTCGCCGCATCCTGTTGTACCAGTCCCATGCTGTCCTCCAATTTGCATCCAGTCCACTTCCGCCATGACATCAAACAGAGCAGCCCTCACACCACTCGAACCCACTGACTGACTACATTCTCAAATACATTGCAGCAGCGGCTTCCCAGGGCAGCAATCGCGGAAAAGAGAGCCTCACCAGGGCGTCCATGTCCATGGGCTGCGGGTACATGTCGGGCACAGCCTCCGACGCGTCCAGGGCGCCCTGGAACCTGTGGCCTGCCGCAATGGAGGTGTCCAGGGAGGACTGCCCCAGCTCGGGCTGGTCCCATCTGGAGGAGGCGGACACACTGGGCACCTGCACGCAAGAAGGGATGGAAATTGCATCCACACAGCATTTAATATCACATTATTGAGAGTGGCTGCAGCTTAGAATGCAGTGACTGGGGTTAACAGCGTTGGCCGGGCATCTGAAGACCTTGCTGTGCCCAAAGCAGCAAGAGGTAGCAAACTTCTGAGCGATACATCTACTTTGCTAAACGTCAAAGAAGGGTCAGTGCTTCTGCCTCATGCCAATCACACCCTGTTGCAACAAATACCCTGCAGATTAGGCCTCAGACTCTTTTTGGCTACTGAGGATTCCGGACCCAGCACTTGATTTGGCTAAGTTTCTAAAATGCTTTTGTGGTGGATCGAGCCATGGCAAGGCAAATACCTTGCGTGGGAGGTGCGGCGGAGATCCTGGAATGCCGTTTGCTTTGCTAGCTGATTGTATTCTTGAGTCCCCTCCCTCAAATCCAGAATCAGGCTCTGACTTGACTCGCATGAGGGTCAACACCTCCCTCACTAAGTCCCTTCTGGACTACACTGTTCAGCCTGCGCAGACAACCCTATTTGATGCAGTCAAACTCAGCCGGACAAGCTCTGCTTTGTTTCTGCTTGTGCATATCTCGAATGCGGTGACAATGCAAAGGGTATGATACGCCTTGCCGTCACCTCTTGTATTTGCAGCGTGCCGCACCGCAAGCATACTGAATCTTGCACTGATGGACTGGCAGTCGTGAAAACTATTTTAACAAAGTGGGTTTCTGCCCCATGATAATGCATGCAGTGCATGGAATGAAGTGCATAGAAAGAGAAATGTGCTTGCCTGCTCTGGCTCTCCCAATTTGTGCAGACACTGGCCCTAGCTGGATGCATGCAGGTGAGCCAAGCCTCTGCGCGCAGCATGCTCGCTCAGATTTCTTGTTTGACGGAATTATGAAAAGAGGGGCCCAACGCCAGCAGTTGTACTGTTTCTTCCAGGTCTCTTCTCTGCATCTCTCAACGTGACATGGTAAAAGCATGAGTTTATTTGTCCCTGCGCCTTCCACCAGCGCCCCACTCCAATGCTGTGATCGACATTCGTAGGCCATAGTGATCAAACGAGTTTGCGTAGGGGAGAGAACGGTCTACCTGAGCAATTCTTGTAAATTACCTAAGCCTCAATTGTGCTTTTTGACATTCAAGCCAAACCATTGCAGAGTCTTCCCGGACACATGAGAATTTGAATACCCTCGTCGCCGCTTGGCAAGATATTTTCAAGAGGTATCTCTCTAATCTAGGTTGTTGCTTAGATGGTGACCGTATATCGAGAAGACATCGATGAATGCATTGGTGGATGACAGCAATCTGATGGAGGGCGCTTTGATGTGTAGAGAATCAAAAATGAATCCAATGCAATTCTCAGGCATGAAGAAAGGAAATATTTACATCTTCCAGCCACATCAGGCTGGTTAATTAGACACAAAGTTAACCAGTGTCAAGGAACACAGGAAATGACGCAGACAAAGGGATGCAGAAAATGCATGCTTGGGGCAGGCTCTAGGTCTGGCAGACTGCACCACCACAGGTCTCAATTCGAGCACGCACAAGGTCACCACAGGGACAATAAGTAGGAGACAGGGGACCTCAATTAGCCCCAAAAATCCCCACAGTGCACATCATTTCTCCTGGAGTGCCCCAAGACCAGCCGCCACAGAATGGGGTTCCAACCCAACATGACATTTTGGCTCTCTTCAAAATTTCCAGGGTGTCTCCTGGATCAGATCAGACAGAGGTGAAAGCAAAGCACGGTGTACCGCTGATTGCAAGCTGGTTGGAGGTCAGGCGACGTAATCATGGCTGCCCTTACCAGCACAGCTCCCTTCCAGAATGCGCTCAAGCCCTGTAGTCGGAGGGCTGCTGTCGTCCACAGGCGTGCTTTGATAGTGAAGGCCCAGAAGGGAGGAGCTGGTGAGATGCCGATCTATCCCTGCTAGTGAGAGTGCTGCCGGTTATACGCTCGTTCGGCTGCGTCGTTTGGTTGCCGATGTCACTGGCACTGATGAGCCTCTCGAAATTATTGTTAGCAATTCAAAACACTGAGGCGTAAGCAAGCTCACTGTCCGAGAGCTGGGAAAAGCACATAGAGTCAGTATCGCGCATCATCAGTTTGGGCCATGCAGAGTGGCAGACCAAGGTCGGGGTGCACCTGCTGGCAGCGGGCCTGGCAGCAGCCACAGTCCTGGGGCAGCCCAGCATAGCAGAGGCCGGAGTTGTCATCGAGCAGCCCAAGGTCAAGAAGGTGAGCAGGCACAGCAAGCTGGGGTCCCCTGGCGCGACATGCATGCTGTGGTGGCAGCAACACACGCAAACCCCAACTTGATTAGGGTAAGAGGGTAAAATTGCAGTGCATTGGAGGCTGACCTTGTCTACAAATGTCATGCAGCTCTTCCAGGGCCAGGGCAGGCCCGCCCAGCCGGCACCGACCGAGAACACATCCGAGGGTGGTGGTGGTGGTCTCTCGCTGCCCTCCGTCAGCCTACCCTCCGTGGGCCTGCCCAGCCTGCCAGAGTTCTCTGGACTCAATGTCACCCCAGGGGATGTCTTGGACGTACGAACCGTTGCCCTTCCAGGTCAGCCAGCAATTCATGACCTAATAAGATGTCTTGTAGCTGGCACAGCAGGGGTAGGGTTGTCAGCAGAATCTCATAATCTCGAGTGAATCGACTAGGGGACAGGAAGCATCCCTAAGATCCATCAATGGACATTGTGGCCTCAAGCGTAATGTGTTGCAGCTTCCATCATCGCCATCGCCGGGATTGGATTTGCGGCATACAAATATGATGCCGGCTTCCGGGCATTGATCGGTGAGGGCATGGCCAAGGTCCGCATTTCCTCTTGCCGCATGTTTGTATTGATCTGCTGTACATTTCACCCTATCACTGGAACATTGATATTGTTGGAAGGATTGGTTGCCTTCAGGCATGGAATCATCTTGAAGTGCATACAATGTGTGAAGTGCATGCGTGCCACACAGGACTCGACTGACTACGCGGGTTACGAGGAGGAGGTGGACCAGTATGCCTCCCAGGCTGCAGGAGCCGTCAACAAGGGCACAAAGAAGGTGTAACTTCGATCCTTCAGCAGCAAGGGACTGGTTGCTATCATTTTTGGGGGAAACAAATGGTCGTCTATCTCTGCTTGCAGACTTAAAACGCAAAATTTGCAATTGCAAGTTGCACCTCTGTGGCCCGGCCTCTTTGACCAGTGCTTCGGTCGGCAAAGGAGCCGAGACATGCAACAGCAAATCTCTCTGCAAATCTTGGATTATTCGTATGAGCATCTGTGGCAACTTGCTGATGCTGGATTTCACGCGCAGATCTCCAAAGCAGTGAAGAAGACTGGCAAGAAGGCCCAGAAGGCTGGACAGAAGGCAAAGGGAGGCCTCTTCAATTTTGGCAAGTAATCACAGCAGGCACAAGGCCTGATTTTACATAGGGGAACCCAAATTTGCAGTCATTTGGCCCTCGACGGCAAACAATTTTGAGTACAAATTCCAGGGCAGAGCTTTTCAGCCTGCATCCTGGTGTCCAATCTTGTTCAAGGTATTGTTAGAACAACATGTTCTCATGTTCAATAGCAGGCGTATTAGCCCGTCTACTGTGTTGACTCGTCCAGGGAGCAGATCTATATGGCCTGACCAGTAAATACAGCTGACAACTGTCAAAGCCTACTGCATCTGAACAAAGCCTACTGAAACATGAGTGTACGTGCACATGCAATCAACCGCCATGGTCTACAAACGTACAAATAAGGAAATTACTCCTCTGCAGCTTCCTCATCGCCCTCCACAAGTTTCAGCTTGGCAAAAACGGGCGGCCCACACCTCTGCTCAGTGGCCCCAATAATCTCCAGGTCATCAGCCGAGTAGCCATACAAAAACGTCTTGTCGATCTGCAATCAGCACTTCATTTTAATCCATTGAAATCCAGCTGTAAGCGATGCAGTGACATGCCTCAGATGGCATAATGTAATAGTGCCCCTCTCTTTCCCTGGGCAGGTAGCTTGCCTGTGAGCATCCGAAGATGGTGAGCTTCCTCAAGGCAGGGCAGGAGTCCACCAGCAACCCCAGCGCATTGCTGGGGATGCCCCTGCACCAGGAGATGTCCAGCTCCTCCAGCCTCTCACTGCAGACATCCACAACACGTCTGTATCGTTACACTTATCTACGCTTCTTATAGGACAGCAAGCAATTTTAGAAAGAGCCGCAGCAGTCCTTTGAATCCAAGCACTTGATAGCTTGCAGAGCCAGAGACCAAATTCATGCTCCGGTGTCCGCCTGTCATAGCGCGACCCACCTGCATGTCGCGACCAGGGCCTTGACCGCCAGCACCCCCAACTTGTGCAGCTTGTTGACGTTGAGCACGCGCAGCTGGCCGGCGCTGGCGATGCTGGCCACCCCCACGTCCGTCACCTGGTGGCACCGCCGCAGGCTCACCACCTGCGCGGCCACTCGGCTTTATATACATGTCTTCGCTGAAAAATGCCAACAAGAAGCCCATTGCACTTCGCCATACCATTCCCAGGCTCATGTTAAAATAAGAAACAATAACGATGGGCTACTGAGAGGCCCACCTCAGGCCAAAAATTCGGCCTGCTCCAGCCAAGATCAACGAAATATCGGGAGAAGGGAGTCAATCAAGTATGCGCCAAACCATGGTGCTCGAGATGCTGCTGCTCCAACCCCAAGCCATGCAGGACTAGAACCATGCCTTCCAACCCCCCAAGCCCAGCACACCAGCAGATCCACCTGCAGGTTGAGGCAGGCGTCCGCCAGGGCCGCCACGCCCGCGTCCGTCGCACGCGTCACCTCGTCCAGCACCACCTCCGTCAGCCGCGGCCCGCAGCCGGCTGCCACGCCCCGTAGCCCGGCGTCTGTGACCAGGGAGCAGAAGGCCAGGCTGAGGCGGGAGAGGCGTGGCAGGGCCAGGCAGACGTCTGCCAGCAGAGAGTCGTCCACCTCCGCGATGCCGTCCAGCACCAGTGCCTCCAGCCTCGCCAGGTTGGCCGGGCCGCACAGGATCCGGCGCAGGGATTCCGAGCCCAGGCCCCGGCAGTCTGCCAGGTCCAGCACCCTGCCGACGCGCGGTACTTGGCATGAGTCATCTGGAGGGTTGCGTTATCATGGATGGGGGAGGGCCACAGGGCAGGCCCAGTGCAGCAATAAAACTGGGAGTGTGCCTTGTTTTCTTCGTCAGGTCAGTGTGAGGGCAATCGCATTGAGGGCGACACATCCTTGCCCGCTCAAGGCACTCCAAACCACGACAGGCGCATGCCTTGTCTCCTACTCCTAGACACAGCAACAGGCATGGCAACACAGGGAGGGCGGAGAAAAGAGGTGTCAGTGCTGCTCGCAAATGAATCAGAACTTGAGCTCTGCCTCAAGTATTCAACCCAAACAGACCCATTGCGCATTTCCGGCAGTGGTCCTGTGCCCCTTGGATCCACGCAAGCAAGAAGGCACCTGAGCCCTCCCGTCAGCTCAGGCAGCTGCTGCAGAGCGTCGCCCTCCACGCGGCAGCACTGCGCCAGGTGCACCTCCTCCAGCCCGGGTGCGGCCCGCAGCAGCGTAACCAGGCCCACGTCCGACAGCCGGTAAGCGCCCCCCAAAGAGAGCACCCTCAGACCCGGCAGCCGCCCGCCCGCGGATGCGCACAGGGCCGCCACCGCCGGGTCGCCGAAGCCCCTGCCGCACATGTCCAGCTCCAGCCTCTCGAGGCTGCACGTGAAGGTCCGTCATTTTTTGAAAGGCTGCTGTGTTTCAGACAAGGCTGTTGCCAGTCTGAAGTCCGTGTGACAGATGTGGGCGATGGACAGTCAATTACGAAGGAGTTGATGCACAACAAGTGATGCTTGGTCTAGAAGCAGCTTGGTGAGCCCAAGATATAGCCTCAACTTCCGACAGCATGATCCCTGATATGCTCGCAGAGTCAGAGCCAGTTTGTGGGATTCTCACCTGGCCGTGAATGCGGGGCGGAACACGGAGATGGCTTCCTCCTCGTTCATCTGGGTGCAGTCTGGGATGACCACCTCCTCCGGCCCGCCCTCGCACATCATCCGGGCCGTCTCGGGGGACAGCTTGCGCGCCCGGCAGAGGGCCGCCGCCAACTTCACCTGCGCATGGAACGGCCCCGTTGGCTCCCTGTCCAAGTGCTGGGCCTGCCAAATCCTGAGGCACACATCCACGTGTTCCCGGGTCCAGCCGGAACAGCTGTGGCTGAAGCCCAGCGGCGAAGCCAGTCTAGGCAAGCCGTGCAGTGTAGTACCTGGCCCGCATCTCCCAGGAGGACTGAAACCCCATATCATGCCCTGAAAACTGCAGTGGATTTGGTTGCGGTTGTTTTTGGCGGGGATATCTCCCCTAGCGAGGTTGGCATGCATGCGCTGATTGACACGACATGCGAGGCTTGCGGATAGCTGAGAAGGTGCATGCCGCCACTCGGCGCACCTTGATGAGATCTGGCATACCCCACAGCGTCTCGACGTCCTCGATGTGCTCCACCAGCAGCTCCAGGCACCCCTGGAACAGGCTGCTGATCGCCACGGGCAGCCGCGGACCCAGCTCTGGGTCCCGACGGGGCGTCCAGGTGAGGGAGTCGTCCGCCAGGCTGGCCAGCCGAGCCTTCGCGGCCTCGGAGATGCGGCCCTCCCTGGCCTCCAGGGCTGCAAGACCATCACTTCTGTACGAAATCTGAGTGCTTGCAAGGCTGGGCACACTCAGGTGCTCGATGGGGTTCTTCAGGGGAATGGGCTTCCAGCGGTAGCTTTGACTCAGTCGTCCAATTCTTGCGGTGAGAGCATCCTCGGGATGAGCATATTTCGAGGCGATCCTAGTCCATACAAAGATGCAGATCCGCCCCACGCACCTCATCGGTCGAGCTTGATGATTACAAGTGGGTGGGCATCTCCACACCGACCATGACTGAGGTCAGAAAGCGAGAAGGGGGGACGAACGGGATTGCACCTGCTGCGCGGGCCTCTATCAGCTCATAGGCGCTGGACCAGGGGCCCAGCTTGCGTGCCTGCAGGGCGCATCAGCCGGTCTGCATGTTCCTGCCACAGGTTTCTCTGAGGTGACTGGTGGATCATCGCAGGGTGAAATCAATAGCAGGTTCACTCGGAGGTGACCTCTGTGCCACCGGTGTGGACGTTGTCAACTACCTCGGCCTCATCATCTTGGAATAGGGCAAAGTGGGCTGCTCTCCTGCAAGTCGAAACCTATAGTTTTTAGATCACCCATAGTGATTGTCGCACAGCCATTCCTCAGCTCCCGCTGCACACCAATGCTGACCCTGCAGAAATCTCAGCCAGCAGCATCCGAGTGCTCGTCATTGGGAAACACAACCTACCTCCTGGCCACTTCTGCCATTCCTTCCAGCCTGTTTGGCGCCCCTCCCGCCTCAGCGGCATGTGCTGCTCCCCCTGCCTCTGTCTCTCTGCTGGCCCCAAGAGCTTCCTGCACCAATCTTGATGGTTGCCGAAAGTCCACGCCACCCAGTGTGTGGCTCTGCTGCTCAACGCATATCTCTGGTACTGAGCCAGCTCAGTCCATACCTCGAGTCCTCCCCTGTCACCCGGGCCCTGCGTTGCCTCAGAGGAAGGGATGTCCATTGGATTCACTGGAGGCACATATCGTGCCCTCTTAGCGTTGCGCCCCATTTGCAGGCACGAGAATCACGAAGGCACAGTGCCCAGGTCAAGAGTGAATAGTCAAGTGCTCCTTGCTGAAGTTTGTATCTCTGAAGTGATCGGCAGCTCCAACGATGTCACAGAGGTGCTGCAACCACATCTGCCGATCTGAGCTCACTTTCTCTTCCCAGCATGCATTGCCCACCAAATTGTATTTCGGGACAGGGTGGCTCTCTCCTTCGACTTGCCCCGGTCCGGAAGAAGGGCAGAGCTCCTGCAGACGCGTTGAGAAGGCAGGTATTCGAATGCATAAATTTGGGAATGAGCAACTGTGAGGTTTTCCATCTGGGGCCGAACCTGGTGCGTCCTTCGCGCAGTGGAAACATCCGTGGATGTTCGCAAGCCGCTCGAGGCGTGGCTGAAACTGAGACTTTCTGAATGCTGCGCAGGGAGTTGAGCAGCATCAAGTGAGGGAATTGCTCCGTTGTGAGTTTTCCCATCCCTTTCCCCTTCGATTGTTGCTCTCCCACGAACAGCAACAGCCCCAGCCAATGCTTACCATAGGCACTGCTCTGCAGGTGTTCTGCACACGATAATATTCAACCGAGCTTTGGGGCCTGTGGAACCCAAGGAAGTCGATTCTGAGCTTTTTGACGTCACATACGTGAGCTCCTTCTCGTCCCTTTTTATTCACTTCCTCTTTCTTTACTTTCAATGAGAAGTACTGCCCTCGTCGATTTTTGTATCGATCAGGAGGTGCTGCTGAAAAAGTGTGGCTAGATGCCAAGCAGCACACGATGGAGAATTGGCCTTCACTCTTCAGGTCCAGTGTGGAGACCCCAAAGTCGCCAGCAAAGTCGAAGAGAAGATCAATCAGCTCTGTGCTTGGGTAGAGAAACATCCGGGACGCAAGAGCCAGGTGAACTAGTGCTGCATGCAAGGACTGCTTGGCTTCCGTTTCTCTGCATGTGTGCCCGTGTATCAGCATGATGTTCACTTGCAGGCCTGCCTTTCATTCTACGAGAAGCGGAAGCGCCAGAACTGGCTGGGGATTGGGGGAAATCAAGAGGAGAGACTGTTCTGGGAGCAGTGGTGAGTCCCCCTTCCTGGGCAATATATCTTGTTGGATTGCAAGCTGTCAATCTGTGAATTGCAGTCTGATTCAAGCTTGACAGGGGGATGGCCTTTTAGCCCTGCTTCCCTATCCCTTTCAGAGGATCCCCCAGTAGCAGTAGTCTTCTAGAATCACACCAAGCCAATGCCTCTGCTTCCTTTACTTCTCAAGGGTGATTGGAATACAGACTGACGTAATCGGAGAATGCTTGAAAATCCAAAGCTGTTGCAGGTGCATCAGCCTTGAGGTTCTGGACCCCAAAATCACTCTTGCTGAGCAGAGCACCTTTTCGGCATCCTCAGGTGAGCAGTGCTGCCCAAGTGGCAAATCTTTGGCCACATATGCCCTGTTGAGAAGCACAGCAATTCACATCTTGTGCGAAGTTGCTGACATGGTACACATCCCTTGCAGCTCGCAAGCAGAGGCAAGAGAAACTCCAGGCGGCTTTGGAAGAGGTGTTGACCGCCATAGTGCGCATTGTGAACGACAAGAAGGAGCACATCCCGCCGGTGGTGTCTGCAAACACTCTCACCTTCCCTTTTGACGTCTCTGTGGTTGGGTGAGTATTCTCGTGCTCCAGGCATCACCCTCTGAATCGGTAGGAGTGGGCACAATGGTACTTGGTTGGCCAAAGACTGCTCGCTGAAACATTGCTGTCTTTCTGCAGAGAAGGGGGCAGCAACTTTGGACTAGAATCGGTGCGCCGCATGCTGATGCAAGCCAGCCCACCCCCGGTCCTCAGCTAATTTGAGTTCACAACGCTTGGGATTCAGGCAGCTGCGTTGAGAGTAAACAATAGAGGGAGGAGCGGGGCCCTGGTTCAGAGGAGTGGAGTGAGCACAAGGGGTCTTGGCCGGTCGATGGGCATTTTTGGGAAGATCTTGGACAAGCATAGAAAATCCCGGTCCGGCCAGCGTGAAGCCATGTTGAGCGCACAGAGGCTGCTTGAAGATAAACTCAGCGCACGCGGTCGGGTGAGTCACCTTCATTACTCCTTCCCACCCAAAAACACAGATTTCCACCTTCCAGCGGGGGCCCAGTCACAGTAGGATCGATGCATGGAGGTTTCATTGCTCAATAGCCAATTGCTTGTGCCCGGAGACGGAAATTCTGGGAGCGCTCTGCAACCTATCTTGTAGAGAGGGCTACATCCTCTCATTATGTATCATTTTGAAAGAGACCTCCCCACAGAAAGATTGTCGAAGAATGTTGTCAAATAGCTACCCAGAGTCACGGATCACCATTTGGTCCATGTGTTCACCATGCCTGATGTACAAAGTTTACATCTGCAGTGCATGAGTATGAAGAAAAGTCTCGCTAATTCTCTTCGATTATCTGCAGGCCGTGATGTGGGAGTTCGACCGGCTGCACAGCTCGGGGGAGCCCCCCATCAGCGAGCTGGGTCTGGAGAAGGACAACAAGCGCAAGAACCGGTACTGCGACGTGCTGCCGTTCGACTACAACTGCGTGACGCTGGGCAAGGAGCGGCGCTACATCAACGCCAGCTTCCTCAAGAGCAAGGACAGCGAGCCGGCCCAGTGGTCCTACATCGCCACGCAGGTCAGCCACTATGCAAGCATGGGATGATCTTTCCTAGGGGAAGATGTTGCTGGGGCTGGGGATTTTGCGTCCTTACACTGGGAAGGGTCTTGGGTCGTATTTTAGGTTGGGGTCGTGACAGCTGTGCTGAAATAGGGTGTTTGCAGACAATCTGGGTGCGGCATCATCCCAACTGCCTAGGAGGTTAGGGCTAGCTCTCTTGTCGCAGGCTGTATACTATCAGGCTTGTTTTCTACTGCAATACATGCAATACAAGGGGCCAGGAAGGGAAGTGATTGTGCAGGGTCCTCTCAAGTCCACATCGGAAGATTTCTGGCAGATGGTGTTTGAGCAGAGAACTACCGCAGTGCTCATGCTGACTCGGACCACAGAGAACTTCCACGAGAAGGTGATCCACTGCTCTTGCCCTACAAACTGGGAGACATCCCCGATGCTGTGCAATGCAATAGTCTGTACATGCGTCAGTGCAGACGCTGCATCACAAGAATTCATGTTGATCACTTCCGCCGATGCTGACACTCCCTTCTGGTTTGCAGTGTGCCACCTACTTCCCGGAGAAGCAAGGCACCGAAGAAACGTGAGCTCCCTTCTCCATCATCGCTCCACCGCTCGCGAGCAGTGCCACATACCAAATTATGAATAAATTGCTGGAATCTTGGGCCCTGACTTTCTTCATGCGTGTGTGTAAATTCCTGCAGAAACAGCTCAATACTCCATCACATTTGCACATGCTTCTTGCACATACCAACGCGGCCTAGGGAACGAACAGTACACACCGAGCATGGGCATGGCCAAACCCTGAGCTCAACCCCCCGCCTTGCAGATACGGCATCTACCGGATTCGATCCATGGCCCAGACGGAGCTGGACAACGACATCACGATGCGCGAGCTGCACGTGACGGACAGCGTGACGGGCGAGACGCGGCGCGTGATGCACTACCTCTACCACGCGTGGCCGGACCATGGGGTGCCCGAGTCCACGGAGCCCCTGCGCCGCCTGTCGCAGCTGCTGCGTCGCACCAGGATGGAGGGCAGCCCAGTGGTGCACTGCAGCGCAGGTGCGGTATCCGGCTCTTATTTCTTTTTGGATAAGAGAGAGAGTTTGGATAAGAAATGCCGTTGATGGTTGCTGTGAGTTTACGTGATTCTGGTTGGAAGGGTTCCCTCATTGTGTATTTATGGTCTGCTTCTAATCAAGCAATACGCCAGCACTGAAGTCGTTGTTCAGTGTTCAAGGCCGCGTTCCTTCAAACAGACACTAAAAAATAGCTTACGTCGAGGGAATCTCGATGTTCATTGTTGGAACGCTCCATCAGACCTGTTCCAGCAGAGCGTCGAGAATAATCAAGAGTTAATGGCCAGCACTTCTAGCACTGAAGGTCCTGCACAGTGCTTTGAGAGCCTTCAATCCTGCTTGCTTCTCTGAGCTTATCGCCTTGCCAAATTGCCCTGAACTAAACGTGCTCCCCATGTCCTGCAGGCATCGGACGGACGGGCACCTTCTGTGCCATAGACATCACCCTGCGCAGGCTTCTGGGGGTGGATTCGGGCGACACCGCGGCAGCCGAGAAGGCTGTGGACGTCAAGCGGGTGGTGGCAAACCTGCGCAAGCAGAGATACGGCATGGTGCAGAACCCCAGCCAGTACCTGTTCTGCCATCAGGTGATCCACACTGCTACAGCTCGTGAGGGTCAAATTGGAGGTCTCATTGGGAGAGGCAATGCCTGGATACCTCACCTGCTCGTCGGTCTACTGGCAAGCTCAAACAGTGGGACAGAGGAGCCATTTGTTGGCTTTCCAGGACATTCGTCCAGAGGCGGTGAAATTGCAGCTTGTACTGGATAACACATTTTGGGGGTGGTGCAAGTGCTCACAACCATTTGGAGGCATTTCTGATTCGCTGTTGACGGTGCAGGCCATCAAGGAGGAGATTGACGAGATGCTCAACCCCACCCCCAGCACGCAAGGAGCGAGAAGCGGGCAAGCACGTCCGGGGTCGTACTCCTTCACAGAGAGCATGCAGTCCGGACGGTCTAGTCTGGACCAGTAGCCCACTGTACAGGGGTGGGCGAACAGACAATTTCATTCTTTAGGATCTGGTGTCCAATTTTGTAGCCATGCACATCTACTGTTCGCCATCTGAGCTGAATTCACAAAGTTGTTCTTGTTGCTCATTGTAAATTACTTGGCGATTGGCCTGCTGTGCTGTGGGAATCATATTTGTGCACATGCCGTGAATACGGGCAATAAAGGGCTCTGACCAACGCACACGGCATATGTATTCCACTGACAATGATGGTGGTGCCCTTTTGCCGTTACATGTTTTGACGTAAATGCAATATTCTTGAATGATCGGTCCATGACAGTACACCCTGTAACTTGTCGAACGAAATCACCATATGCGCCACTTTTATGCAAACACCTCCACACATCAGTCAAAGCCTTCATGTATTCAGGTTCTTCCTGTAGTCAATCCCACACCAAACAAACGTCACAACAATCAGACAATCTACCACAGAAGCCAAAAATGAACTGGCTACCCAATGTAGCGCAGCAGAATGCCGTCGTTACCGAGGATGAACCCATTGCTACCCTCAAACTCCACTGCATACAAGTTTCCAGCTATGCTGTCAGTAGATCGATCCCGCTTCCAAGTCTTGCCGCCATCTTCGCTCTTGAACAAGCTGCCGCTGCCTCCGCAAGCAAAGCCTAGCCCCGACTTGGGCTTGAACCTGCAAGGAAATTGAGCCTTTGAAGTCTTCACGATATCAAGCAGCAGGAGTGTGTCCCAGAAGCTTCCTCCTTTCGAGTCCAACACTTTCAAAGCTCGCCACCAGAAAAAGAATCCTGACATATTTTGGCTTAGACTCACGTTCGACCCCTCAGAGTCGCAGACAGCAGAATGCCCTGTTTCCAAATCAACAGCTGCTCACCCGACGTCCAGGATGCCGAAGCCACGGGACCCAAGCTTAGCCTGGTCAAACTGGTCCGAGGTGCCTCCATTGTTGAAGTAGACGTCACCTCCACGTAGGGACAGCCACAGGCTGTTGTCCGGCGTGTACCCCATGTTCTGGATCCGCCTCGCCCTGCATCCCACCACCCCTCAGCTCTGCCTCGAGGAAGTAATACAACCAAGTGTACCTCCTGTTGTATACAGGCGCAGATGTCTTCAGTATCACAGCTGCGCAGCATGGATAATCTTGAGGGAGGAGGATGGGCTCACTGGGGCCTGTTGTGTGGCGTCCAGTTCGTCTCGCCGGGGCTCCAGGTCAGGAAGAAGTTGCCGCGTGAGGAGACGGCCACGTAGCTGCCGTCCTCGGCCCTCTTGATGTTGGAGAAGGTGCCCTCGTAGTAGGATGCTCCACTGATGCCTACGAATGAGCAGATGCAAATGTTGGGAAGGCACATGTGCCGACAGAGTCTGATTTTGTCTCGATGCAGAACCAGCCACATGGCACATTCACCCGGAGACTCTGCTGCTGCGAGCAATGCAAAGTTTCTGGTCCCCACACTCCAGAGGAGACGAGTGCGTACCACTGGAGACCGTGCGATTGAGGGTTCCATCCACGGTTTCTTGCACCGCCGCTTGCCAGGTGTAGGCCCCGTTGTCTGTCACGTAAACGGCTCCCTGCAGCCCAGGAGACCCAACCTCAGGCCACTTTAAAGGCATTGCATGAGGAGAGCTATCCCCCTCTGCGATTGAAAGCTCCCCTAAGCTTCATCAGTCCTCATCTCACTGAGATAATCTCTGGGGAAGTTGCTGATTGATTTGGAGTGAACGCTGATGAAAAATCCCCCCCCCGCCCCCGCCACTCGGAACACCGCCTACCTGGTCAGTGACCATCTCCGCCTGCCCCGCCTTGCCCTGGTTGGCCGTGATCAGCACGGGGCTGCCCGGCAGCTTGGCCGAGAGCGGCACGCGCTCCCAGTTGGCTCCGCTGTCGGTGGTGTGCAGCAGGATGGCGGGGCGCCCCACGATCCACCCCTCCTGGCCGTTGAAGCTGATGGAGTTGAAGCGGTAGTTGAATCCCTCGTCCTGGGCCGCCTGGATGCTGCGCGGCGTCCAGGACTTGCCGCCGTCCTTGGTCTCCAGCAGCGTCTGCCGCGTGCCCAGCAGGAAACCTGTGGAATGATCCCAGCTCAGGTTCCTGGAGCTCTTGTCCCTGATGGTGGGAGGAGGTCTGGGACAGGCAGTGGCAATGACCTCCAGTCCAAAGAGCTGAGGCAAGAACCACTCCCAGGAGCGCAGTCACACATGCGAAGAGGCAAAACCCAAAGGAGTCAAATTGAAAGCAGGATGGAAGAATTCCTGCCCATCAGGGAAAGTCAGCAGCTGTGTGACCAACCTTTCATGGGGAGTGGGTTGGTGATTACTTACCGTGGTTCGGGTCATCTCCGGTGAATCCAATGTCCAGAAGCACCACACCTGGGTCGATTGGCAGTTTCACCTACACCACTCCAACAGTCAGCACACTGGCTCTTGGCCCAGTGCCTCATGCACTGTCACATGCTTGACGTTATCCTGGTGCAGCTACCTGTTCCCAGTCTGAAGACACCACTTTCGCCAGGGCAGGGCTGGTCTTGAAGGCCGTTGCCGCCGTGAGGGCAACCCCAGCTGTCAGCAGTGACCTCCTTTGCACACCTGCAGGAACTTTGGATGGGACGGTCTGGCAAGCAGGCTAGCATGTAGCGTGCACCTAGTTGCACTCATCGTGTGAATTGCATTCAGCTCACCTGTGGAGCTCTCCACGGCGTCATTGTCCGCTTGGCACCTGGTTGATCGTGATCTCTGGCTGCGAGCCTGTGCTTTGGTCTGCTTGAAGGGAGCTGCAGCAGCAAGAAAAATGTGACAAGACCGATCGATCTTCATTGGCACACATTGTTTGCGAGCATCATAGCAAATCATGCATGAGCAGCAGCGCGGAGAATGGCCATATAAAGATGGAAAATTTGTGTGAGTTGCATGCCTGCACTGCCAAGGCTGCAGGTATGCAGCTGAGTTTGTGCGCGATCAATTTGCAGCATGTCTGATAAGTAATCAATCTGTTCTTGACCGAATCACTTCCGTCGTGAGCATCCTCCTCAGCCTCAGGGTGAGGAGACTGCAATTGCCAAGTTGTTTCTGCTTTCTGAGGTGCCACGCAAGCAGATGGCCATAACGCCCGTAGGAAATTCTCTCCTCGCTTTTGCCGCGCACACTTATCGAGCTTCCTCTTCTACGGGATATGAAGGGCATTTTGTGTATGAAGCGTTTATACTCCACACAGGCCTTTGCCCTTTGACCCTCCAGAGCATTTTCAGCAATTCAGACCTTGGTGGATGGCATAATACCAAATGGGAAAAGGACCAGTGTTTGAGTGCTATGAATGGTGAGCCTCTGCTGCTGCCTTTTTAAGTAGGGTAGCATTGCTAGAAATGTGGCTTGCGGAGTGGTGTTGCCAGACACAATGTTTTCGATGGCGCGGACGGCTTGGCAGTGGCCTTCTGTTTCATTTTCTGGCAGGGACACACTTTCAATGAACAATCAAGTGCATTCTCAACAGTATGGCTTATTATGGTTGGACATGGAATGATTGAAGCGCAATGAGAATCATAATGGGATGTGCAAGCTCACTGATTTTTTACACGATCGATGTGAAAAAAAGTAACGAAGCCCGTAATTATTAGCCTGTACACAGGATGAATCCGCTCTGAATGAGCGATTAATATTTGTTTCTCTCATACATTGGGAGCTTGCCAGCAGCCATGCTCAATTGCACCCGAACAGATGAGCATGCCAAACCAACTATGCCTGTTCGCACGCACGCGGCGGGCTTTTCCGGCATGGAAGAGCAACATATGCAATTCCAGTGTGATCACAAGTCCAAGAAGAGCTGTCGTACTTCGCTGTAGATATCCTCTGGGGACCTGTCACTCTTGAACTTGTACACCTTCCCCCTCTTGTCATAGTGGTCTACCACAGGCATGCTGGACTCCAGAAACACCTGCACAACCAGGTATCAGTAATCCAAATGGAGGCTGCGCCAGGCAGGGGTGGTGCACTTTCACCCAGGACCAACTTGGCCCCCTGAGCTATGCAAATCATGATTTCTGGTTGTATGAATGTTCCACTGGCCACATGACATCTTGGCCGCATATAAATGTGATTGCCGGCAACTGGTCACCTCACAAGTTGATCAAAGATGAGCCGAGTGGCCTGTGCCGTGAGGGCACCTTGAATCTTTTCTTGATGCTCTCCACATTGTCATCTGTGCGTCCCTGGTTGCGCCCCAGCAGCCGCTTCTCCATCGTCTCCTCAGGGCAGTCGAAGAACAAGATGAAAAAAGGCTCCTCCCCAGTCTGCACAGCCAAAGTCCGACCCCTCAGAGCTGCCACCAAAGACACGGGCTGCTTGTAGCCTATCCCCAGCTCTACGGCATGTTCTCAGAGGAGATTTGAGGTCCCTGCAACAGGGTGGCGCAAAGCTTATACTCCCTGAGGGTGAATCACCTGTCTCTCGAACTGGGAGCGATTCTCCTCATTCCTGGGGAAGCCGTCGATCAGGAAGCGCTGCTTTTTGCTCTCGTCCATTGCCTTCTCCAGCAAGCTAATAGTGACCTGCACCCCCGAGATTGTCAGCCTGCCGCAGGAGCATCTGGACAATAGGAACTGGCAAAAGAGCAGCAATGGACCTTTGTAAAGTTCCCATGCATGAAGAACGTCCAGCACTAAGAAACGTAGGAGACTGCACCAGAAGGAATAACAGATGGTCGAGGGGAAATTGCTGAGGTGTGAATGGGGGGCGCACATGGGAGGGGACGATCGTGCCCTGCTTGATCATCTCCGCCACCATGTTGCCGTCCTCACTGCCAGACTTCATGTGTGCGCGCAGCAGGTCTCCCGCACTCAGGTGCACCACCCCGAACTCCTCCACCAGCTTCGCGCACTGCAGGCCACACATCCCACGATGAGTCGCAAGTCGAGGCTGCCAAGACGTGAGGATTCCCTCCCTTCGCTGCATTGAGGGTGTGCATTCCAGGGCAACAATGCCAGACGTGCTCATGCCAACCCTGCCTCGTCTCTGAATCGCGTTGATGGTCAGGTGGGGGATTGAGCATGGAACAATGCAGGTGCAGGCATGGTATTGGTGTGCATGTGTCTGGAGCAGCGTCCGCGCCTGAGTTCCCTTCCCAGACCCCGGTCCTCCCAGGACGAAAACGATTATTCGCTCCGTCTTTTTCTTTGAGGGCGCCACCGCTGGGTCAGCCTTCCCTGGCTGCACAGGGCAGATATGTCAAGCCTGTCGTCACATGCCTTTTGGAGGGGGGCATTGCAATTGATGGGTTGGCGAGAACACCGCTTGCAAAGATCCCCGCATCTCATGTTTTCGCAGACACAGGCGGTCGTTTTTACCGGGGCTTCAATGGTGGTGGCAGGGCTGCAGTGCGCCGTGGGAGGGCTCATCGTCGCACCGGTGGCCAGGCCAGCCGCTAGCACCCCAAACCCCATCGTGAAGCTCTGCCATTGGACCTGGATGCACAATCTGCACTGTGACATCGGTACGTTACCCTCCTTGCCATTGAAAATCCAAGCAAAACATGTGTGCAACAATTCCACTCATTTCACAGACAAAGAGTGCGAAGATGAGATTGCTTGGTTGCATTGAGTTCATGTATTCAAGCTTCCTGTGACCTCTGACCAGTGGGGCTCATTCTTAAGGAAGCATGAAGTACCTTCCGAAAGTCTTCCAAGGTTTTTGTCCTCAAAGCCCCTTCTTGACACAGTGCTTGGGAGGGTGCAGCGCGCTGAGTCGTGCCTGCAGGGTGAGGACCACAGGGCATGAGCGACCCACGCGGAGCCCCATTTGACCGCAACGAGTACGTGGATGCAAGGTTTTGAGCATTTCGACACCAGATTATCACATTGTGCCCAGAATGGTTTCCTTCGGCGAGAGCATGAGCTGATGGTCAAAATCTCAAGTCGGAATCTGGTCAGAGTGTCGAGACAATGCAAATTAGAAATCACCTCTCAGCTGTTGCTTTGTGAATCTGACAAAAAGATCAGCTAAACGCCTCCTTCCGCTCATCACTCCGACGACGCGTATTGTATCAGGCAGGTGTGAATGCTGGCAGTCGCAAGAGACACAATGCGGCCAGTTCAGGGCCAGACAGCGCTCGAGCTCTCTGCCGGGGGGAGAGAATGAGGCGAGGTTTTGGGAAAGGGGGTAGGGGTAAGGCTTATCATGCTGCCCATGATGGCCTGCGGATAACACACAGCTGATTTGTGCGTTCTACTGGAGATATTACCGGCCTGAAAGACTATGTCTGGACGCTCCTTGTGCGATCACACCAGCTTGCCTGTGCTGGGTCAACAGAAGCTGCGAAGGAAACAAAGTAGATGCAAACTGCAAGTCACAGCCGCTGGGAGCACATATGGAACAAACTTTCGCGTGACGACCTTCGGAGAGTCTCACGGAAAGGCAGTGGGCTGTGTCATCGACGGTGTGCCACCTAGGTTGCCCATCACGCAGGAAGAGATACAGGTGACTATGTTTCCAGATATTTTTCAGTTTTAGATGTCTCTATCTTTTGCAAGTGACGGGATGAGAAGCCTCACATGCAATACCCCTTTACAGTACTCAGCAGGGCTGTCCTGGTTAAGGAACCTTGGAGTGGTTTCAACTTGTCAGCGATGAAGTCCGGATGGAAAGACGGAATCGTGCTTGCTGCGCTCAGCACAGTAAGGTCTGATATGCCAAATTGATTTGAGAGTCAAAGTGATGTGCGCTCATCTTTGGCTCCAGGTGGAGCTGGACAGGCGGCGACCTGGGCAGAGCAGGATCACAACGCCTCGCAAGGAAACAGACACATGCCAAGTCCTTTCAGGTGCAGGCCATGCTGTTGGTCCTCTGCTTTATGTCCTGCCTGCCATGCCACCTTGCCATCTTCTCAGGGAATCGGTGAGATATGCAAAGGGGGGGGGGGG
>QAXI01000443.1:2602383-2618595 GCA_004335615.1 Chloroidium sp. JM | reverse complement strand
GGGGGGGGGAGATTGAGTGCCCTTTTTCTTGCCTCCAGCATGCATTGCCAGCTGACAAATGAATGATGGGCAGATCTTGGCTGACGCAGCCATGCTTCAAAATTATCCAAAGTCGGCTGAAGTATTAATCATAATCAGCCAGATGTATCGGGCACCCAGTGGAGGCGATAACCAAGATTGAGAGAGGTGAATAATTGCAGGGTTGGACGGGGACGGGCAGACCCTGGGCAGCCCCATCTGCATCATGGTCCCCAACAAGGACCAGAAGTCCCAGGACTACTCCGAGATGGCGGTGGCCTACCGGCCGTCCCACGCGGATGCCACCTACGACAGCAAGTACGGCATCCGGGCGGTGGCGGGCGGGGGCAGGTCCTCGGCGCGGGAGACGATTGGCCGCGTGGCGGCAGGTGCCGTCGCCAAGAAACTGCTCAAGCAGCTGTGCAACACGGAGGTGGGCCGCGACTCTGTGCTCTGCCCAAGAAAGAGGTCTGAAATGTGTCTGACGCAACAGTGCCAGGAACCGATTCACGTGCTGAATTTTGTACCAGACTGTGAATCTGCAAATTGCGGAGTCATGTGGTGGGTGCTGAGGTCTCGTTCGTGTGTACCTTCCAGCCTTTTAGGGATGCTAAGTTTGTGGGGCAAACAGGAAACAGCAAGTTTCTGGCTGATTTTGCCACGACCACAGAGGTACTTTGTGCAGGTGATTGGGTTCGTGAACAGGGTGTTGGACGTGGAAGCGGACGTGGACCTGGACCGCTTCACCATGGCCCAGGTGGAGAGCAACGCCGTGCGCTGCCCAGACCCGGACGCAGCCGAGAGGATGTACAATGGTGCGCTCTGCACCGCTTGGAGGAGTCCTGCTAGACACGCATGGGCGAATCTTTGGCTTTGAGGGGGGCCATGGAAGGGGCAACCATGTCTTGGCATACACGAAGGGGGAGATGGTCCTTGGTGGAGGGGTCATCATGTGGGGAAGGTCATTGGCGTGTGTTGATGCGAGCTGGACGGCTTTTGAAAGAAGGCAGAATTGATACTTCTTGATAATGCTGCTGCATTTGTGCAGCGATTGACGCTGTGAGGGTGCGCGGGGACTCTTGTGGGGGTGAGGTGACCTGCGTCGTGCGGGGCGTGCCGGTGGGGCTGGGGTCGCCGGTGTTCGACAAGCTGGAAGCAGAGCTGGCCAAAGCCGCAATGTCCCTGCCTGCTTCCAAGGTGGTGTCCGGCCACTGCTTCTCCCCAATGATTTGCTGCGTGCCAATAAACACCATTAAGCATAGGCGTTGTCCCACTACAAGATCATTTCTCATCATATGATCCTCCAACGATAAGGAAAAGAAGAATGGGACAGTATTGAATGGGGTGGAGCTTGACAGAGGGTCTGCATTTGCAGGGATTCACCATCGGCAGTGGCTTTGAGGGCTCGAAAATGCTGGGCAGCGAGCACAACGACGCCTTCTACATGGACAACGGCAAAGTCAGGACCAGGACCAACAGGTTACCGTCCTTGTGTTTCTGAGAATGCTGGCATGTCCCCAGGATGCATGGGCTATGCATTGCATAGCAGCTGGTTGCTGATCTCCGCGTCATTTTGGTGGTGTGGTGCACATCGCTTGGGCCGCAGCTGCCTTGCTTTAAGTGGCCAGACGTCTGCCCTGCGGCGCCTTGTGGTCCTCCAAAAAAATCCAGGGACATGTCTATCCCTTGCAGGTCGGGAGGCGTCCAGGGGGGCCTGTCCAACGGGGAGAACATCACGATCAAGGTGGCCTTCAAGCCCACCTCCACCATCGCCAAGAAGCAGAACACGGTGAGCCGCGACGGCGAGGACGTGGACCTGACGGCGCGCGGGCGGCACGACCCGTGCGTGGTGCCGCGCGCCGTGCCCATGGTGGAGGCCATGGTGGCCCTGGTGCTGGCGGACCAGCTGATGCAGGTGGGTCGCGTTTGGGGCATAGATTTTGGGGTGTGTCACGTTTACGGGCAAAGATGATGGCTTGTGATGTATTGAGATTGCTCTTGAGGGGATGGATTGTTGGGGAGAAAGGGGGGAGGGGAAGTGGCAACATGCATGAGGAGTAGGTCTGATGCAGTGGCACGATGTAAGCGCATCTCTAATGCAGTGTTGGCCGTTTCAAAGGCAATTGCATCTTCAGTTGGCAGGTGGAGGGTGATAGAGGAAAGTGTCGTCAGCATGCATGGATTCAGGACAGCATTTTGGTGAGCAAAGCCAATGAGAGCTCCTGTGATCTGAGAGGGGTTGTTAATTGCAGCACTACGCCCAGTGCGAGCTGCTGCCGAGAGATGCCCCAGTCAGCCCAGACGTGAGGTCCATGAAACAGTTCACCAAGGCGTAGCGGAAAAGCCTGCTGGAGACTGTTGTTGGAGACGAGGGTAGCATGCATGTGACCTGGTGTTGCTAGTAATGAGTGAAAATTGCAATGATGTACTTGGCAGAGTGCTGTTGGAGGAGGTCATCAAAGGACTTGAGATTTGCAAGTTGTGGCTCCCAGCCAATGTGAGATCTGAGATCTGACTCATCGCAAAATGCTTGGGCAAGCTATCCTCCCGTCAAATCCAATTTAGCTTGAAGACAACTTTCGCTTGGAGAGAGAAGACTGTACAGCTTATTCTTTGTTTCGTGAGATCAGCATACCTTGACGTGAAGTCAGCGGTTTGTGTAAGAGGAGATAAGACAGAGCTTGCTTCTTGCCAGCCAGATGGCGCTGGATATGAATCCAGTGGCGTACAGCCCTGCGCAGCCACAAAGTCCTTTGCTGAAATTTGCGAAAGATACAGTGGCGGGCACTTGCGGTACGTTTGTGCATGCAAGCCTGCATGGTTTCTTGAAACTCGACCTTTGCTCGGTCTATATGCTCAAAATTGCCGATATACGCACATTCTCAAGCCTCAAATAAACTGCAGGTGGCATAGTTGTTACCCTTGTGGGGCACCCCTTTGACACCGTCAAGGTCCGACTACAGACACAGTCGTCTACTAATCCCACCTACTGTGAGGCTTCTGGTCACCTTTCTCTGCACACTTGAACCAGTCAAGCCATCTCTCTGAACAGCGCATGCCAGGGAGGGATTGACATGTGGATGTGTATGCTGCCTGCAGCTGGAGCGATAGACTGTGTGAAGAAAACTCTGCAATGGGAGGGTCTTGGGGGCCTTTACAAGGTGAGCCTGCTTTTCCCAGCTCAGGGCACATGCAGAGATACGAGTCCAGTGATTTCTGAAGACCAGCCAGATTGAGGCATTGTAAAAAGGGGCCCAATTGGGGGGTTGCGGTGCAGGGTGTCACCTCTCCACTGGCCGGACAGATGTTCTTCAGGGCGTCCATGTTCTCTGCATTTGGGGCGACAAAGCGCTACCTTGCCACCAACGCGGACGGCAGCACCCGCAAGCTCACCACAGCAGATTTCTACAAGGTCTGCCGCATAATTATTTCCTCGACCAGCAATTCTGCACAGCAGTAAGGCGGCGATGCTGCTGTGCTGCATCTCCTGCATTCCAGAACTTTCCAGCCGCATTCCTGACATCTGATCAAGGGGGCATGCTGGTCATGAGCATCTCTTTGTCTGCAGGCTGGAGCAGCGACAGGGTTTGTGGCAGCCTTCACGGAATCCCCCATTGACTTCTACAAGTCCCAGATCCAAGTGCAGGTCATCCGGTCGCAGGCTGACACCAATTACAAGCGTACGCCTCCCCTTCACATGTCCATCCGGCTTCTGTGAGAAAAGCCCTCCAGTGCGTCCATCCCTTGTGCAGCTGTAAGCTGGCACTGTATTTCCCCGAACACTAGACGTGGCACCCAGCTGTGCAATGATGCAAGCATAATATGACTCGCCAACATGAAGAGTTCCTGTGCAGCTGCATTCACAAAGGTGGGGCAGTGTGTGAAGCAGACGTTCAAATTCAGTGGCGTCAGGGCGCCCTTCCAGGTTCTGTCGCCTTCCAATCTCCTCATTGCCTCTGCCGGACACTTGCTACTAGTCCTATCAGCTCCGATGCAAATGTCACAGTGATTCTGGAAGCCATTTGATTCGTACTCGAGCATGAATGGCCTTTCTTACAACTATCGCACTTGATCATTGACATCGAAAGGACTTGTCATTTTTCGGCATCTTTCTTGTCCTACACACGACTTTCGAACTCGTATCTGCTGATGAATAATTGGGCTGGCTGAGCTTGCGCCTAGATCAACCCACCAGACACCCAACAATTTACATCGCTGAAATAGATCAAATATGGCACCGATTAACAGCCCGCCGTACCCCGTGAAGGGTCTGTTCACCACCATGCTGAGGAACGTGCCGGCCAACTCCGTCTACCTGGGCTCCTTCGAGGTGATGAAGCAGAAGGCCGCCGAGGCCAAGGGGGTCGCCGTGTCGGAGCTGCCGGCCGGCTACGTTCTGGGCGCGGCAGGACTGGGGGGTATCATGTACTGGACCGCCATCTACCCCATAGACGTCTGCAAGTCGGCCATCATGACGGTGAAGCTTGCTTCATACTGACGCTCACACCTTTCCGAAGCAGCGTGCATGTCTGGGAGCCGCGAGGGTGTCCAGTAAACCCTGCCAGCAGCACAGCTTTTGGCCTGAATTCAGCATAGAACTGAAAGGGATGTCCTGGGCTGATCTCGCTTTTCCTGTCTACAGGACGACATCGACCCGGCCAAGCGGAAATACCCCAACCTCAGGACCGCTGCCTCGGTGAGCACTTGCATCTCTTCTTACATTACCTTTGTGCCTTGATGCACCAGGAGTACGATTGGGCCCCCCAAAGTGCTGTGAGGGCAGATGCATGAATCTGCAATGTGAGCCTCATTGCGCAAGGTGGCCTTTCAGGTGAACAAAATTTCAATGCTCAACTTGCCGCATACTGTGCAGAAGCTGTACGCTGAGGGAGGGGTTGGCCGCTTCTACAAAGGCTTTGGGCCATGCATCACACGAGCCGCCCCTGCAAACGCAGCCATGCTGTTCACTGTCGACAAAGTGACTCAGTACCTCAACTCCTGATTTGGCTTTCATACCTAGTTGTGAGTAGGTGTAGGTAGGCAGTGATTGTTATATTGAGCGTGCGTGGTGCGATCAGTGTTGTATGGCATGAGCGCAGCGAGAGTTTGAGTAGTGAGAGAAAAGGGCTAGATTAGCTGAGGATCAAGCGTGTATGTATGCAGTCAATCCTGTGGATTGAACACGAGATTTTTGGTAGGTATTGGAGAGACAGGTGAGTACGTACGTGGGAGGGCTCATGTACTGGACGGCAAACAGCTTTATACTCTATGTCCAGCTCACAGTTCATAACAATAGAGGACCATTTGTAGCACACTTTATAGTGGTGATGCCATTGTAAATCAGCTCAAGCTGGCACAAGAGAAGATTGTCACCCGTTTCCTCTGCTGAGAGGGCAGAATTGATTCAGGAAGTCTCCTATCGACAGGACCGCACATCGCAGCAAGAGCAGCACAAACTGATGGGTGGGGTGGAGGGAACCTGCCCTCTCCTGGTCAAGACCCCAGGAGCATTTTGGGAGGTCCAGGAGCGGGGAAAGGGGGCTTATGGGCTGTAGCGTTCCTTGGGAACACGAGACGTGAATTTTTTGCTGGAACATCGGTAACTAGCATTATAAGATTTGCTGAGCATTTTGTAGTGCAGCTTTGTGACTGGAAAGCAGCTCGCATGCAGGCATGCAGATCGCATTCAGAGAATCCTGCGGCTGTGATTTAGGAGTCATCTAAAAGAAGAGAAGAAAACGATGTTCCAAATTATGGGGCTCATTAGCCAGGCCGAGAAAGAGTATATAACCCATGGCATGTCAAACGGTCACAGAAACGATGGCCGTGGTCCCCTCCAATTCAGACAACTAGAGCTAGAGACGGGAGTCCTCCAGCAATCGAGTGGGTCGGCCAGATGTCACATTGGCTCCACCGAGGTCCTTGTCTCTGTCAGGGTAAGTTTGCACAGTGTTCCTTGTATTCAGGCAGCCAGATGGGCTTCTTGGCTCCAGACCCTCAAGCCGTGGACCCCAAGATGCTGAAGAAGTGCTGATGGTGTCCCCTCCCATTGAAGGCAGACGTGGGTGTGCCCTCTCCAGAGACGCCTGACCATGGCAGCATAGACTGTGCAGTTTCGATATCGCCGTGTGCTTTCAAGGTGAATTCTTTTCCCACTATGTCAAGCTCCAGGGTCATGTCTGCCGCATACAGATACCTAAGCAAGAAATTTGACTCAAGTCTCAGCCATTGCAAAGAGCTTCGAACTACACCACTGCTGGGAGCGTCCCCATTGGACCTGATGAAAGTATACTCCACCCTTCAGTCAAGCGTGCCCACAGAACGAGAACGACGTCCTGCTGCAGGGTGCTGCAGCCGAAAGCATGGCAGTAGAACTGGGCAAGATGATCCAGAGGAGCATCAAGTGGCAGGAAGCCGGCCTGGGTGAGCCCAGCAAAGCGCGCATGACTCCACATCTTGACCCAACTTGAGTCCCCTGACCTTTCAGCTTTGCCAGCTGCTGTCTGGTGGGCACAACCTGAACGGGTGCGGTTTCTCCGCAGGCTGTGCGATAGACCTGAATGCGTTGGGCATCGTTTCTGGGAAGCGGTGCTGGGTGCTGCTGGTGGACGGCCTGGTGGTGGCGGCGGACGGCAATCTGCTGGACGCCCTCAGCATCGCCACCAAGGTCACCTCCTTCCCAGCCAGCCTCCTTGATCGCTGGAAACAATGTGGATGGAACTCTTGGTCCCTAGAGCCATCAGAAAGTCCCCCTTCAAGATGCGTCAAGGGCTGTAACTTACACATGAAAGGTAGCGTCTGCGCCTGTCTGCTGCATGCATGCTTGTGTGGAAGAAGGAGGAAGGGGAGGTCGACGCGACCTGCACAGGGCAACGCTCCAGGCACCTCTTCAAACACTCAGTAGGCTGTAAAGTCCCTGCATCCGTCATGCCCATGAGAGTCCAGCCGCCTCAAGACTGACCTCGATGGGGCACACAGGCTGCCCTGGCGGACCTGCGCATCCCGCGCATGGAGGTGAGCATGGGGGAGGACGGCGAGGAGCCGGACCTGGAGCTGGACGACGACCCCCAGGCGGCCGCATCCCTGGACACCGCGCGGGTGCCCCTCATCCTCACCGTCGCCCAGGCACGCCCCACGGCATTTGTGGTGTATGAGAGTGGGCATATCATGTTGTTCAGAAGAATAGCGACTGCGTTCATCCCATGCATAGATCACTGGTCCTTGGTGCTCAGGTGATGCCCAGGTTGAGTGTGAAACTTGCCTTCGATCCCTGCTTCGTTCGACTCCCTTCTCTCATTCTTGTACATGCGTGTCTCAATGGTCTCTCTCCGTGGAACAAAGGGACACCGGGATTGGGCTGTCGTTGGGGTCGCATGGATCCCTTCTGGTCTGAAAACTTCGCGCAGATGTTTGTGAGCTTGATATCTTGAAGGGACTGGTGTGAAACAGAATCGCGGATTGGTGCAGGGCGGCGACTCCAGTGTGGTGGATCTGACGGAGGAGGAGGAGGAGGCATGCTCGTCTTCCAGGATCCATGTGGCTGTAAATGCCCAGGGCAACGTTTGTGGCATCCATAAGCCAGGAGCAGCGGCCATACAGCCAGGGAAGCTCATGGTGATGCCCCCATGATTCGGCTTGGGCGTGCCTTTAGCTTGGACGCTGCAGCCCACGATGCCACTAAGGAGAACGTGCTCATGAGCCAAATGTCCTGGTGACTCTCACTGCACGATTTTCTGAAAACTGTGATAAAATACCCTGATTGGAATTGCAGGAGATGATTGGCGTGGGGCAGACGGTGGGAGCACAGCTACACAAAGCCGTCGCAAGCGAGTTGTACAGGCTTGAGCAGCAAGAAGTGGCTTCGTAGCACCAGCGCAGTCCCAGCCCGTCGGCAGGGTGTTGCATATTTGTACCCGGACACTTTTATTGAATAGATAATACGAACATGAGAGTTGAGTGCAAATTGCTGGACGACCCCCCCTCCCCTGGAGGTGGCAGGAGCTTTCCAGGCTGTCAGTAGTGCATTCTGAATTCAGGCAGTCTCAACGAAAGAATTTCGGTTTCGATCTGTTGCTATCAGGTTGTGTGCCGAATTGTCAGGGTCGGGTTGAAATTTTTACAGATATCGTTCGGCAGTACCCCAGTGGGCTTATCACTAGCCCTCGACCGAGGGCAATTCTCAAGGAAAAAACCGGTTTGATCTGGTCCCAAAAGAAGCTTCGACATGAGGATCCTGATCAAGGGAGGAGTATGGAAGAACACAGAGGTGAATTGCTGTACCGATCTCGAATGTCAAGAACCTTAATCTCGCTTGAGAAAGTCAGTGCACCTTGTCCCCGTGAAGAAGAAGTTGATGCAGTATTGATGAAGTGCTGTTATCTCGATTCCTGTTGCGATGGCCACTTGCATCTTGACGAAAGCCAAACCTTTTGGCAAACAATTTGCACTTGCATCAATCGAGTTGATACATTCTCCCTCAGCTGCTGCAAAAAAAACAAAATACCCAGCTTTCGAGTCAAACCTGTCACAAGCACCCGACTGAAACCTCTCCTCCTGTCTGCAGGACGAGATTCTGAAGGCAGCAGTGATGAAGTACGGGCTGAACCAGTGGGCCCGCATCTCGTCCCTGCTGGTCAGGAAGTCCGCCAAGCAGTGCAAGGCGCGCTGGTACGAGTGGCTGGACCCCAGCATCAAGAAGACGGAGTGGACGCGCGAGGAGGATGAGAAGCTACTGCACCTGGCCAAGCTCATGCCCACGCAGTGGCGCACCATCGCCCCCATCGTGGGCAGGACGGCAGCCCAGTGCCTGGAGAGATATGAGAAACTGCTGTGAGCCCTTTTGCATTTTATTGTTAAGGACACAGGTCCCAAGGTCGATGGGCGGAGAGCAGTCAAGCAGTAGAATATGGCGTGGCTGCTTGGGGAAGCTGGGCTTCCGTGACATTCTGGCGTGAGCTGCTCAAGGAGGATTGACTGCTGCAAGGCGGCCGGTAGTATCATCGCCACAATGAGATCAATCAGCTGCCATGAGTCTGATGTGGAGTGTCATCTGTTGGGATCTCGGAGAGCTGAGCCCTCTGCCGCTGCAGGGACGCTGCCACAGCCAAGGACGACACGTACGATCCGGCGGACGATCCGCGGAGGCTGCGCGCGGGGAAGATCGACCCCAACCCCGAGGGCAAGCCGGCGCGGCCGGACCCGGTGGACATGGACGAAGATGAGAAGGAGATGCTGTCAGAGGCGCGCGCTAGGCTGGCCAACACCAGGTGTGCCTTTTGACACAGACCGTCATCTTTTGGAGATTTGACTACTGGCATCTGATGGGCGCCTGTTTCGTGCATGCTCAGTGCATCCTTGTAGATTCTGAGCTGATTTTCTGCTTGTTGCACGGAAGCGGAATAGCAGACTGCTTTTTTTCCGGATTGAGGTGGAGGCACCTGATACTTTGTTTTCCGAGGTGCACCACCACCTCAGTCGAAAACATCGTCCCTGAAGATGGCAATCATTCCATAATTGACAATGTGCAATCATGCGTGACTGCTGTTGCATTGCAATGACAGGGCTGGAAGGACCGTGACCCTTGTGGAGAATGAGCAAAGTGAATACATATTCACAATAGAGAAAGCCTCTCTATGTAAGGCTCAGGCGTTGCAGCGTAGGCATGCGGTCGAGGCAGATGTGCAAGCAGTCACGCTCTGCAAGCAGGACGGTGGAATGCCAGGCACTATTGCCCCAAGCCAGATAAATCACTGCCTCACTTTCTCAATGCAGGGGTAAGAAGGCCAAGCGCAAGGCACGGGAGAAGCAGCTGGAGGAAGCGCGTCGCCTGGCCAGCCTGCAGAAAAAGCGAGAGCTCAAGGCCGCGGGTATCGAGATGCGCGACATGAAGCGCAAGACTCGAGGGATCAACTACAACAACGAGGTGGCCTTCGAGAAGCGGCCCACGGCAGGCTTCTACGACGTGGGGGAGGAGCGCCAGGTCACCAAGGAGATGGGGCAGGAGTTCCGGCCGGTCACGCTGGAGGAGATGGAGGGCAAGCGCAGGAAGGTGGGGCCTCACCGACCTCGCGAAGCCGAGTCTGGCTGCTTGATTACGCTCACTCCAGGATGTGTGATTGTGGGACTTCATCAAGCTGATTGGACTGGGAAGTAGAAAAGAAGCAAAGCTTCCTGTTGGGCTATCTGTATGGAAAAGCAAGGCCAGACCTTGGTTCAAGACCTAGGTCCTGCATGGACAATGGGAGTCCACCTTTTTGGGAGGAAGGAGCAGCCAATGTATGATCATGTCCAAATCTGCATGGGAGAGCGCTGCGCCCTATTGTGCCTGAAAATTGTCCCTGCAACCCTGTCAGACTCTCCATAATCTCCCTCCCCTGCCTTTGAAGAGCTTCTGGAGTGTGAATGTTACTGTGCGGCAATGGGAAAGGATGTCTGGAGTCCAGGTGCACCTTGCTTCAGCAAATTTGCATGCACATGAGGGAGATCCTATCGAACGTCTGCAGGACATAGAGAAGAACCTGATGAAGCAAGACCAGGAGCGGGACGCCCGCAAGGCCAGCAGCAACCAGCCGGCCGCGGTGGCCCAGAACCTGCAGCTGAACGACGCCTCGGGGGTCAGACGGAGGGGCAAGATGATGCTGCCAGCCCCCCAGGTACTGGCCTCCGGTCCTTTGCACTCTGGCCGTTGGACAGGCCCTGCAAGCTCCCAAATGCATCCTCTTTCAACCTTTGACCATGGTGTTTAGCAAGTCTGTTCATCAGTTTCATTGATCTTGGTAGCCACAGGACCCCTGGTGTTCAAGTGCACGCAAAGTGCGAGAATCACGCATGTGAGACAATGGCGAGTTTTGGATTTGCCTGCTGGCAGGTGTCAGAGGCGGAGCTGGAAGCTATTGCCAGGGGGGAGGGGGGTGGGCCGGACGCAGAGATGGCCGCCGGCGCTGGGGGGGAGACGACTCGCGGCCTGCTGGGCAACTACGCCACTCCAGCCAGGTGTGGCTCCCTTCCTCACACATGCTGCCAGGCTTGCACATGGAGACTCGCCGTGGCAGCAGCACCAAGTTGGGTCCAAGCGAGACTGAATAAGGGGTTCTGCCTGATCAATGAGGCTGCAATTGATCTCTTGCATATTTGCCTACACCTAATCTGACCTGGACATGCTTGAGCAGAGTATGGCCGTCGTCCTCCTCTCTGCACCGCTCCTGCACTTCTGCCTTACAAGTCGGGTTGATGTGATCTAATATCAAGCTCATCCGAGGCATCATCCCCTGCAGGTTCGCCACCCCCATGCGCACCCCCCGCTTGCTGTCCGAGAACGGTCTGGACCGCGTCACCATGGAGGCCCAGAACCTGGCGCGCATGCGCGACATGCAGACCCCCCTGCTGGGGGGCGAGACCCCCGCGCTGCACCCCACAGACTTCTCCGGCGTGACCCCCCGCCCGGGGGTGGCCTCCACGCCCAACCCCCTGCTGGGGATGACCCCTCGGGGAGGGGAAACACCCGCCATTGGGGGCAACCTGGGTGGGGCTCCCTACTTGCATTACCTCCTCAGTTTTCAGTCAAACCGTTTGGTTTGATGTTATGTAAAGATTGAGACAGAATGCCACCAAGCACTCTTAGTACTCGGTACCTGCCTCATTGGCTAAAATTGTGATCCTGTCATGAAGCGCTACAGCAAAAGCGCGAAGATGAGCTGACATCCTTTGCATGCTGACATTCTAATGTTGCTGCAAGTGACCAAGAGACATGCTGACAGCAATCCCTTGGAGTGTAGGTGCCACTCCAGGGAGGGCAGTGGCCGGGACGCCGCTTGCCGGCGGTGGGAGGATAGGCCCCAGCGCAACCCCCTCCAGAACCCCCGCGCGGGATGCTTTTGGCCTCAACACACAGCAGGTGAATCCATGGAACAGATATCTGTCAAGAAACCCTCTCGAGATCTGCAGCTGTCTGCTTATTAATTGCTGGTGTGAAGGTAGGTCAATTGCCTTCAAAGCGCCTCAGCAGACATTACTGGTCCAAGTACGTCATCTGCTCCCATATGGATGTCGTCTCAAAGCCATGTGCTACCAGGCTACAGTACTCCCTTCTCAGCTTATCGGGGCATGCAGATGGATGAGGGGGGCAGCAGGCGGGAGGTGAAGAGCCGGGAGGCGGCCCAGCGCTCGGAGCTGCGCAGCCGGCTGGCGGGGCTGCCGCAGCCGGAGAATGAGTACGCGTTTGACATGCCGGAGCTGCCGGAGGCGGAGGCGGCGGGGGAGGGCATTGAGGAGGACGCGGCCGACCTGGCGGCCCGCCGCAAGCGCGAGGTCGCGGCCAGGGAGGCCATCCAGCTCAAAAAGCGCTCGCAGGTGTGCCATTCCAGCTTCACTGTTGGGCGCTTCCCTGTTGGGTGCTTGCCCTCTGCGAACGTTCTGGACATGGCATTCATACATGAGAATGTAATGCTTCACAGAGCTTCCCCATGGGAGTCTTCTGATGAACCTGCAGAGAACAAGCATTGGAAAAGTCAACCAGCCGTCAAGAAGGGCCTCTGTAAGTTTGCCAGTCCTTTGCACGTATATCCATCTAGGCCTCGGACCGATTCGCGAATCCAATTACAGTCCGAGGCGAGGAAAGAGAGTCATTGCGCGAAATCCAAACTGGAGCTTTCGGCAAGCTTGTTGAAGCTTTTTCAGATCCCGTGCCTTGCACCTAGGAATCTCACGTCTATCCTGACTCCCCAGCAGAAAGCGTGATAGATTTGATGCATTTTTCCATCAGGATGTGCCATCTTCTCCCTTGAGACCCACTACAACACCAACATGACATTTGATCAGCCTCCCTGGAAGCCGACGCGAGCGGTGGGACGGCGCAGGTGATGCAGCGGGGCCTCCCCCGGCCGGAGATCCTGATCGGGCTGCCGGATCCGGGCGACGCGGCTGCCCTGCTGCGGGAGGGGCGACCCCTTGAGGCGGCCGAGGCCATGCTGCAGGGCGAGCTCATTGGGCTGCTGCACTACGAAGCCGCCAAGTTCCCCGCCAAGATGAAGGGCAAGCGCAAGAGGGAGGGCGGCGACGCGCCCGTGCAGGGGCCCCTGGCTCCCTGGGAGGACATCCCGGTCAGTCCCCCCATCCTTGCACTCAGTGCTTGCTGAGTGCTTGCTGACTGGCATGTTTTGTCAATGAGTGTGCTGCAAATGATTGGCTAGGAAGGGAAGCAAGCAGAGACAAAAGGTCTGCATGGCGCGGATCGAAGAGCTTGCATTCTGCCTTTGGTCTTCCTTCAAAGGTCAAGTGCGCTTCCTCAAACATCAAGGACATAGAAAACGTCCAATCTTTGAAGGGACACAGCATTGAAATGCAACGGCATGAAGCAAACAGTCGGCTGCTTTTGTAGCACAAATCAAGCAAATTATCAATCACAAGCCACGACGAGTAATCGTCGTGACCTCCGCAACGATCGAAGAATCCTACAAAGGCAAGCGAGAGGTGCAAACGGCAGCCACCACAAGACCACCCCTCTTCCGCCGCAATCTTGAACAGCTGTGTGGCAGCTTGAGGAGCTGGAGGCCGGGGGCAAGGTGCTGGCGGAGGAGGTGCGGCGGGTCAACCAGCAGGTGGGGCACACCCCCCAGGCGGACGGACAGTTCCTGGAGGCGTGGCGCAATGCCATGAGCGAGATGATCTACCTGCCCTCCCAGCAGAGATACGGCCGCATCGCCTCCGCCACCAACTCCGACAAAGTCGACTCCCTGCAGGTCAGCCCCCTCTCCAGCCGTTCCCTTGCGCTCTGCTGTGTCGTGGCCAAGACATCTCACACGCACAGCTGCAAGCGTTTTTTGGTCGAGTCCTGGAAGTGCAAGCGTTTCTTGCAGGCTGGTATGTACGTTGCCTCAACTCCAATTGGGTTTGCACTCTGCCCTTCTATGCCTTCAGCAGTGGAGCCAGCTTTGTATCTGCGTCTGGAATGGCCGACCCAAAAAAAGATGTGTGCTGATGTGCAGTACGAGCATGCTGCAATCCTCAAGGATCTGCAAAAGGAGATGGAACGCTACGAGAAGCTGGAGAAAAAGCTCAAGATCACCACGCATGGGTATGTGACCAGGGAGAAGGCCCTCATGGCCTCCATCCAGCAGGCCTGGGCCTCTCTGCAGGTACTTTCCTCCTGCCACCATCTCTGGTGGTCAATTCAGCGCTGACCGCTTGAATGCGGTCAATGTGTGTTGCGGTAAACCTAAGCTTTGGATCGACAGTCTGAGAGAGCTGCAACAACATGCACTGAGGCCACATGCGGGACAGTCTAGCGGGCATGCTTCTTGGGTCCCTCACTCGATGGGAATATTGAGATTTAGTTGAAATTTCCTGTCCGTCCAACAATCATCACAGCATCGCTGATTGGCACAAAATATTGCCACTGAAATGTTGTGAGCTGGATGCAGGAATCGGAGACGCAGCTCAAGTGCTTCAAGAAGCTGGCAGAGCAGGAGGAGCGCACTATCCCTGTGCGTCTGGCTGCAGCAAAGGCCAGGCTGCAGAAGCAGAGGGAGCGGGAGGCTGAGTTGCAAGAAAGCTACAAGGAGAAATCCTTGCTCAGGGATGACCTGACCGTCAAGATTGCTGTCCTAGAGAAGTTGGCGACTGCTCAGTAGGATCGGGACAAAGTGAATTTTATAGTGTCTTTGAGAGGTCTGCATCAGTGTTGCTAGCAGAGGTGGGGGAGTCTCTGGTACTGCAAGGGCTGTGTCTGAAGCAATCATGGCAGATCAAGAAGGGTACACGAACAAGGATCCAGAAAAAGCGCCAGAAGCTATCTTGTGTACATAAAAAGATTGCTTTTTAAAGTCTTCTTGAGCATGTCTGTGACTGAGTCCCTGTAAATGTTTGCACTGCCGCTCCAACGCTCACATGGAGAGCTTGGGGGCTCCAGCGTATAGCAACCCTGGAAGGATCATTGCAAGAGTCCTCGAAAGCCCTCCTATCTATTTACTGTACAACCTCAAAACATGTGCGACATCTGACTGCCCTCATTGGCATGCAAGCGTCCACTGACAACATGGCTCACACACAAAAGCTGTTTGACCTAGTGCAAGCTCGGAACAACAAAATCGAATTCAAATGCCAACCTCAGCCAAATTGGCTACACCTGGAGTGCAAGCACTAGAAAGGAAAAAGTAATGCCTTTCTTTGTATTGCAGAGCAGTGAGGAACTATAACCTCCTCCTCGAAAGGCAGACACATTGGAAGCCTACACAAATGGAGAGAGCAACAGAAATCAATGCAAGAGCCGGGCCAGCGGCGAGCTAGCCTCGTGCTGTACCACTGGGAAACAGGTCAGATTGATGACATCCTCAACCGAAAAATGTAATAACTGCAGGTCATGCTTCCAAAGGTCGCATGTTTGATGTGGCAGTGAAAGGGCTTTGGGAATCCAGCTCCGACGGCGTTGTGACGACTTCACAGCCTGTTGGGGTCTGGGAGTTGTTGGACAGCAGGTCGGGGGTCTGGGGTGCCAGCGACTTGGTCTCGCTGACCTGTGGCGCGGCGATGTCGCGCTTCAACGGCCGGTCCTGCACATCAGGCGGCACCTCTGCAGAATTTCATGTGCTGAAGAGCCTTGCTCCAATCGTCATACCGCCAAATGCTCCCATGAACGTCAGTTGATGGGTTGCATAGCAGCAATCTGGATGATTGCATTGCAGAAGCACCTCTGGAATGTTTTGAGCTTGGCAGGTTTCTGATCTTGCATAAGCGTCCAAATGGTGTAAAAAAGATGGATCTCATGCTTGTCAATGCTGCTGGAGAATGTGTGAAAGGATTACCCTGAGGAGCTCGAGCAGCTGGTTGTGATTCAGGGAGTTGAGGATGACGACGGTTGGGGTGGGCAGATCCTCAGGCATGGGCAAAGCCTTGCTGCAGAACGAGTCAGGGTTCTTCTTCTTCCGACCAAACATCTTCGACAACAGCCCCTTCTTCTTCTTTGGAGGCTGTGTCACTCCCTGCATACATGAAGTAGATATCAATGCACGACTATGAGTACAGTCAAATTGACGGACTGACCAAATTAAACCTTGGACATCAATCAATTCGCCTCAGTTATTGTCGCACTTGCCTGAGGGTCTATAGCTTCCTCAAGATGAGTGGCAGATGGACAGCATGATTTGGCTGAGTCAAGGAAGAGGCATTCTTGATTGATATGGGACAGGGTAAGATTTGGGG
>QAXI01000443.1:2580505-2596536 GCA_004335615.1 Chloroidium sp. JM | reverse complement strand
GGGCATACTTGTCCTCATGAATGACCAGACTGCTGCTGGGTGTCTCAGGGCACAGGAGGTCTTTGATTGTCTCGTTGTAGATTTCCAGATAGGAGATCCGAACGGTCCAGCGCAGTGCATTGCTGTCATTGAGCCCAGAAAACAACTGCAAATACACATCCTCTGGATTTGCTGTTGATTGTGAAGTATGTCAAGGCTAGATCGCATCCAAAGGCAGACAAGATTGCAGGCTTGAACAAGAGCGGCAGGTACTTCTTCCATTTAACGTTATGTGGCACTCGTGTCACACAGGCATGGGATATGCATCTTGCAGCTGAATTGCCACCCATAATTGCAACAACTGAGCGTTTTACCTGCTGGAGTGCTCTGGGTATGATGCCCTGCCCAAACCCTTGCACTCCAAGGCTCCCAGGCCCCGCATCCCCTGCAAAGAGTACGTATTGACTACCATGGAACCTATCAAGGGGCCTGATTCCCTAATCCCTCCTCTGCACTGATTGGGGAGGAGCCCCAAGTCGCCAAATGCTGCAATGCACTAGGACTTTTGGAATCTAGAGCAGAGAGAATAAGTGAGGACAAGCCTGTCATTGTGAAGGTCTTTCCAGAGCCGGTCTGACCGTATGCACAGATGGTGCCACTATAGCCGCAGAGAATAGAATCCACTATCGCACTGCTGCCCGCCTGTAGCCATTATTTGGGTTCGAATGCATGTCGTTGAAGCCATCCCCACAGGCAAGATAGGATCCGAGGCGGACTGTTATAGGATTCACTCACCATGTAGGTGGCCTGCTGTGTGGCTTGGCACAGCACCCTGGTGAAGTTGAACTGCACCAGAAGGAATCTTGACTGGCAGATGAAACGCTCTCTGAAGTGAAAGCACAGCAATGCAGATACTTGACTCGTGAGAGGCATGGAGAGTACCTACCCGATAAAGCTCATCGCTGGAGTCCCCTTTCCTCAACAGCAAAGTATTGTCCTGCACCACAGTGTTGCATTTTCCTGACCTTGGCTGACTGAGTTTATGCGCTTGAGGGGTTTGGATCTCTCGAAGAGCAATTTTGCATGAAGCGCAAACTACCCACCGAAGCAAATTCAGCTGGTTGGATGGCATTGTCCCCAATTTCATTCCTTGGTTTGATCCTGATTACAACTTCAGCAGTCGACATTGTGGACTTGACTCTCTGTAATCAGGTAAATCTCATCATGAGCATCTGAAGTCAAGTCATGAAACGCTCTTGAAAATTCAAAACCGCCATGCACATTCTAGGTTTAATTCAAATTTTGGAAGCTTGCGAAGAAAACAATCGCAAGTTCTCTCGAAGATTTCGCTTTCGTACTCGTCGATTCTCATATCACAATACTGCCGCACAAATATTTGCTGCTGATGCAACTTCACTTTTTCTTTCACTTGCAGAATACTTGAAGAGGCTTACTCGAAGAAAGGTAAGCACACAGCTTGGTGTGCTTACCACAGCACATGAGCTGCTTGGATGGTTGGGATTCTTTTTATCCTTGATGTTCTCGTTGCCCATCAACAGGCAGAAATAGACACTGTTCAACATTGAGTTCCAGCTTCTGTTCGTGAGTGTTTGCTACGCAGCAAACTTCTTCATCCAGAAGCAGAATACAGAGCTCACTGACTATTTTGAGATTGGAAATTCAAAGGCACTGTGTTTGCTGGGCAATTATCAAGGCCTCTGACAGCCAAAATACTGAATCTACCACACTACTGAAAACGCCGCAACAGGAACTGTTGGGACCATGCCTCTGCAAGCGGTGAGGCCACCTCCCACAGAGCTTGGATCTTGCTCTGCCCTGCGTCATCTTCAGCTCCACTGTCTTTGGCCCTCAGCCCCTTCTTTTTGTTCAGCCCACTCCTGAATCTCCACATCGCGTTTCGCAGGGCTTTGCTGGCATCCACTTTGAGCTCCTGAAAGTTGCAATTAATTTTGCGTAAGCAGACAGAGACATCCTCTGGTCCACATCCTAAATATTTGCAGAGGCTCAAGTTTGACATCATGATCATCGTCATGATCACCAGACAGCAATTGCTTCACAGACAGAAGATCATGAGGGAAAGGTGGGAGTGAGGCAAGCAGCACGCCTGAGCTTTGGCGGCGATGTCAGGATTGGTGCACAATTCCTCGATGATCGAAGAAACGTGAAAGTCCACAGCAGAGAGTGGAATGTCGCTGAGAGCCATGGCTCCAATCCTCAGCACGTTGTACTGTGCATCTGCACAGCAAGAGCCTGCCTGTCACATTCACCATCCAGCTGGACTAGAGCAAGGCAACGTAAGCTCTTTGGTGCATTAATCTCCCTTGGAGCGGCACCCTTCAATGTTGGAATGCTGTTTCACACGATCTGCAACATTGCTTTGACCTCTGAGACAGTCACTAAATCCAGGGTGGGACATCTACAGAGAGGAGGTCCTTGCCTGGGTCTGTGAGACTGGCATGAGACTTTTGGGACACCCGCCAAACGAAGGCGCCCCAATCTTTGCACTGCTCCCCTGATTCCAGGGATGGCGGGCCATCCGTCTTTCCAGCAAACCGGTCAGCCCATAAGCAAGCAAAGCCTGGTTCAAAATAGCTATGTGTCATTTCAATAAGGCATCAAGAGAGCAGTCCACTTTTGCTGCCTATTGCGTTCTATCTTGCCTCACCGTCACCATTTTGGCCTTGAAGCTTATTTGGCCGCAGAAATCTGCTGCTGAGTGCCAATTTCCTCATATTTTGATGATGGTGGTGTGCATGAGTAAGCAGCCCAACCCCATTGGCCCCCCTGTTTCGCCAATCCCCTTGGCATCACCTTAAAACTAGAGTGGAGGCAAATTGCACTGCTATGCTCTGAAACACTGCAGAAAGGGGCAGTCACCTTTGAGCAGGTCCACGTCACCGGGCATGCCCCCCCACGCTGCTCGGCAGAGCATGCACCTCACCAACACGGCTGCCTCCCCATTCAGCCCCGCTGCATCTTCCAGCAGCGGAACGAGCGATCTCTGGCTTCTGCCCCCCTGCACGCCCGGCCAACTTGTCAGTACAAGCTGGAATCTGAGGTCTTTGACTGAAGCCTGCCAACAAAACATGTGCGCCATGCATGCCGATAAAAGCCCAACACCCAGAGGTATGGATGCCCACTTTGCTAGCAAGCCATCGTACAGAAAGAGGTATGAGGAGATCAGACCTGGGGGAGGCTGTCTTTGATGGGAGAATCAGCAAAGTGGTAGAGCATGGCCAGGCAGCGGCACGCCTGCAAGGGCACAGGCGGTTGCCTCACTCAGCAATACAACGAGAACTCTCTCCGGAATTTGCACTTCTCTCAGTTTTGCAGAAAACCTCTCAAACATCATATCTGATTCAAAAATTCTGGTCCAAAGCTTCTCATGGCTTGCTGCCGTGTTCCAAGCCTCCCTTTCAATTCCAGCGACTCAAGGCATAGATCAAGATGCAGAAGACGCACTTGAGCGTCAGAGGGCGCAAGAAGGCAAGTCCATACCCTACTGAGCGCCATAGAATGAAATTTCAATCACCTGAGAGGCGGTGGGGATGTAGCCCTTGGAATGGGCCGCCATCAGCCACACCATCAGTGGCAGGGCCGGGTGCAGCACCGAGTCCTCCAGACACACGATGCAACAGCGCCGCAGGAACTCCCCCGCATCCTCCTTCAGGAGGTGCAGCCCGCACCTGTGCAGCCCAAATCCAGTGAATCTTACTTCCTTCTTGAGCTGGGGGAACCTCCTAGCTGGACCATGTGATGCCAGCGGCGCAGGCACATCGCATGTCAGTGTGAGGAGCCTTTTTACCTCTGCCTGTGCATCAAGACGAGGAGGTCAGAAGTAAGATGTAGAAGGAGGACCATGAGGAAACCCTGAAGGTAGACGTGGACCTGAGGTGCTGATCCCTAAGAAAGGTGGGCATAGACATGGCGGTTCACTTCAGAAGCACTGCCAGCTTCAGCAGATGAAGGGGTTCCCGTTCTGTGTTGATGCTTCCACGGCAATGAATTTGTATTGCCTAAGAAGTGATGAGGGCACCTGACAGCACTTTCAGGTTGGCAGAGTCTGACATTCTTCTGCACCGCACTCTTCAGAACGCTGACGCTCCCCTGGTACCGCCTCCCTCCGCCCTTGTTGCTCTGCATGCTTGGCACATCCCACCCCACGTTCTTCCCATTACCTACATGACATCATGCGCTCAAGTCAAACTCAGTTGTGGTGAATCCAGCAAGACCCTCAAAAAACAGTGGAAAGTGGATGGAAGGCTTGCCTGGGGGTGCGTTGGTGAGAAGCCTGAGTGCCACCTTTGTGTGGGGCGATCCTCCCAGCTTGGAGGCAGGGATCTGTGACAGGGTGTTCCAGCATGCCTGCGGCAGATCCTGCCACGGGCCATCCTCTGAAGCAGCAGACACCCTGTGCACACAAGATCTCTGAAGCTGAATGATGAGTGTGCTACATGTCAGCAGCAGTCTAGATAGTTGGCTACTGGGAAGGGCAGAGTTCAATCCGAGTGGGCTCCACCTGTGACATACCCGAGTTTGTGGACCAGGTTCTACACCTCTGAGTATGAAACTGCTGGATTTAATCAACAATGCGAAGCCATTGGCCAGTGCTTTCATTCCACAGAAGCAGGGAAGACAGCATGGTTCTGGCCGCGGATCAGCTTCAACGCTCCAAAGGGGGACAATGCTTGCCAGAAGAGGTCATTCTGGCTTGCCTGCTGGCATTCTGTGCTGGCCCTGGAGCTGGCTGGGGTGTGACACTGAGCTGCGCCATCAAGCGGGTGTCGGAGGCGGCCTCTGTGACAAACCAGTGCCACTTCCACGTCTGCTGGGGGGTCAGCTCCAGGTAGAAGTTGTGAACCCTGGACTGCACCCTTTGCTGCTCCATCATTTTGGCAAAGGCATCGGGTTTTGCCCCAGCTGCACAGCCGAATTTACCCCTTGATTGCAAGGTCTATGAGAGGGAGAGAGGAAATGGTGTTGGGTGCAAGGGGTGAGGGGCCAATGTCATCTCTCCTTGTGTGCATTTATGGTCTTCGGAAGAGAGGGCTGATCTGCGTCCCGGTTTGTTGGAATTGGCCATGGCGGAGCCTGAGCCCTTGCTACCTGGGCCATTTGGCTTCAACATCATGGACACTGTCTGACTGACGCAGCACACATAGACCTAAGGGCCACACATCATGAAGCTGTGCACCATTCGTGGCCTGCCCAGGAGCGTTGTCGGTTGGATCTTCATGAGACCCTTTGGATACTGGCTGCTCCGTCTTACTGCTTCGGCGCTGGGACAAGGCATTGCCTTTGGCCGCTCCAGCACCAGGATGAGAATCATCCTCAAGAGCATTCGGCCTGCACAACTCCTCGCATTTGGGCACCGCTTGGAGCAAATGGTGCATTACCTTTGTCTACCCTGCATTGCATGGCAAGGTGTCTTCACCTTGCACTGGTCTCTATGCATGCATCGACGTGCGCTGGGAGGCGAGGCTTCAGCACTTGTTGGCCGCAAATGGGGCAAGCCGAGAAGCGGGACTGATCCTTGTCCTGTATGGTCAGCAGACGTCAGTCACTAGCCTGCTGGAATCACAGGATGGCAGTGAGTCACTTTAAGCAACATATTCATACTACCTCTCCACTGTCCAGCTTTTGTCGCTTTGGTGTGCCTGTTTGAGTCCCTTTCTTGGCAGACTGCAAGAGAGCAGTGAAGGCATTCCTTTTCCCCCCAGGCTCCGACATTGCACAGGCTTCACATACCAGCGTTCCAGCTCAGCGCTTGACAGCCAGCTTTCGAGAGGATCTCTCGTGCTGTTGATTCGTGGTAGTAACAAGTAGTAACGTTTATTGAGTTCCAACTTTCTTCTGCCTGTTCGGACAAGAACCTCAGCGATGTGCACTGCACTCTTTGCTTTCGGCGTACATCCGCGCCTGCTCTTCTTTCTAGCATTCAATCGCGATGAGTTTTTGGACAGGTACGATGCACTGCGAATTCGCGTCCCCGAAGGACGCCCCCGATGAGCGAACTACTGCTTGTTATCATGAGAGGAAACTCAAAAAGAAACGTACAGATGTTTTGCCGCAGGCCAACGTCAGCTGCAACCTGGTGGGAGGATGACCCAACCATCTTGGCTGGGCGGGACCAAGTAAGGAAAGGAACCTGGCTGGGGATAAGCCGCAGCGGACGCTTTGGCTTCCTCACAAACTTCAGGGAGGTATGGCACCCTTCATACCTTCACAGCGGCGCATCAGTGAATGCCTTTCATGGGCTCTATACAGTGCAGAATTGAACATTCTCTGACTGATAATCGGCAGCAGGTGAAACATGACAGCGTGACAGAAGGGCCCAGCAGAGGGACCTTGGTGGTTGACTACCTGAAGGGAAGCAAGAGTCCCATGGATTATCTAAGCAGCCTAGATGCAAAGGTGACACCCCTCATCGTCAAATTACACAAGCCAGTGGAGATCCACCATATTGCAAATTCCTGCGACTGGTGTACTTGGCTCTGTAGTGTTGTTGTGGGCCAAGCATGCCAACTTCCCAGACACAACACAATATGAAAGGTTGGCGTCCCTCAATATGAAAATTTGGCTTCATGGTCGTAGTCTGTCCCTCTGGCTGATCAGAAACAACAATGGTCATTCAGAATCAAGAGATCTGCAGAGCCAGAACGGCTTCAATCTGGTTGTGGGGGATCTGGGGAAGGGCAGCGTGGCCTACCTCACCAACAGGGACCCAGCCAACAGCAGGCCCCTACAGCTGGACAGGGGTATGTACGGCATCAGCAACGGCGTGCTGCACTCGGCCTGGCCGAAGACCGAGAAGGGCACGGCAATGATGAAGGTCCAAAACTGCACCTTTGGAACGCCTCATTATGTCTCCTTGTCATGCACAAAGGCAATTGACAGCACACACACACGTGTGTCGCTGCTTCAGCCAGACCTGATTGTTGCGTTGTTGTCGATTGTACGGGTGGCATGGCCTCTGAATAACAATGTAGTTCCTTTTTCTGGATCAGTTCCTTTCATGACCAGGCAAAAAAGCCCATGGGAGCACTCCATACAGTGATCTCCCACCAACTCAGTGTCCCCTCAAAATAGGAACTTCAATCAGCCGCCTTGACAAAACTTTGCATTCGGTTCCACAGTTTGGATCAGAGAGGCGCCAGTCCATCTCATATCCCTACAAACAGAAAATCAGCCGACGAAATAAATCAGAAGTTCGAGATAAGGTTCATCAGTGCAATTGCAGGCGATGTTGGAGCGCAAGGACTTGGCTCCCGAAACAATGCTCTGGGAGGAGGTGATGGCCCAGATCATGTACCAGTGCGGGAAGGAGGACCGGTGCAACCTGCCGGAGACCGGCCTCCCCTGGGAGGTGGAGCACCAGCTCAGCAGTATCTTCATCCTGCCAATAGACTTCAAGGTAAGGCAGGATGTCAATTTCCAGGGACGAGAGGAGCCAGGGGGCACAAGGGACTCGGCAATGAGTGTTACGGGGGGGGGGAGTCAACTGGAAATCCTGCCAATGAAACAATGCAGGAAAGGAATAAGTATGAGGAACGGAGCAGAGACATAGGCTGGCACTGTGCAGGGGAAGCGGTATGGCACCCAGACGCAGACAGTCCTGGCTGGCTGGGCGGACGGCAGAGTGGAGTATCGTGAGAAAGTTTTGCATTCCGTGGTCGAGGAGCCAGGGAGCCTCCCAAAGCTGTCAAAATTTGAGGTTCCCTTGCAGATCAGTGAAATTTGGCATGTGCCTTGGCAGCAACACCAATCTTGTTGAGAATTTTGGCACAGAGTTGGCTTTGTTTTTCATGGACAAGAAGACAGTGTGTACAGCTTCTGAAATTTGGCAGGGTAGAGCTTACAGTTGAGATTTTGGTTCACTCTTAAAAAGGAGGGACAACATAGTGCAGCTAGGTCTACATGCGCAATTATACAGCACTACTCATCCTCCCCTGACTCAGGGCCTGCCGTCCAAGGTCTACGCAAGGATTGCACAAAAGGTCGCAAAAGATTGCGATTCCAAGCAAGCAATGACGAATGGCAACAACAAACAGCACATCTATTTCAATCTCCCATACCCCACAATTTTCCAGGTTGGATGGTCAGCAAGATGATGCCTGAATGACTAGTCTGCCAACACCCTTGCAGTCGCCACATCTAGCAGGAAAGCTAGAGGGCCATCACTGTCAGATTGTACATGCATGGCCACCAAAAGCAAGCCAAGATTTCTATTGAATGGTCAGGGAGACATTGATCTCCCTCTGCAGTGGCTCACTGCACTTGCCAAGTCGAGCAAGATCTCAGCGTCCTTCGGAAAGCGATTGGTACATTCACCCCTGGTCCTATCCTTCCTCAGAACTCCAAATTGCCATCATTCATGGGTGCATCCCACACCCTGGTGCTGCCCTCCAGGATCGGGCGCCTGTTGCCGTGGCAGTGGATCCAGGGGCAGGTGGACCTGATCAGTGCCAGCTCCGTCTCCTTGATGTTGCAGCCCCTCAGGCGCAGCTCCTCCAGGCGTGCCTGGCGCAGCCCCTTGGAGATGTCCCTGTCCCGCAGCTCCCTCAGCAGCAGGATTGCCTGCAAGCAGCCGATGAATTTAGGGTTTCCGCATCGCGAAGCTGTCAGCTGCTTGTGTATGTATCCCTAGTAAGACAAGCAAAAAATGGACAGGATCTGTGAAATCAGTATGGCTCATCGTTAAAACAGCGACACCAATGAAAGGTACCCACTGACACGCTTTGCAGACACAGGCAATGGAAGGAGGTGGAGAAATCCAGGAAAACTTTCCCCTTTTCTCAACCAGTGGGCACACTCTGCCATGAGATGAACTGCCAGGGTTTTCACTACCAAACTTCGAAGCTCCACGGATGCGCACTCCTCATTCATGGAGGGCATGCATGCAGAGACTCTGGGCACCCATACCAGGGTCCATGGGCACAAGAAACCCACCAGCCAGTGGTCCACCGATGTGTGGGAGAGGTCCAGGCGCCTGAGGTTGTGGCAGCGAGTCAGCGGCTCCAGGGATCCGATCGACACCTCCCGATTGATCTTGACGCGGGTCTGCGGGTCCGCGTTCTGCAGCCCCAGGCTGTCCAGCTTGGGCAGGTAGGGCAGCGCGTTCAGCAGCTCCGACGGCATGTTGCACCCGGGGAACTGCAGCCAGGCAACCATACATTGGAATTGTGAAAGGGGAGGATGGAGGTGAGATAGAAGATGTACGGGGTCTTGGCTTTTGGCAATGAGCAGGGCAATTGGCAGCATCAACTGCATGTCCACCTGGGAACGGCAGCCAGGCAATGATGTCTCACTGCCTGAATCTGGGCGGAAGAAGAAGGATGGGGGGGCCGATTTTCTTACAAGTGACATAAAGTGGATCTGGGCTCTTCAGACTCCCCTTTCTTTCCCCAAAGCACTCTCCCCAAGCTGCTGGCCACCATTTGCCCTCTCTTGGTCAATTGAGTGTATGAGAGGTACAGATATTAGACAGCATTTAGCAGAGCAGCAGAGTGAGTTTGCTAAGACACTTCGCACACAGGTATCAACAGGCAAATAATCGCCAAGTCTCTGTCTCTGGGGCGCAGAGAAGACAGTGTACCTCCATGACAGTGAGCCTGGTGAGGCACGACACGGCGTTCAGGGTGTCAGCCGACGCGCGCGAGCTCTCAAAGGTGCAGGCCTGCAGGCGGGGCAGGTTCGCCAGGCTCCTGATCCCCATGAACGAGATGTACCGCTCGTTGCCTGTCAGCGCACGGCTGTCCACCACCAACTGCAGGGAAAGGTTCACATATTGTCATCAAGGTAGTGATCTTCAAAAGGGGGTACTGAACATGATCATTCGCTTGTACAGGACTTATATAGATAAAGCTGTACAGTCAGACAGAAATTGTCTCATTGGACCTCATCAACCGTAAACCAGCAGATACAAAGCCCCTGTGCACTAGGAAAAGGACAATCTTCAGCTACCAAAAAGCATAGGCTCCTCAGCCTACAGCCTACATTGAGAGCACTCCAGGTGTCAGAAAAGGGGGGGGGGGAACCTTGTTACAGCCGTAGACGGTGAGTGAGTCGAGCTTGCACAGGCTGGACAGGAAGTGCATGCCGGCCTCGGAGATTCTTGGGCAGCGCAGCAAGGCCAGCGTCTCCAAGTTGGTCAGGCTGGAGAGCAGCGAGATGCCCATGTTGGTGATTGCGTTACAGTCAGCGAGCCGAATGGAGCGCAGGCTCGTCATGGACGCTAGGTGGACCAGCCCCTGCACACCTCTGTCTTCTGCTGCTGTCTCTGAGAAAATAGATTCTGGCGCTTCAGTGGGCCCTGACATGCTTGCTTGTGGTCTGGATGGGTGCGATTTAATTTTTGGATATTTGCGTTGGAGATGGTATATTTCTGATGGGCCAGCACGACTTTAGCAAAGCGCAAGCAGGCATTACAGGCAGTCAGAGACTGTGATGTGGCGCCAGTCAGGCATCATGTCTGTGTCAGCAGTGGAGGTGTAGCAACTGCAGCCAATATTACTCTCACTGAGCGGAGGGTACCTCTGAGCGATGGAGCTCCAATGCAGCAGGATGACCACCCGCAGAATGAAGATCTGTCCCTAAAGAAAGGAGCAACTTTGGTGGAAAAGGGGCGGTCTGACCTCGAAGCCATTCATCCTGAGACAAAGGTCACCTCAAGAAGCGTCGCACTCACCTTGTTGGTGATCCTGGGCTTGACGAACGTGCCTTCCAGCAGGTAGCCGATGCAGACCTCGTGTATGGCCAGCTTGCTGTAGGACGCCAGGGCCGCCAGGTTGCGGTTCCGCAGCTGCTCGCAACGCCGGAAGTCCAGGCGCTCGACCCGCGTGAACTTCTCACCCAGGGTCTGCATCCTGGGCTTGGACGGCTGCATCACCTGCAGCAGAGGAAAACGTCCGTCTTTCCTTTGTTCAACTGTGTCCAAGGAAATTTTACTGTGTGCGAGGAAGCTGGCAAGTCGTAGATGAACCCCATTTCCCGATCCACCCTCCTTCAGCAGTCCACCAACAAAGCCCACCTGCATTGCTTACTTGCCCTGTTGTCTCTGGGCAGAGGACCTGGGGTCTAAACCCCCGACCTGCAACCCCCAAAACTCATCATCCAATCCAATGTGCAGTACAGGCTGGCAAGGATGTCAATCTTTGTCTCAGATTAGTTTGAATCTTCGTTAAACTGCCAGGTAGTTTGCAGCTGTGGTGGACTCTGGCAGGCCGTGTTAGGTGGGAAAGGGGGGTTTTGCCCTGGTGTTGCTGACAATCATCTGACTCCAGCGCTTGGACACGAGGCGACAATTCTTCTGATCCCTGGCGCTCAAGTAGTCAAATACCATGTGCATGATGGGCTCCGTCACCGAGTCCCAATCGTTCACCGTTGACACCGTCACCATGGGGTCGTCCACCTGGCTGCGCACCCCCTCCCCCGCTTCCTGCCAAGATCAAGAGCCAAGTGTGAGATTGCCAGACCGAAATTCTTGCTGGTCCTTTCTTTTCTTTAATCTCCGATTGAAGAAACACCATCTACTGTCCTGAGACCAGCTTCATTCAAGAAAAGAAATCAACGACCGATTCACCCAAAAAATGCCAAATGCTTCTCCAGGCAAGCTTGCCATCCCGAGCGTGCTCTGTGCAGTCCATCAGCAACTCGACAATTGCAAAAGGCGTCCAAAAGCTATCCTGCAAAGACAGGCAGACTGCAGCATAGGAAGCACCTGGGATGACAGCGGCTCCTGGGCTCTGCTCTTCTTCTTGGGACTGGCCAAGCCCGTGCGGGGGCTGAGGGACAGCTGCTTCAACGCGGCCTGGGCTTTCGGCACCGCGGCACCCTGACTGCCGCTCACTGGGGCAGGATCGCCACCCTCGGCTGCGATCCCGGGGCTTGCGCTCCGCTCGGGCGGGGGCACCGCAGTGGAGGGGGCAGTGGGGGAGGGGATGGATGCAGCAGGGGCGGGGGGAGGGGTGGTGGCAGGGGCTGGGCCTGACGCTGAGCCATGGGGTGGGGGGTTGGATGGTTGGGGCGGCAGGTAGACCGGCATCCACATCATGCCGGGGGCGGACAGGTAGCCGCTCTGGAGCAGCTGCTCGTACGTCATGGGGGCGGCCACGGGCATCGGCATCGCTGGATGGAATGACGTGCTCGCGTGCCCGCCGAACTGAGGCGGGGTGTGGGGGAACTGCGGGGCTGCTGCTGCCTGCGGCAGGGGGCTGGAGATGTCCATCCTCTCCGCCTCATCGCTGCTCCGTGCGGAGGGGCCTTGTGCACCGTTTGGATTGGAGGGTGCTGATGGCCTACCCTCCCCGCTTTCATTCCTTGAAGCCCTGCAATTGATGAGGTGGTTTCCAGGAACCACCTTTGATGAAAGGAGATGGACAAGGGCAATTCTTGCACTGGAAGCAGTGGTTGCCAGTGCACTTGTCCTCTTCGGGTATCCCACGCCAATGCAATATCTGCCAGATCGTTCTCTGTTCCGAAACAAAAACGAGACGACTACTACAAAAGCGCGTCCTTGTCCGAACGGTATACCGACCACCGTAACTTACATGCTTTTTCACCGGTTCTTGTTGTCCTCCGGGCCCTTTCCTCCTATTGAAAGGCCTGTCACTCTCGCGCTCAGCACTGTTTGGCCTAGCAACGAGGCAACAAGATGGATTTGCTGTTAAATAGTGCTTACAGCCAACGTTGAAATTATTTCCTTGCGTACAAGGTAGAGAAAAAGGGCCGAGAGCCTCTCTCGCGAGCAAAGCTAGTCCCTTTGGCTGGCCTCTGTTGCTCAAGATTCGCAAAACGCCAATCAAGGACCCTCATACCCCTAATGAGTCACCCTCTGCCTCTGCTGCCACCTTTAAGCGATGCGGCGGATCGTGGGGACCGTTTCGTAGTTAAAAATATATTAAATGCAAATTTGTTAATACGATCACCATTCCCCCTCGTCCCCACACCTCCCTTACCTCCTCTCATCTCTACCTGGCAGTTCTCTCGCTCAAAGCTGGAGCATCAAGTTCCGGCAAAGAAAACTCTCTCTCAAACCCACAATTTGTCTTTCAAACTCACTCAGATCCAGCATGCTCCCCTCTCACTCTATAAATTGCATGTCTTTGTTCACACAATCAGCACTAATGTTGAAAGTCGGGAAGCACAACCACCAGAGGCGGTCTTCTCTCCGTCTAGCACACTCAATGATCTAGAACCCTTTCCGCCTGTCAACTTGCACTCCAGGTCAGGCCTGATCTATTCGACACGACCAGTCCACCAAAGCTGATTCGCCAAAGATCCAGCAGGATGGTGACTGCCATCCCACTGGCCAGAGAGTCCCTGACAGCCTGTCCCAGGGTCCAATTGGCCCGGGGTGCCTCGTCCATCTGGAAGTACACAGGGAAGCTGACGAAGAAGTAGATGGCGTAGAATAGGGAGCCCACGGTGTACATCCTCGCCTTGTCCTGCACAAAAGCAAGCTATTGTCTGGCAGGCCCTCGCCTGGGTATGGGTGTGGTGTAAGAAGGTGCTTTAAAACACGGCATGACTGAGCTTTTCAGGGTTTGATCTGGCCCTTGAACCAAGAAGTCCAACCTTGTGTGTACCATTTATCCCTGCTAAATAGATTCTAAGTGCAGTCTCGCATTAGATAAAGACAAATGATGTTGGCTCACACCTATTCCGGGGCTGCTTACGCAAGGAGAGGGTGCTCCAGGGCTGCAAGCTCAGCAAAAAGTAACAAAGCCATGTGAAAGCCCTTGTCAACTTCCAAACAATATGCTTACGGAAGACTGGGGATGATTCGGTTTCAAAGCAGGGCCAAGCCAAACAAAGACAGGAAGAGTACCTTGTGTGTGTAGTAGGGGAAGTGCGCTATGGTGAAGGTCTCTCCGTACGCCGTTGCATAGGACAGCAGGAAGACCACGGCGAAGGTGGCAGCCCGCTTCCCCCAGACGCCGTGCCTCACAGCGGCGTGCCTGGCCCTCCGAATGCAGACGTTGGAGAGTGTATGGTAGAAGCAGAAGTAGGCGTGCGTCATGAAGTACAGTGTGATGGGGACCTGCACCCCACATGAGATCTGAGCGGCGCTTCGCCATCGTGCTTTGATCATCATGACTCCTTGTCTGCAGGCATCATGAAGCATTAAATGCAAGAAGAACACTCAGAGTATCCTTACCCTTCAGAGGCAATGCGAACTTGCTAAATAGAATTAACAAGTCCTGCTTGAAGACACATCTGTCACTTGTCACAGGGAGGAAGGATCACTCATCCTTCCCCTCCATGGGCAATTGACGGCAGATGCTCAATGATATTGCTCTGCTGTTTGTCGCAGCTGTCGCTCATCTTGCAGGAGAGTCTGTCATAAGGGGTGCCATTTACTGGAGTGCTTATCATGTGGCAAGATATGAAAGCCCAGGATGTGAGATCTTGCACGGAGAGCCTCACATCGTTCAGCCTCCAGGAGGGGAAAATGTAGGCGGCGCCCAGCAGCTCATAGAAGTAGTGGGTCCAGAAGTAGTTGCCTATGAAGGAGAATATGGCGATCCAAGCATTTGCCTTCACCCAGTGCCACTGGTGCCACGCTTTGCCGCGGTCTGCTTTGGGCTGCAGCAGAGCTGGCAGCACCACACAGGGCAGGGCTGCTGAGAGGCCTATGGCCATGTACCCTACCTTTCCGCATTTCTGCACGCAGCATTTGTGAAGGAAAAGGAATGGAGTCGTCTTGCACCCATCACATGTGCTTGCGGCTTACGTTGCAGCCAGGAATAGTCTGTTATCCATAAGAATGCGATGTACTACCTTTATGTCTTCCACTCACATTCTTTAGGGTTCTGAACATAAATACTTGGCTGTGTTTGAGGCACATCCCATCTGCAATCTGGAAAATTGTTCAATGTCTATGCCGGTGCTGAGGAAAGTCTGCAGAGGGGTCAGAAGCACCTCATACAGCTGAAAGGGGACGAGGATGCACAAGGCCCAGGTTATCCAGAATGGACTGTAAGCAAGGAAGAAGATCTCCGTCCAGCGCTTCCCAGGGTTGCTGCTGAACCAGAGACTTTTGCCTGCTCACACAACCAGGCTTGTCACTTTGAGCTCTGAAGCAGCCAGAAGTTTTCATTGATTTCTTCAGCTTGAGGGGTTGTGAAGACCATGATTTATTCAATTCGAAATTTGGCTCACTCATCTCGATCGCCAGTGCTCGGGAAAGCTCTACACCAGCTTCTCTGTCAAGCGCCCATGCATTGAGACCATCTCTGTGCCGTTTTGATAGCTTGAAGTTTGCATCAAAGTGGTAGTCACAGCTGTTAGTTAACAGATCCGCAGTCAACCTTGCACATGAAATTCAGGTGCATTTGGCTATTGTACGATTCAGTGAACTTCGTTCTGATGGCCGCATCGAAGACTGCTCTTTCAAGGTGCGATCTGAGCAAGTGCATGCCTGAACGGGAAGTTGAGGGAGTTGCAGGGGGAATTGTCACTCTCTGGTCTTCGTGGACCTGGGCTAAAGATGGCTGTGCCTTATCCATACTCCATACTTGTCATTTGTGATTGTTTCAGATCATTTGTGCAGGCACTCCTGTTCGCCAAAAGCAAGCGTGGGCCAGAGAGCAACATTCAGCAGAAAACGAGCTCCCCTATCCTGCAAATGCTCCTTAAAAGCAGCTGCAAACCTTGCCCGCAACAGGGCTGAGCATTCTGCCAGTGCCCACCCAAGTTTTCAAGATGTCCACTCGGCACCATTGATAGCAGGGCTGCCTCTCCAGGAAGCTCAACCAACCTTCAGGTGAGGCTCAGAGACTGCTATTATATCCTCATTGTATTGTAGCACCTGTCTGGAGAGGACAGCTTGATCGCCAGCATGCCTCATGCTGGTGACTCTTAAGAGGAGGAATTGGATACATCTTGGCCAGATTGGGCTGAAGAAGGAAGTGTGACCTGTCTCAAGGACCATAGAAATTCAAATTCACCTGGCAGGCAGTGACCCAGGACGTCATCACAAGCAAGGACGGAAAAGATGAATTGACTGATATCACAGCTGCTGTAAGGGG
>QAXI01000443.1:2541649-2561659 GCA_004335615.1 Chloroidium sp. JM | reverse complement strand
CCCCCCCCCCCCGAGGCACCCCTTCCCCTTCATGGATTCCTTCAGCAGTACATTATTATAGCAATATAATCCAACAATTGCTGAAGTGCCCAGCTCGATGACTGAAGTACCCAGCTCGATGACAGGAGTCCCCGTTACAAACAATTGCTGTAAGTTTCAGCTGTTCCCTCCTTATCTGCAACCCTCCTCGACTATGTGACCTCTCACCTTCCCTCAGCCGCTGGTCAATCTTCTTCGACATCACATACTCCTGAAATGGGGATGGGATGAGCCTGGACAGGCTGGCTTGTGAGAGGACACAATAATCCCATTCTCCATGCGTGCTATACAAATTCACCATCAATCTGGGAAGATGCCCTGCCGCTGCCGCAGATCGTGCTGACCACGGTGGAGCCAAAGAAGCGGCTGCCAGACGGCAACATCGACGCCTACGAGTACACCGTGCACAGCCACATGTACAACACCGACCGGGAGCTGTTCATCCCCACCGCCAAGTTCTCGTACGACATGTCGCCCATCCAGATCGTGGTCACCCAGACCGCCAAGGCCTTCTACCACTTCATCACCACCACCTGCGCCATCATTGGGGGCGTGTTCACGGTGGCGGGCATCCTGGACGGGCTGCTGCACGCCACCCACCGGATCGCCAAGAAGATAGAGATCGGGAAGCAGACCTAGGAACGAGGCTTTGTCTTGACACCTCGAGGAGGGGATCGGTGTCCCTGATGGTGTAGGGCTTGATTTTTGGTGCAATGCCGAAAAGAGGATTTGGCACTGGTATTGGGGTGTTTACCCAGGTCTGCAGGATCTCATACCCTTGTTGTATCCTTGACTTCCTTATCGTATGATGTCCTCAGAAAGCAAATTAAGATGTTGCTCTGTTCAGCGTCTGACGATTTGAACCTGGACAAATGTATTAGCAGTTGGGGATTCTGGATCCAATAGGGGGCTGTGTCCTCTTTGCGCCAAAGATATGCTCAGAGTGCTCAGTATGACTGGTATTACAATACAAGGTTATGCCCCTGGTTGTACATCCAGGCCCAAGCATGATTTGCCTTCAGAAGGTCCATCTAGGGTTCTAATTGCTTGTCCTTGGCAATGGACTGAATGGCTGACGCCCAACAGACAGTGTATCACAACATGACACCTGGTACCCATAAGGGATCAGCCATTCCTTGGTCTTTCCTGCACCGCTCTCTCTCACTCTCGCTCTCTCGCCTCAGGTCAGTAAAGTACAACACAGCTCCATTTCACAGTCTTGAACACACTCCAGTGAGCTGTGCAACCCCTAGCTACAGTACACCCTCCAGGATAAATAGATTCCTATGCTACGACCAGAAGAGACCATCCCCTTTGCCAGATTCACATGCTGGCAGCAATCCGGACACTGGTGGTAGATTGTCCTGCGGCTGCTGCCTGGCACGGTGACAATCCATCCACCTCAGTGTCCGATCCCATCTCTAGCCTCTTCTTCCAAACCTCCAGGGCCTCGCACATCCACTGGTGCCGGCATCTATTACATGCATCCTGGAGAGGCACCTGTTTCAAGCCATTCCTCTCAGTGGAAAGATCAGGTTACATTCTGGTGGTGAAAATTGCCACATTCATGGCATTGCCTCCACAGTGACCAGAGGGAAGGAAACCCACGCCCTATGCATGGTTCTCACTGCCTGTGCAGAAGCATCACCGATTTGCCTCCCCACAGTTCCTTACTACTCTCTCTGGGATCCACAAGTCTTGCGCATTCAAAACATACACCAAATCAGATCATATTGGGTTCGGAATACCAGCTGCTTTGAAATACATCCTTGCCAAACCCGGTTTCAGCAATCCCATCAAAAAATGGCCACATTTCGACCAGTTGGAGTCAATCCAGGGGGCAGGGAGTGCTGACCCAGACGCGTTCCCGCTGCCCGGCCTCAGGCCAGACGGCCAGCTCCTCCTGGACGCGCATGACAAACATGTAGGCTATGCACCTGCCCTGGTTTGCGTGGTGCATGCGCTCCGCCTTGCCGCTGTGGAAGGGAAACGCCCCCAGCAGGGGCTCCTGCACACAACCACCCACTGTCAAAGATTATTTTCCACATCCAAATCACTTGAGATTGTCCATCAGACTCCAGACCGAAAGGCATAGAATGGAGGATAGCAGTTTACGAAAGGTGCAGGTGGTTGTGAAAGTGAGTACTGTTCATTTGAGGCCGAAGAGCTTGTCAAGGGGTTGCCTGCCCATCTGCTGCAACTTATGCGTTTCATACGCAGGTTTCGACTGAAATATGCTTCACCTCGATGGTTCCCCGCACCCCCGCCTCCTCCAGCGTCTCCCTGGCTGCGGCAGCATCCACTGTCTCATCCGTCTCCCACCCGCCCTGCACCGAGGATTCTCCTCAATCTCTCCACATTGACATCAACACACTGCCTCTGCCACTCCACTCTGCAGCCCCAGCTGCCTTGAAGACTTGCTGGATGTCCACTATTAATACATCCTCCTAACAATCCAGCATTACAACGAGAGCTCCTCTCCAGCACTTTCAAAAAAGCCAAATTCTCCCCTTCTTAAATGTCACCCCCCTACATTTCCTCCAAGCCACTGGTGCTACCCCAGGCTACCTCCCACAGTGGCACCAATCTTTGGAAGGATAGCCACGCTTTGGCCCCCAAGTGATAGAATGTGTGCCTTGGGAAAGACAAGGCCCTTGCTCCCGCTGCTGCTGGTGATCATCAAGACCTGCACCCCCTCCCGGCTGTTGCCCCGCACTGGGATGCACCCCGCCACCAGTCTCTCCTGGTCCCTCCCATAGCGCTGCAGGTGCCGTCCCTTCCGCTGGGATCCTGCATCCCCACACACAAGCACTGAGTCTCACCATTCTCTCAGCGATGCACCTGGCTTGCCCTGAGCCTTGGGCTTTCAGAAGGCCCCTGGGACTGGGCTGGTGGGATGGGCTTTCAGTTGTGCCAAGATGAGCACCTTCGCCACACTCAGCAGAAGATAAAGATTTTTGCTCGCAAGTCGAATGCTGCATGAAGCTCGAAAAGACGGTGAGTCTAGTCAGAGAAGACCTCGAGGCTGCAGATCACTTGCAGATTTTTGGCATGAAGGAATTACCTTGCTCTGTGTTAAGGAGCTCTGTTGATAATTTGGAGTCCAGGAATACGTTGGAGCGGGACATTGGGTTCTGGAAGTACAGTCTCAACAAAGGGGCACTTTCAGCCTGTGCACGATAGTGCGCCCACAACACAGCATCCTGCTTGTCCACCACTCACATTACACTACAGACTCAATGTGATGTGTAATCGTACTTGGCAGGGCTGCTGGGGACGCAGCTAATTGTGCAAAGCCCTAAACCCGCTTGCTGCCCGGCTCGGCAACAGCTTCCGCGATTGACAGAAATTGAGAATTTCGAGAGCACGTCGTTCGAGACAGTCGAATATTACAACCGGAGAGTCGCAATGGATCACGAGCTGCTACTGCCAGCGACAGGGATGCACAGTCGGAAGCTGCTTTACATTTATTACAACAATTACGGAAATGGAAGAAGGTGGTGGTACTGGTGAGCCATTCCGTACTACTTGTTGGCGCAGATATCAGCTATAAAGAGGCTTTTTGGGGGCATTTAACGACAGAAAATTGAATAGTCATCAGACGCATAGAGCAAGCCGACTATTCGCATCTCTGGGCAAACAATCATCCACTGAGCTCACACTTCGAGCTAGTAAAATGTGTCGTGGGCAAAAACGCCAGGCTGGCAATATACCAAGCCTGAAGTGCAACTTCATGAACTTCCCAACTGAGAACTGAGCACAGTGGGATCAAGTTTCCGCTGGAACCCGATTCCCAGAAGCCTGATTCAAGAGAAAACTTTTCTTGGGTCAAAACGGACAAGAGTCATTCGGTATGGGGCAAGGTGAAGGCGAATTATTTGGCCAGAAGGGTCGGCGTCTGGCTTATGTAGGATATTATTACGATGGCTATTACTCAAACCGTTGGATTTACTGGTACGCCTTCTAGGCCATGTTATGAGAAGATTTCAGGGTATCAAAGTCATGCACAGGGGCTGCTTCACAGAGACAAGCTGACGATCCATCCTTCGTCATACAAAAGTCACTTTCATCAATCTGGCTCTGTATTCCATCTCCAAGAGAAAGAAACGGAATGCTCTGGCAGTCAAGGTCTACCTGGACCCTCCAGCTGCGTCTCAAGTCTGTCTCTGGCAATGCAGGGGGATCCCAATCATCGCCGTGGGGGTTTTCTGCTTCATCGTGGCCATCTTCATCTGGTGAGTCTCGCTCTTCTGCAAACGCCCTCAGCCCTCCTGCTCGTTTTGCTGCTTTGTTGGGTACCTAAGTAAGGCGCATATCTGTTGCCAATTCCAGCGATAACGATATGTGACGCTCAAGCAATTGTAGCCTTTGGGGAAGAAAAAGGCTCAAATCATAGACGGCTGCAGGATGAGGAAGAGGAGGCTTGCACAGATGCAAACGGTGCAGCCCCAGTTCTACAACCAGCAGCCCCACTACCAGCAGCCAGTCACGGGGTACCCCACACCCCCCACAGCCTACAATACGCCGCAATACGGCAGCGAGTACAACAACTACAACTCGGTCCCGCCGCAGGGGGCCTCGGCTTCTCAGCCTCCCTACCCCACACCTTTCCCCACGCAGGGGAACAAGCCTGGTGGAAGCGTGGAAATGGGATATCCCGGAAAATATTAAGGGGAAAAAAGAGGTAGGGAAAGGGAGGGGGGGAAATAACCTACTGTCAACCTTGCAGTTGCACACCATTGTATAATAGGAATACCAGTTGATGTGATGTACTGATGTGACATACAATATTATCAGCAGGAATCTACAGAGCCCCTCATCATACTCTCCAGTGGGTCTTGTGAATTTTGCCTGAAGTGATGAAGACTGACAATCGATGTTGCTTGCAATTTAGCTGTTTTAGTTGGACAGTGGTCATTTGAAGTCTGCAGAGAGTGTACCAGTGATACACAAGAATTCAATATGCGTTGTGATTGACAAACTCAAAATAGCAATCCAGTTGTCCATCCTGTTTCTCATGCCTATTTCTACGAGGATGCACACCAAGCGCTCTAGCTTCCAATTCAGCATCTCAATTCACATTCCTGTATTCCAAGTGAATGGATTTATTGCCTCCAACACAAATTTACAGCAAAGTCATGACTTCAGCTTGCGCCTCTTTGTTCTGTCCTTGCTGCTCTTTCTTGCCCGTGGTTCCTTGCTCTGCATTGCTCCTCCACCATCTTCATTCAACAGGTCTGCGTATTCCTCAGCGGACGCAAACACATTGGCTTTGTCGCCCTTCCGCTTCTTCCCTGGCATTGCAATAGCCCCTCCCTTTGTAGCACCTCCTTTACCCTTGTGCACTCCTGGATTTCCTGCTGGGCTGGCCATCACCCATTCTGATAGGTCATCCGAATCATCTTCATCCTCTCCATCATCACCAGAGCTGCTCTCTCCATCACTGGGACCAGGGAGCTCAAAAACATTGATGTCCTCCGGTACCCCTGTGCAGGAGTGCTCCTTTGTCAACAACACATTTCCATCTACGACCAATATCTCGAGGCAGGGAGCCAAACTACCCCTTGTCCACACCCCCCTGCCTGGATGATATACACTGTGGTGATCTATTTTGAGAGTCTGGCAATCATTCCTGAATTTGCTTAATAAATTCAATGATCATCACCTTGAGGCAGGACTGCATAGATACCACCATTGCTAGACAAGATTCACCAAGCAATCATTCCCAGCACAATCGCCCTGCAAGACGACAGGTTGCCACGGGAGTGTCTCAAATTCTCACATGAAACATGCCCTTCAAACATGGAGGGAGGGGGTTGGCATATCAACGACAACCCTGCAATTCCTCACCTGCCTCACTGTCTTCCTCATCGGAGCTGTCCCCAAACATGGCATCAGATTCCGCACTGCCGTCCAAGCTGGAGCTCCCACCGATGTTGCTGTCGCTCTCGTCCTCCATGTCTTCAGGAGGCTCATCAGACCCGGCAGCTGAATCGTCCGAAGATGACTCAGCGCCGTCCGCGGCCATGGCGGCAGCCAGATCCTCGTAGCCCTTGGGAGCTGCTTCGTCCTCCGAATCCTCGACGTGATCCATGAAGTCATCTGCACACCGGAGAGGGGTCTTAACCGGAGAGGGATAAAGGGGCTTAGAGATTGTGATGGGGCTGACTCTTGGAGGAGAAATGAAAGTATCTTTCTCAATCCCACCGCTCTACATATTCCACATTCAGGGAGCCATTGCCAACAATTGGCTGCTCATTCTCACTGCTCTATAGCTTCTACATCAATGTAGCCATTGCCAACAATTGGCTGATAAAAAGGTGAATTCGACAGAGATTACTTTTACAAGCAGACCTGCAAGGCACAGAAAAGGCCGTGAGGGAATGATAGCATGCATGCAAGGCATGTTTTATAATGTCCCACGCAATCAAATTTGCCGTGCCCCAGCCAGAAGATTACAGGGCTCACCGATCTCCTCGCTTTCGGCGTCGCTGAGGCTGTCCTCGTCGCTGGCCAGGGGGCCTTCCTCCGCCTCCCGCTTGGCCCGCCGCTTGCTCTTGGGGCGCACCCCAGCTGCCTCGCGCTGGGCCTTGACCTCAAAGAACTTGTGGAAGTAGGCTGTGTCGGGCGTGGCGTCCGCCGCCGAGAGGGCGGCGAAGGCGGGGGTGGGCCTGGCCAGGTCGGCGAGGCTGGGCTGGGTCGCGGGCTGCATGAGGGAGGCGCCCTTGGCATGCACCTGCAAGGAGCGGCATTGTTTTGGCAATACACAGGAGTCCGTGACACAGTAGGTCGAGCACTATATGGCCAACGAATGCTCATAGGGTCTGTGAGCAGTATGTCTCCCCTCACAGATTTTACACTTTGTGGACATCATCATGCTACAGGACAATCACATGTAATTGATGTCTACCCTGGTTCTATACCCAGTGCAGTGCAGTCTTGGGTATGTCTTCTTCTATTTTTCATTCTAAATTGCTGACTTTACTCATCAGAAAGCATCCAACACAGGAATCGATCACATCACATCAGCCTGAAATGTGCTTTTTGGAGAATCTTCCGAGATGCAGAACTCGCAGGGGCCTAGGCCAAAATTGGAGAAGAGACTGTCAATTGTCGAGCACCGCAGGAAGCCCTACCTTGGGCTTCTTCTGCACGAACTTGTCCAGGAAGGCGGAGGTGCTCATGTCCCGCATGGGATCCCCCGCATATTCCACGGCCACCCCAGCCAGCAGGGTACGAGTCATCGCCGCCACCGACGGGTGCACATGCTCCGCCAGCAGCACCAGCTCCCACACACAGCTCCTCTCAGCTCGCGCGTACTTCGGATCCCTGCGCCCCAGCCAGGCCGTCTTTGAGCGGTTATATCATAGTGCTTAGGTTCACACACTTCTCGTACATAATTGTGATACACAAACGCTGCAACTCATGAATGGGAAGCGGCGCTTTTCATTCTAGGGCGCAACTCAACAAAGGAGTAGGCGGTTGCAACCATCCATTGACATTTCTTTTCCTGCCTTAGCTTACTGGGGATTTTCAAGCAGGCAATACAATTTTCTACTGAGAAAAGGCAGAATCACAAAAGCCCCATCATCAGTAAGCTCCTGTCTTCGCAGGGCCTCCCGGCCCCACTCAACTGAGGATGATTGCAGATTCTGTCGCCCATGGGGCAAAACTCACCTCTTCCGCATGTCGTAGCCCTGATCAGGGTCATCCCTTCGCCCCTCTGCACCCTCCTTTCCGCTCAGCACGTTTGCTGGTGCTTCGTCATCGCTGCCATCGTCGAATCTGTCCAGGTTCTGGAGGGCCTCGCCGGGTGTGGGGGCGTTGGGCTGATCATCGAAACGCTCCACATCGTCGCCCGCATCCTCCGCCTCCAGGATGGACCCCCAAAGGGCGCCACGCTCCTGCAATAGACCATACCAAAAAACATTCACTCACTGAAAACAGCTCCTACCAGACTGCGTCGGACTCATCTCATAAGAATTCAGATGTTTGGAGTGTTTGGCCGCACCAGACGCAAAATTTTCTGCTCCATCCCTGCTGCCTGCCTCCTTCAATTGCTATGGACACCACAGCTATGCGGGTTGGCGTTGGATTGGGAGTTGAACAAAGCGGGGTAGTGGTGTTGCCTACCTTCAGAACTTCAGAAATGAGCAGCAAGCAGCCGCAGGTGAAGTTGGGCATCTGACACGCTGCCACCTGCAAGACCAGCACCTCACTGTCACAGTTGAGCATGCCAATCAGTGATATCTCAGCTTCTGCTTGATCTGGCCCCCAAAAACTCCCAAATCCTACTCGTTGCCAGATTGACAATTTCTAATCTTGAATTGTTCCCACCTCAAATTATCGAACAGACCAATCTCTTTGTTGTGTGGCTGCAGCAGCAGCACAACGCCGTCCAAGAATCCGCTTTGCGCAAGATTCCATGCCCTTCAAGAAAAAGGATCCCAACAAGAGCCTGCACCTGCAGGAGGCGTTTGATGAAGGCCAGGATGCGGTGGTCGCTGACGTCCGCCTTGAGGGCCTTGTACAGCAGACTGAGGAACATGGCCGACTTGTTGCTGCGTGCCAGGTCCGGGTGCAGCAGCATGCCGTACAGCGCCCTGCGTGTGTCAGTAGATTGTTCAACTACTGAGTTGGGCAACTGTGAGACTGACCTGGAACTGCAAGCAGCAGGGCTTCTGTTCAGTGTGTCACGCAGAAAGCAGGAAGCAGTCTCTGGAGCTCACTTTTCGAGGCTATAGCCAAATTGGGCTCTACACATGCAGGGGACATCAATGGGTTCTTGCCGCCTCATGCTGGAGCGATGCATGGGCAAGCAAGCATTCTGAAGTGCGAGCACAGGGGTACGGTAATTATGTAAGCACTAGCTGACAAGGAAGGGCGCATCCAACGGCTGGAACTTGAGATCCAAGACCTGGCCCCTTGCGGGCAGGTAGAAGTGGATGGTTTTGGGGGTGGGGGATTTGGGGGGGAGAGGGGACACGACGGGGGGAATATTCGCCTGTAGAAGCGGTCGCTGACGACCGAGGGTGCGTACAGCAGCTGGAACTCTAGACCCAGGACTAGCACCTCTGAGACAGCGGGGGGGAAAGGGGGGGGGGGTGTAAGTAGTAAAAAGGGGGGACGGGGGAGAAAATTTCACCTGTAGAAGCGGTCGCTGACGGCTGAGCGCGCGTCTAGCAGCTGGAACACCAGCCCCAGGGCCTGCACCGCCACCCCGAAGGTGGCCGTGTGGGTCACCCTGAACAGGGCACTGGAGTGCTGCTCCATGAGGGCCTCCGTCTCGGAGGGGTCCACGAAGGGGAAGGCCCGCCGGATACCCGCCAGCAGGCCCCCCAGCAGCTTTGCATCCACCGACGCGGCCTGCATAGGGGCATGCATCTTGTTTATTCAGAAGGCTGCACTGGAAAGCTTCCCAGATGTAATCCTGTTCTTGTGCTTTACCTCTTCTTCTTCTTCTCTTCTCATCGTGAAGAAGGCATTGGGCAGACTGGCTGTATCTGGAATGTATGGGAAGGGCTCAGGGCTGGTGTTTGGGGAGAGTGGGTGCTCGGAACAGATATTGATAAGTGCGGTGCAGTGTCTGCCAGACCTTTTAAACCCCCTTCTTATGAGGACAACCCCTGCTATAAAGCAATTTCTGCATCCCAAGTGTGCTTCCTGGTAGACACGAGCATGAGATCCAAGGTCCCTGAACGCATGCTATCTGTGACCTGAAAAGCTCCAATTCATCATTGCTATTGTTCAGGACTGTCAAATTTATAAACCCTGGTCTAGGACACCACAAGGCTCCATTCCTTCACCTCAATAACTTAAAGCAAAAAGCGATGAGCGAGTCTCGGTATAGAGCTCTGGGGAACTTGAACCCACACTACAGCCCACACCTACATACCAGATCATTTCTCACATTCGACTGACCTGGGAGCCGGGCTGCTGCGGTTGCTGGTGGGCCCCTTGCTTCGTCGGCTTGTCACCTCCCGGCGGCCCCTTGCCACCGCCGGGCCGCGGCTTCCACCGCTGCTTCTTTTTGGACGCCTTCCCGGCTCCGCCCTTCCCCTTCCCGGCAGCGGCCCCCCGCGCCTCCTGGCTGGCCTGCAGCTCGTGCGCATGCCCGGCCTTGCCCTCCAGGATGAGCTGGAATAGGGTGAAGTAGATGCCAATCAGCTTCTTGGCCAACATATTCCCACCTGCCAACATTGGCAGCGCTCCAGGAATACGATGGATTTCCTATACTTGGCGATAAGTGTACACCAAATAAGCCTGATGTTCAATTCCTCCTCTGCTTCTTCTCACATATGAATGCATCAGTGGATTGATGCATATCTGTGTTGAGCTTGCTGGCGCCTTGCAGCCCTGGTGGTCATCTCAGTCTTGTACAACGCTCATTGATACATACTTCTGCGGGGTGCACCTTGATTTTGACAACGTGACTCGCTGTGAAATTCTCCGCGCACCAAAGAGGACAGGCTGGTAACTAGCTCAGGTGACATCCCGGAGCATGGCAATGAGCTGAATCTATTTAGCCTGTCCCGCTTGTTGCGTGAAGGATTCTACAGGGAGTCACCTGTGGATGAGGTATTGGGGGTGGAGAAAAGGCAACACCAGGCCTGGGAAAAGCAGGGAGATGTGTGGGTGCTACTATCAGAAAGACACTCACGGACGGTGGAGTGCTGTCAGCGAAACACCCACAGCTCTATCTTTGCCTCACTTGAAACACCCTCGTCAGCTGTTGTCAGAGGGTGGGATTAACGTAGGCATTGCATGGCATAGTCGGAGACTTCCTCTGTAATGACAGCCTCCCAAGCATGCTCACATAGGTCAGGCCAAGGTTCAATACCTGAACAGCCCCTCTGCTTGGTGGGTTAAATGCCTTTTTGGCTTTCCAAGGCAACATTTGTTTGGCGTTCTGTGCGCAAATGCTGATGGAGACCATACAAATCTGCCAAAGGGAGACAGCTAAGGCTGTGTAGAGGGAAGGCAGGGACATTTTCCTGGGTTGGGGGAAGAAAAGGGGGAAGAGAGGGTAAGTTTGACAGGATGAATACCTCTGTCCGCGCGCTTGGAGAGCACGATCTGGTTGAGGAACACGACCCCATAGTAGACGGCCCGCGCCGAGGTGTAGGGCTTGAACAGGAAGCGCTCGGCCTCCTGGGCCACCACCAGGCCCATGTTGGGGTGCTCCTCCAGCAGCTGCCCCAGCAGGTACCCCGCCTGCAGCAGTTTTGGCGATTTCAAATTCATGAACCATCATTGGATTCTCAAAATGCGAGGATTATGCTTCAATCCATCATTCGCTCCTCTTTGGTGCCTTAGGCATCATAATTTCAATAATGATGTATGCTTGCTTGTCTCGATGTGCTTACAGTGATGAAAGATGTGTTGAGGGTCTTTATAAACACTTCAAGAGGAGGGCATTCCCGGAAACGCAGAAATATAGGGGACTTCTTGGAGGAATTTTCCGAGGAGAGGGGAGGTTGTGGGGGTGGGGATGTGCATACGTTGGAGGCGATCTTGCGGGAGGGGTCCCCGAGCTTGTCCACCAGGCAGGTCAGCAGGAAGGCCTCCTGCTCGGGCTTGGCGCACAGCAGATCGTACATGGCGCGGATGGCCTTCTCCTTGATGAACGCCAGGTTGTCCCGACTGGCCTCCTGCAGGTCCTTGGCAAACTGCAGGTACCTGCAGTGTGATGAAGATGGTTGCAACATGGACGAGCTTTCAGAATTCTCGTGGCATCTCATGAGCTGCCATGGCCCGGAGGGCGGAGCTTCTTGGCATCACTGTGCTGCTCTGACTGACTTCCCAGCACCGACCTCACGGTGTAGTTGCGCTTCGCAATATTTCGACAGTCAAAGAATAGAAAGAATAGAAAGACCCCATGGCATCTTGCCTCTAAAGATCAAAACCTCGACATCCTCAATCCCATATTCTACGGCATGCATACCCCCACAACCGTTGTGAAGATAACTCTCCGTTTGACTGCGAATCTATTCGTAATCAAAGCTGGGCTGGGGGGCAAAGCACTCCGACATCCAACTGGCAGATTTGAACAACCAAACTACGAGCAACACACCAATGGGTGCCCAAGGGCGCCCAGGTATCAGATTTGCTCACCGCTTCTTGACGGCGTCCTCCATGTAGTAGTACAGCAGGCGGCGAGCACCCTCCTTGCCCTCTGGCAGGGCCCCCAGCGGCTGCTGCTCAAAGAACAGCAGCTTGCGGTCTGGCAGCAGGATGGTGGTGAACAACACCTTCAAAGCGTCAATGGCCTGCAAAGAAAAGCCACGTTGCGTGGGTGTTTTGTCAATGCTACTCCCGCTGATACGACTCAATCGGGAGACCTTGCCATCCGGATTGCTTCTGGAGTCCAAGCGAGTATCAACTCCTCTTTCAAACAGTCACTTTCGTCTGTTTGGTAAAAGAAGCTCCTGAACCCCATCATCGGCGACAATGTCCTGGGCAGGATAGTATAGCTGAAAAGGGCAATAAAGGGGCAGCAGAAAATATTTGGGATGGGGAAAAGGGGGGGGGGGGAGGGGATGTAGACCTGGACAGCCACTGCCCGTGCCCCGCTGCGCTTGCCGACCCACTTCATGAGCTCGTCCAGGCTCCTCAAGTTGGCCACCGCCGACTCCTGCAGCACAGAGGTGGCGCTCAGGAGCCATGCCATGTGAACCAGAAAACCCTGTCCCTTATGCAGACCCACAGCAGTCAGTTACAACGTGCGAAATGTACCAACAAGTGGCACCTCTGGTTTACGAGAAGGGGCGAGATTGCCATGCAGGAAGATGACCAAGCAGAAGAGGCAAAGTGAAGCTGGCATTCAAGGCCATTGGTCTTCACGGATTGTTGCCTCCAGGGATGCATCTTTCCTACAATCACTCCATAAAACAGGTCCTCCAATTTGCCATAAATGGCTGGTGTCGACGGTGAGGCAGACCTGGAGCAGGAGGGTCATCGCAGCCAGCTTGTCGGCGGTGGTACCAGACTGCCTGACCTGCTGCAACCAGCGGGAATCCGCCCTGTTCTTCTTGTCTGCACGTGGTGCACATTTTCAGTCAGGCACCAATATGAGGAAAGCTTATGACGGCATGCCCAGGCTGGATGCACTGCCACACCCAGGAACAGGAATCTCTGATATGTTGTTTGCAGACGGAATGCAAGGCAGAAAGCTGGGAAGGGTAGTGCTGGGATCGATGTTGGAAGCAGCAGTCTATCCGACCAGATCAGTGCTGCAGGAAGGAAAGGTGGCAAACGGATCATTCAACTAGCAACAACACCTGCATCTGAGCCATTGCTGAAGCGGGGTTGTGCAGACAAGTCTGAAGCTTCCAAATGACCAAATTGATCCAGAATAGCATCACACATCATCAGCTGCATAATTTGAGACACAGGCAAAACACAGCAGACTTACTGAGATCCTGCTCAAACACTGCCGCCTCATTCTCCAGGGCCTGCTCCCCCTGGTTCCGCAGATCCTCCAGCAGGACTTCATCTACAGGAGCACCACCGCCCCCATTTCCCGGAAGCTTGGGCAGGTCCTCTAGTGCCACATACCACACAGTGGCCTCATCCTTCCCCACCAACGTTTTCCCCACCTTCGCACCTGCAGGAAAGAGCTCCCACGGATGACTATCCTTGGCTCACAGGTTCTTGTTTTTAGCGCTGGCCTCGATCCTTGCGATCATACGATGCCTTGTTGCATGCCAAACGCACAAGTCTTAAAACCTCAGGTGCATGGATAGGTGAAGGTACTTTTTGTGTCCTTGAGAAAAAGTGAAAATGATTCATTGCCCTCCTACACACTGCCATCCCACATGCTCCCTCAATTCCCCCCCGCTGATCAAGCTCCCCCCTTTAATCTCCTCTACACTCTATTCGGGATGTTGCCCATCGTTTCAAGGGGGATTCACCTACCGCTGCTCTGCAAATTCTCCAATAAGGAATGCGGTTCACAAGCAGACACAAGCTTCTGTCGGAATGACTTTGCAAGTCACAGAACCGGCAATCTGTGCGATCAAGCTACTGCAACAGCCACCAGAGCTCCTGGGAAGGGCATGTGGGTGGCCTACCTGGGCGAATTCCTGATCCTGCCTTCCAGGTCCTGCCCCTGACGGCAGCCATCTTCTCCGGGTCTTCCCTGCCATGCCCGGCATGCCCATGCGACGGCCCTGCATCCCTGCCTGAAGCCAGGCGCTGATGCAGCTGCCTGACCTGCTCATCCTCAGCCTCGGGCTGATTGGGCTTCTTGCTCCTCGCCTTCTTGTCACCTGTGCATCAGACCTGGTGTTAAGCAGCCAGAGTGAGACCATACCTGCCTGGAGTGCATTTCCGCTCCATGGCTTACTATGGCGAGCCGATTTGATAGGGCCTGAAGAGGAGCCATACGGTCATGGACGCTAAGCGTCCCTCCTGATGATGCTCAGATGTAACAGTCCCTTTGTACTGCAAGACTTCCTGTACAGCCAATTTTCCATTTCCGGAGGAGTGAAGTGAAGGAGGATCTCATGCAGAGGCTGTAGACTGAGAAGGAAAGCAGCCCACCTATCCGTTTGGTAGCATTCTCTGGCCTGAAGTCTGCGTCGTTGAAGCCATTGCTTTCTCCCCCAGCCAACAAGCCCAGCTGTGAGGCAAAGGCTGAGACTTCTTGCTGCAGCCCTTCGGTGGACGAGGCCTCCTTGCCCTCGGTCTGGCCTGTTTTCTTTGGCTTCATCTCATGCTCTTGCTGTCACCTTTGAAAGGGATGCAGAGTACAAGGTTATGGAACAAGACCAGTTTCAACTAGAATTGTTTCTCTTGTTTCGACAATGCAAGATCTGGATCTTTGTCAATCTTGCCTTTTCGATTGGTTGTATGCCGCCGGTGAACAGAAAGGCACTCACCTAAATTCTTGAGCAAACCAGGTTTCCCACTAGGTTTTGGCAAGGTACTGACTTATTACTGAAAGTCGAGGTGCCCTGCTATGTTTGAAGGAGCCTCGATCAACTTTAAATTGAGATTTGACGCGCTGGAAGATGCAAATCAGTTGAGACCCTGATCAGCGGCATCGGTAGTTTGGCTCAGGAACGCTGGCTCTAAGAAGGCTGTGAGATCAGGGGCTGGGTAGCAGACCATGTTCAGGAATCAGGTTCATGCCAACCAAGATGCATTCATAGCTCGCTGCACTGACGTGAACCTTCACTTCTTGCATGCAGCATAGCTCCTTTGAGAACGTGCATTCAGCATTTGACTGTTCACTGATACCAAAAGACTATCGAAATTTACACCAAGTGCTTCCCTGCCGCTTGAAGCACTACCAAAAAAAAGGAAAAACAGTTTGATCAAGCAACTAAGAACCATCTGGAAGTCTAATCTCGCCCTTCTGCTCCCTAACACTATGCCTGCAGTCATAGATGTTGATACACTGTTATCACAGTTCTTAGCTGTGATCTCCTGTGTTGCAGTATGATACAGACACCTTGACATGGAGCCCACAGGGTCGCCTCCACCAGGTGGAATATGCCATGGAGGCTGTAAAGCAAGGCAGCGCAGCTGTGGGCCTCAAGGTACTTATCTAATGCCTTGCCACCGTAACTCCCAATTGAGAGGGAAGAAGGCACATTAGACGATGCGCAGGTGAGTTGGAGTGCAGTGAATTTCTTCTTTGAAATGCTGGATGCTTGGAGGAGAAGAGTGTTTGCTTGAACAGCAGACTAAGATTCTATGCAAGAGTGCAGAGCACAGTGCCATTACCTGTACTCACAATCAGCCTCGCCGAAGGCCTTCGCATGTCGTTCTTGTCAAAGAAGGGGAGGTCCTTTGCTTAAATTAACTTCCCAAGGTTCAATCAGAAAACATCCCAGGACCTGGCCAGACTTGCGTTCTGCCCTCAGCGACTATAGTGAGGCAGATATTGTAGATGTGATTGTGGCCTGCAGAGCAACACGCATGTGGTGCTGGCTTCGCTCAATAAAGCCGAGAATGAGCTCTCCAGCGCCAACAAGAAGGTGTTCAAGATCGACGACCACATGGGGATCGCCATCTCGGGCGTCATTCCCGATGGCCGCATACTGTGCAAGTACATGCGCAACCAGTGCCTAAGCCACAAGTGCGTCTCTACTCCACTCTGCAGAGTGTCTGCGTTGTCATTTGTATCGGGAGTGGGGTGGGAAAAGGGGGGGGGGGGAAAAGGGGGGGGGGGGGGTCCCTGGCTGCCATGCCCTGGAATTGCGACTTGATGGAAGCAGCTCATGTGATAGAATCTACCCTGGGCAATCCTTTGGATGGACCGCAACCGCAAGACCATGAGCGGGAAATTGGGTGTCATGCGGGGTTTTGCTGACGGTCTAAGCAGCTTGCTTTGACAATGGCAAACAGGAACGGTACAATACTTGTATCCTTTTGCCTTATACACCTCGATCAAAGCAGCTGTATTTCCTGATTTCACAAACCTTTTCATCAGCCAGTCCCACCCTGCAGCTTGGGCAGAAAAGCGTTGCTGATACAGAGTCAGTCCACCACCACCATGTAGATCATGCTTCTGCACATCCACGTTTTGGCCACACGTGAGCTGTGGCCCACAATTTAGTTATAAAAGTCCTTGTTGCAGGTTCGTGTATGGGGCTCCGCTGCCAACCACAAGGCTGGTGCGGGACGTGGCGGACAGGGCGCAGGTGGGGACGCAGCGGGCGGGGAAGCGGCCATGGGGGGTGGGGTTGCTGGTGGCGGGGGTGGACAAGGGCGGCGTGAAGCTGTTCTACAACTGCCCCTCGGGCAACTACTACGACTACAAGGCCATGGCCATCGGGGGGCGCTCCCAGGTGAACACCTTAGCGATTCTGATGGCTTATATTGTTTGGATCCAGGCCTCAGGCCTGGATTCAGGTGCCGCAGTCCAAGTGCTGGCCTTTGCAATTTGGCAGCCTACCCCTTATATGAGTGCCTTTGCAGCTCTTTCATTGCAAGGGAACAAGGATTGTGACGCTGACTCCGAGAAAGCAGACCGGAAAAGCATCCTGACTGCTAAATGTCTTCGCTGATGGATTTATGCATTGAAAACCCCCGGGGTGGCTGTCCTCTTCTTTTCTCCCATCTCCACCACCAAATTGTACCTCTGGCAACTCCTGGCCGCAGGCTCACTCACATGGTAGTGGATTCTGGGCTTTGGAATGGCAATGGATCGCAAATCCACTCGCCCCCAAGAGGGCAGCATCACCAATCATTCCATATGCCGGAATCCCACTGCAAGCTGATCAGAAACTACCCATGGCATGTATGCACGGAAGTATCTGTTGAGAGTTTGAATGTTGTGGCCAGGCGGCAAGGACGTACCTGGAGCGCAAGTTCGAGACTTTCCCGGACGAGTCGGTGGACACCCTCATCAGCCACGGCCTGCAGGTGATTTCTCACTGAGTCCCTGTTTCCAGTTGGGCTCAAGAATGAAGCACACAGGGTGACTGTCAGGAAGCATAATGAAAGATTCAGAGAGTAGATTCATTATGCTTCCTGACAGTCACCCTGTGTGCTTCATTCTTGAGCCCAACACCTCCTGCAGCGTATGATTGGCTACTTGGCTGTGGACAGCCTCTTCACTTTGCAACTAAGCAGGTATTCAGCCTTGTGTCTGGCTGCAGGCCCTGAGCGCCTCCCTGCAAGAAGGGGAGCTCACCAAGGACAACTGCACGCTGGGCATCGTGGGCAAAGACATGCAGTTCACCCTGATAGAGGGAGAGGCGTTACTGCCCTACCTGGCTGCACTGAAAGAGGAGGACATAGGTGATGCTCCTTGCTTGTGCTGAGTCATGCGAACAGCCAAGAAGCAGGCATCCATTACGCTGAGTCGCTGAGCATCGCTTGATGGACATTGCATGAACACATGGCTGTTGAGGAGGGGTCCAGAGAAGTTGGGGGTCTATGGTGGGGCTTATGCTCCCTTCAGGGATGGCACAAGAATCACTTGCAGTCACAGGAGCTAGGAGATGCACGTCAAGGCTTCTCACAATGCAAAGTTGTGCTGACTTCTTGCTCCAAATAAATTTTCTTATCTTCACGTGAGGGCTGCCATACAGAGGAGAGATGAAAGCTTGTGGAAGAGTGTTCATAGGGTTGCATATTGCAGAGGATGGAGGCAACGGAGCAGGAGGGGAAGGTGCTGGCGGAGACGGAGCAGATGCGCCTGCCCCTATGGAATCCTGATAGCAATTCTCAGGCACACTTGCAATGATGCTGGCTTGGTGCCTTCACCTTTTCCCAAGCGCTGCAACTCTTGGGAACTGGAGTTCAGCGCTCCAGTCACTCCAGCTGAGGAAACATATACAAGCGCAACCTGTGCTGCCACATTCCGCGCAGACGCTTTGATGCATGGTGTGAAGGCCGAGTCATCTTGAGATATGGATTGTATAGCCTCCTCTAGCAACTGTAGGTGTATGGGTCTCAGGCGGAACCATTGAGCACTGTCCCCTGCATCAGTGCCAGCATGCCAGTTCCACTTGTCCAGTCTCCATTGCAACATATGCAGTTCTCGGTAGCACTGCTTGTCGTGGTACTGCTGTGGAACATTAGGTCTGCTTCGGCCAGAGACTGAAAGAGACAAAGGGAGAAAATTACGGTAGGCCTGCACAGCCAGTGCCGCCACAGGCCAGTAATGTAAGGATCTTGTTATATGCATATGAGCTCTCCTATTTCTTGCCTTGGGGGTTGAAGGTACAAGGCCTAATGGAACTTGCAGTCTCTGGTGATACTGACAAGTAATGGAACTCATGCAGGCAAATCTTCAAAAAGCTTCAACAAGTACAGCATGTAGACACAAACGACGCCTTGTCTGAGTTCTGAGCATTTGTTTTTCTGCAAGGTTCTTATTGAGGGTTTCTGAACAAACATCAACAATCAGCAAGGCAGCCACTACCCTCCCGAGTGGGAGATGGGCTCTGTGATGCATTTGCCGTCCTTGAAAGTGCTGATAAACTGCTCAGGGATGTACAGCTCCACCATGTCGCCTCCCTCCACGCCAGGGACCAGCACGTTAATGGCCGACGATTTTGCTGTCGTGACAGAGGAGTCCAGGGACTCCTTCGAGAGGTAGAGCTGCACAGCAGAATGCTATGGGTCACCTCACCAGTACTCCAGGAAGCCTCAAATTGTCACCGGTCCCCTCCCTCCTACCTACATTGCAATTCTGACAGCTCTTTCTTATCTGCAGGATGCCCCCGATCACCATGCATCTTGGTGGAGATCGTCCTGGATTGGCCTCCAGATCTGTATTTTCCCATCAGATATTATCCGGTCCTGACAATTTGGGAGCATCGTGCAAACAAGGAAATCGATTACTTCACTTGTTGAAAACGCGGCGGTTATACACCATGCCTGGCATGCTTCCATAAATGAGCCAGCTACCAGACCCACAAACCAGCATGTCCTTCCGGAGGGCAAAAAGCGAGAAAGCAAATGGAAAAAAGTATCTCACGTCGGGCTCTTAATTGGGTGAGGGATGCAAGGAAACGTGGTGTGGGTGGGGGGGAGGGGGGGGGGGCCTTGGCACACTATTCAAGCTGCTTACAGTACTGAACGCATCTGAATTGTACCAGACAGAGAGCTTAATAGTAATCTCTCATACTACTTCTTGACATAACACCTTCACCTTGCCAAAACCCGGGACAACCAGCCATGTACTGTTGAGTATTATGCATCTGGGTAACAGAATTGAGGGGAATGTCGTACCAAGTTCACAAGGAGTGATGGGAATTGAGAGTGTGGATTGCAGCTACCTGTTGCTGCTGAAGCTGGAGTAGGGACTGGCGCAGACGTTTTTGGATTTAAGGCTGGCACGACGCCACTGCGGTCGGCTCTGTTCTTGGTCTTCATGTCGTCGGTCACCTTGCGAAGGCCGGCGGTCACTCCCTCTCCCTGCAAGATATACAGATTGGGGCCCAATGCACCGTCACGCTTGAGGCCTGCTTTGTGCCAGGAGCAAAGCGCTCTTTAAAGCCTCCTGCG
>QAXI01000443.1:2466650-2515159 GCA_004335615.1 Chloroidium sp. JM | reverse complement strand
CCGCCCCCCACCACACACCCCCAAGCCCCAGGGCTCTCCACTCTCCCACTGCACCACATTACACATCCCCAACTCAGAGAAAGTTGAAATGCCCAACTTGAGCATTCGGGAGCAACCTGCAGCTGATACAAGAATAACAAAGTGGCCTGTCGCTTTGGAGCTGTGCAAGGAAGCCAACTGACATGGCATAAGCCATCAACCTCCTGATATGCCAGCGTCTACCATTGGGAGCCCTGCAAATGGATACCGCCCAGGCTTGTGGCAATGAATGTTCCCTCAGTGTTCCTAAGTGCAAGCTGGTGCCTGCAGGCTGATTACCAACCTGGACTACAAGGTGTCGGATGAGGACATCCAGGAGCTGTTCGAAAATTGTGGCAGCGTCCTCAAAGCTGGGATAGTCTACGACAGAAGGTACAAATTTATCCCCACCTACATGTCCTCACACGAACAGTACCGCTCTTGAGCCTCTGAGGTTCCGAGTCTGAACACCCACACTGCCGTGCCTTGAAAGACTGCCGTGCCTTGAAAGACAGAGGGTATCACAACCTGCATGAGGAACATTCCTGTGGACTCAGTGACTCTGCTGGCAAGCTCCCCATGCCATTCACACCAGCACCCAAGCTGAAGGGTGCTGAAACCTTGCAAGCCCTCACATTGATGCTGGAACGGTGGAAATCGAGCCGCTGTGCCTGCAGCGGGCGCTCGGAGGAGGCTGCGGAGGTGATCTTCGAGCGGCGGGAGGACGCGATGGCGGCAGTCAAGCGGTACAACAACCTGCAGCTGGACAACAAGCCGATGAGGATCGAGCTGATCGAGGGGGAGAGCTACGGCGGCGGGGGTGGAGGTGGAGCTCGGACGCTTTCCAGCGGCATCAGGTGACCCCCTGACCTGTCAGGGATCAGTAGACAACAAGCGACAGCAAGGCACCCTCACTTGACGACTTGAAATGTCGTCTCTCCCTTTTCATGCATCTGGCTGGTCCATAGAACAGCTCTTGGGATTCAACATCTGTTCACTTGGCAAGCATTGGGCTCTGGGCGAGGTGTGCAACGTACCCGACTCCAAAGGGCTTCCTTCCTGTTGAGTCCGAGGAAGACAAGGATTCATCAACAAATTAACAGCAATTTGAAGATACACAACCGAATTTTTAGCCCTGTTGGCAGGATCGGCGGTGGTCCTCGGGCCGTGGCGGCTTCTTCGCGTCCGGCCAGGGCGTACACGACGGACAGGGCACGGCCGTCCAGTGGCAGCTACTCCCGGAGGGGTGGTGGTGGCGGTGGGGGTGGAAGGGGCAGGCAGCCACGGGGACGCGGGGCCGCGGTCAGCCAAGACGATTTGGACAAGGACTTGGACTCATACATGGCCACAGACTAGACTCCTCCTGAATTATGTTGCAACTGGGGCTTCAGACATTTGGGAGACGGCGATTGTGTATGGCATGTGAACAAATAGGAGCCTGTCTTGACAGGACCTGGACATTCTGAGCATGGATGGGTGTGAGCAAGGGCCCTGACTTTCCAGCTATGGTTAGTGCTGATGTGAACAAAGTTGTCCCTGCACCGCCAGATAAATCAAAGCCGTTGATGCTCTATTGACAGCAGTGTCAGGGAGAGGGTAATATTATAAAGGCATCAGGAGTCCTGAGTCTGGTGCATTGGGACTCAGCAGCGAGGCTCATTAAACAAGGATTTAAGGCCACGCGATGTCTTTACTGTACCCATGCTGGGAGTTCTGATGAAAAAGACCTGGTCGAGGGAAGGCTGCATATTAAATTTCCCACTCTTGCCTGTCTGCGGTCACTTACATGCTACGCCTTGCTAGGACACAATGTCGGGGCAAAAGTCTTGCAGCTTACATTTCAGTCACAGAAAATGAATACTATCGGCTCAAGCGCCAGCAAGTACAATTGGACGCCTGAATTGCACAATCAACAGAGACTATGCCTTACAAACCTACAAGGGCAAGCTGACTTAGATCCTTCTCTCCCTCCCTCCCCCAATAGCAGCTGCATTCCACACCATTTTGACCCTGATTGAAGAGTATTCAGCAACCACTAGAATCCCAGGAATCATGCTCTCGGAGCTTCCAACTCCCTTCTCACCAGGCATAAATAGCATCGATGGATTTGTTCTACATATTGATGTGCAAGCTGAATTGCCACCATCAAGAGGGCATAGCATTGTGGGGTTGATTCAAAATTTTCTTGTTGAATCGGTGAGAGGTTGTTTCTCAGGGCACGGAAACCTGACATTTCGCAAGCCACAGAATACCCTGCTTACCAAAAAACATTCACTCCATCTCCACACTATACAATCCTACAGTCCGGCAAATCAGCAAAATCAGCAGTTCTCGGGCCAGCAATGTACAGGAAAGATGCTTCAAACAGCACAAGCTCAAACAGCAAAGGCAGGAGGGAGAAATTGTCATCATGACATTTCCCCAGCATGCATAACTTGCACAGACAAAAATGTGAGAAACGACTCTTCCAGCATGGAGGGTGGCACAAAAGTTGGACAATTGGGCACTCAAATTCACAACATCATGCACTCTTCATCATGCTTGAATCCTTGAGACGGCCTCTACTTGGAGGCCCTGCTTTCCATGATCATGGCATCTGGGGCTGCATCCAGGGACTGGGATCCATTTCCGTCCGTGGGCCCTGCAACCAGCAGCACTGATGCCTTCAGCTCGGTGATAGTGTCCCGGACAGTATGGGCCTTCCTGATATATCAAGTCTGCTCGTCACAACAATAGATTTTCTTGCCACAGCTGGCCACCGCGCATGCCTTAGTATTCCATGCGAGGGATTCTATAATGATGGGGTCGAAGTCTGGGAGAATGGGGGGGGGGGGGGTAGAATACCTTGCTCCGCTCCCTGCTTTGCAGCCTGCTTCTTCTGCCTGGAGGCCTCGTAGTTGCGCCTGGGGTGGTGGAAGTGGCCTTTGCCGTGCTCGGGTGCTTCCAGCCCCAGGTTCTTGTAGTGGTACGCCCGCAGCTGTCGACCCGCCCTCACTGCCAGCCCAGGGTCTTGCTGCAACGCAAATTCAAGATATGATGCAAAGGACATTCATTTTTGCAATGCGTCTGAGAAATCCCCATCACCACCAGCAGGCCACAAGACCACTCAAGAATGACAGTGCACGTGTTCAGCAATGTGGCAGCATCTATGCCGCTCATTTTCCACAGGGCAAATCTCTTATTGCGAGCCCAGCAATTCTGTTCCAAAAAAATCTTCAGAGGTCAGCAAACTCCAGAAATCAAATAACGAATCTGCAATGTGATTCGACAGTACAACGAGCAGAAGGAAGGGACAGAGGTGGGGAGGGGGGGGGGGTACATTGACGCGCTGCTCAAAGGGCAGGAACAGGTGGCCCGCCTCCCGCAGCACCTCCAGCTTGGCCTTGCGGTACTCCATCTCCTCCTCAAATCCGTTGACGTGCTTCCAGCTGTGCGGCCACACGTCCAGGGGGCTGATGCCTGCATTGCAAGAAGAAAGATGGGAAAATGGGGAAGAGAGGAGTGGGGAGGGGGAGGGGGGTTGGCTAATTGCCCCAATGTCTTTTAAATCAAAACTTCCTGCAGTCTTTTGCAGGATGGAAAGCGTGCGCAGCGATCTTAGTGATGCCAAAGTCAGTCTACCTCATCAATGAGCAAAGTCTCAGCAAGTTGGGACCCCCACAGCATTCTCAGCTGAACCTTGTCACTGGCTTCTTGAGGAGGGGTGCAATGGGCTCTTGACCCATTCTACGGATGGTGATTCGCAATGCAAGGTGTCAGGAACCCACCTGGGCCGTCCAGGCCCCGCATCACTGCCTCCCTCAGCTCCTGGTGGCTCGCACTGCAGCCACACAAGCATTCTCAGCTTAAGAGAACTTCTTCCTCCCTCCAATGACATAACCTGCATACAGATATTGCGTGCAAAACGTCAAGCATGAGACCTAGTATACAAGGACGGCAAATAAGAAGACAGCAAAGGCAGATAAGGATAAGTGAGTATCAGAGGAGATACTCACCAATAGCCGCAGAGAAAGTGCACACAGCAGTCGTCAATCCCTGCACACAGTGCAAGTTCAGGGCTACCACTACAAAGCATCTCACGTTTTCTATTATCGTAATCAAACCATCAAAACTACGTAAGGGCTCAATGCATTTAAAGGGAGGGTCTCACCGGGAGGAAGGCCGAAAGTGGGGGGCAGCTTGTACTTCCTGCGTCACCACATTGTCTGTGAGAGATTTGTGCGCAACCCTCCATGCTGTCTCTTCGACTTGCCATTGTTGAAAAGGGTCCGCATCCCAATTCATACAGGCCCACAGCTCGGACAATTTTGGAGGACTATCAGGTAATACCCCACAGCCTTCACATTGGCCTTCAAATATTGGCATGCAGCCAGTTCAGGCGTCCCACAAAGACAACGAGCGACAGGAGTTGCCCAGCAAGCCCAACATCACAAAAAGGGGGAAATCTGGAAATGGGCCTGCCTGCGGAACTTCTCCCGGCCGTGGCAGGAGTAGCAGGCGGCGCAGTTGATGCCGCAATTGCCGGCGACGCTAAGGACCTGGCCAATTCCCAGGGAGAGGACCTCCCCCAGGCATTGGTCAAAGCAGCCTGCAAGCAATTGAGCAGGCAATTGGGCACAAAAGTCAGCAATTGCAGACTCACGGCAAATGTCTGTATGCCATGGGATTGTTTGAGCATCCAAAGCTGCACCCTGTGGGTCCAGGAAATCTGCAGAGGGTTGCGCTTCAGCTAGCTTGCCACCTGCAGGCTCTTGTCTCTACAATGGTCAACTTGCCATCCAGGGCAAAATTTATCGTCAGCAATGCCCTGTATAACAGACGAATTTAAAGGTTATGAGGTGTGTAGTAATGAATCAAAGAGGAGTGAGCCAACAGTGACAAGGACAAGCCATCAGCAAGAGGTCCAAAATCCTGCCTCTCAAAACATGAGTGCGTGCTTGAACAGGACAGCCACAGCAAATCCAGATCGGAATTACTGGTCATCTCCATTGGGACAAAACATGCATGTGAGCGGATTCCAAAATTCCTCACCTTGTGTGATTTCAGGGAGGGAGAAAGGCGGGGAGGATAGCAAAGATACTCACACAGGCAGAAGACCTCGTCCGGGATTTCATGGCCCTCCCTGCTGAACCCGTCCACCGGATCCGTGTACTCCCTGCCTAGGTTCAGGGCATACACCGTTCTGGCCCACCTGCCCTTGTAGCAGCCGAAATAGGCGCACTCACAGCACGTCCTGCCGAAACAGATGCCCCTCCAGGCAAAAGGGTTGAACCTGCAATCGCATTAGCCTCAATGGCTTTGTGGCAGCCCTCAGCCTTTTGGGAGGGGACGGGAACGGCTATTCGTAGGCCATTTCTCTCATACATGCATTCCAAATCTCGTCAAGAGAAGATGACGCATTGACATGCAAGGGCCAATCTTGAAGATCTCAGATTGCAAGAGTCGGGATGTAAAATTCATCCCTGCTGTAATGGGATGTATGATGATGAGCAGATGTTTGGAAAATCTACAAGGACCCTAGCAGAGAGTTTGCTGGCTAGGAGAGAGTTTGCCTGAAGCTGGGGCAGCAAGGGACATGTACAGAGCTCTTGATGACCTTCGAGCGCTTGCCCCAACACTCGATCAGCCCCAACGTCCACACACCGTCCTGCACAAACCAATTGTAATCTTCCCTCACTCAGCTTGTCATGGGAGGGAGCAATCCTTGAAAAAGCAGATCTGGAAGAAGATCGTTGGACCTTTACCTTGACTACGCTGGCGTACTGCTCGGCAATGTCTTCAGGCCGCTGCAAAGGAAGTGGAATGTTCAATTCTTGATCATAGGCTTGTAGTGGTTTTGTGGCGACCTTCACTGAAAAAGTCCTCCAGAAGAGCATGATAAGTGGGCCCCCAACAAGGATTTCTGATGCGGGCAAGTGAGCTTGGCACGCAGCGATGACAGAGCGCGTGAGACAGAAACCTACCGTGGGAAGTCTGTCTCGGTAGTCCCCACGGGGCACGGTCAGAGTCACATTTGGAGGTACCTGTACGAGAAGCCAATGGGGGTCACTCGATGCTGGATTACTCGGCTGGCAGCACCTCAATGAGAATCAGAACAATGTGGTTTGAGGATCTGATTCCTCTCTCACCTTCCAGTAAGTTTTCCACTGCTTCAGGGTAAGCCAATTCGTGAGCCTGGAATTGAAATCAGGCTGCCCATTTTCCGCCATTTTGTGAAGTTCCTACCACAGCTGTATCACCGACAACACCTTGGTCTGTCTCAATAAAGTACCAAAACCTTAGACTTGGAACGCATGAGGTAATTGCATCACTTTTAACATCCACTGAGACCCTGATCTGAGCAGAGTCTCGCTTGTCTACTCCGATCTCGACGTCCTCCTCGCCTTGAAATTGCTGTATTCTGGAAGAGGTCGTATCAAGGAGATCTGAAGCACCGACCCCTGGGGCGCAGCCCTCCTCTACGTCGAGGGGAGATCCGAATGCTTGCCAGGAGCCGGGATCGCAAACGGCCAGCAGAGAACGGTCATGGCCGTCCACTGAGATGGCCAGAAATGATCCAGGTATTTTCTCTTCTCATTCCTTCGTCTTGATTTTGTCAAGCATACCAAACACACTCTACCTTTCCTCCACCTCTCCAGCTATTGCAAAACATCATGTTTGAGCTGATCCAGCATGCTTCTCAAGGCTTTCCAACACGAAGGCTGGGCGAGTATATGATTATGATTAAATTGCAATCCACTAGCAGGAGGTAGCAGGTTTTGGCTCAGCGATCCAGTGATGTGCAGCTCATGGTGGCCAGGAAAGCTGGCAGGAAAAGTGCCTGGCGTTGGTTCTACTTTTTGTGATGCTGGTCATCATCTTCCGGGTCCTGAGGGACTTCAGGAGAGCTGGCCTTTCTATCAGCAAGGGTGAAGGAGAGGAAGAGTACCTGGACGGCATTGAGGAGGAGGATGACGGGGAGTATGATGCTGGCGCCCACATTGACTGAGGACTCGAGTGATACTGTGTCCTAGGCGGTTGAGCAGTTCCTCATGCTTCCTCTGCGACCGCCATATCAAAATAGAAAACAGCGTAGAAAACAAAATTGCGGTGAACTTGGCAGCATTGATAACACAAGCAAAAAGTATATGAGTGGACGTATTGTCCATGGAAGGTTGTGAACTGTCCTTGAGGAGTCATCAGGAATTGGTTGTGTGAAATCAAGTGCACGAGCATGCTCGTTGACAGCCATGGTCCTGCAACAAGCGTAGGCCATGAAGCAGTCTTTTCCTGACGGTCCCAGCCTATTATTGCTTTCAAGGCAAGATCCTGGTGCAATCAAATCGGTGAAATTTGCATATGACCTCAATTGCAGAGACTGCAGCCTTTTTCAACACAAAATGGCATGGCATTCACTCTCGATAATGTCAAAGGTGTAACCCGGGAGCATTCAATGAAGACAAAAACCTCCCAGTGTGATACACAGCCACCTGCTGAAGCCCATATAGATGGCAGGGCATGCAGGCAGAAGGCCACTGCTGCTGACATTGTCAGAACGCTTGTCTGAATTGCCTGATATCACTGACCCACTGGGTTTAACAGGTTGGTCAGCCAATGGGAAGAAGACCTCTGAACGACATCAGACATCTCACAATCTCGACAAAATGGTCTTCGGAATAGGATACATGGAATTTTTGCTCATAGCGGGCGGAGGAGTGTATCTCATCGGTGAGGCTTTGGGACTCCCGCATGTCGCAATCCCTGGTGCTTTGTTGAGCAGCCTCGATGACAGCTCGTTTTAACGTGCAAACAGGCACGAAAGACCTGCCACGAGTGGCGAGATTGGCTGGAAGAGCCACAGGGAGAGCAGTCACATACATTTCTGCACTGAGGAGCAGGGCATTCTCTTTCGCAGAGGAGAACGAATTGAACAAGGTGATCAGGAAGTGCATTATAAGCCAGCACACAGTGCAGGACCCTCCTCACAAATCATGAAAAGCTGCAGTGACAATGTGCTCCTTTTGCAGCTTCATGAGGAGATCCAAGCAAGCATGCGGCAGTTGAACGCCCTGCGCGATGAGATGAGGAGTGGTGTCCACATATTCGGGCAGGGGTGAGGGACAACCTTCCTTTGCAATGTCAGCTGCAGGACTATCCTTTGCAAATGAACTCACACCTGGCATCACATTTGACCTGGTTCATGCAGGCAGTCGAAATTGAATAACCTCAGTCGAAACCTACAAAACATGGCGGAGCGTAAAAATGCCACAGGAAAAGCCGGTGCCGAGCAACAAGCATCACCCTCGACATCTGGAGTCACCCAGGTATATCCATCGAGTGTCAGCCATTGACTGCCACTCAAATACAACTTCAACTGATTCCTGACATGATTGATACCTGCAGGAGGAAGAAGAGGACATGTTCCAGAAAATCTACCCACCCTATCGGCCAACTAGACATGTCATAGACTACACGAAAGCTGAGAATTCAAACAGCAGAAAGGCCAATCAGGAGGAGAACTTGCACTTCCCACCACAGGAAAGAGTGCCCAAGCCTGATTAGGGCACTGATACTTCTGTAGTTTGCTTTACTTTACTGGTTTGCCGCTCAGCAATGCGTGCTGCTACATCACTGCTATGGGTGCATCAAGGGCTTCGTCCCACGATGTCTCCACCTTGTCTCCTGGGATGCTCTTGGGTACACTTCCAGATTTGTCACAGGTCACCAGCCTGATCATGCCTCCAGATGAACCGTCCCTGGTCATTGCCATTGAGAGAGATATCGTCACCATTTTCTCTGCCTCTGCTTGCCCGATGTCCTCCCTGCAATGGGAACATGTGATCAGAGCATAATCACAAAATGTCTTCATAAAGTATACTTGGCTGATCTTCATGTGAAGCCCCGGCCTTAGCCTACATTCCTTGTACCCACAACTTCGGTACGATTATTCAATGTGAGGGCGGGAAGCGTTGCAATGGAAGCAATGCAAATCACGTTCACAAATTGCTGAAACAATATCATAGCATGTCCTGGTCAACAGTGTCGCAGGCATGGAAGCCTGTGCTATCCATGAGTACAGCCCACCTGAACACAGAATCCATGTAGCCCAGCAAGAACAGGCTACCAGAGCCATCTGCTGCCCATTTTTCTCGGACCAACGTGCCCCCAATTGGCAAGCAGTAGACCTGGCCCCCTTTGTATCTGTCCCAGCCAGCGACTATGAGGGCCCCCACGAGGTGCTTGTTGTTGTACAGCAGCTGCACCAAATTTTCTATCAGACATTGTCCACGCTCAAATATTCTCCAAAAAGCAAGAGTATTGTCTCGCCTGTCAACCCACTTGCAGCTGGCATTGGCGCCCAGGAGAATGCATGTGACAGGTAATGCATGAGGAACAAAAATGACATCAGGGACAGAACAGTGAGGGAAGGAGGGCAATATTGCCAGGGGCTTGCCTGCTTCACGAGGTTGGCCACAGATAGCACAGACGGCTCTCTATCAAGATCTGTGGCGTGACTGCTGGCCCAGTACCTCACTGCAGCAAGAAAGCGTGGTCGGACACTGACGTGCACTGCAGGAAAATGGGTCAGAGCAAAGCACATCCAGCAGAGCTTACCGTAGTCAGCTACGGCTTGAGCATCAGCTGCAGAGCCGGATCTCAGCAGCCACACATTGTCTGTGAGCGGTGTTATCTTGTTTGAAGCCCTGTTGTTGATGTAAGTGCCCATGCTCACTCGGGAATCTGCTCCCACTATTACACCGCCGTCATAAGCCACAGCTACAACAGTGGTTCCGGTGTGAGGAGCATCCATCTTAAGGGAGAAGCCAGAGCTGTTGCAAGTATGATGATCGACTTCCACACAACGTCAGAAACTTTTGTTGCGGTTCGCGATGTGACCTTCTGCTACCAAAGACGAAGCAAATATCTCAAATTTGCGAGCAAAGCGTTCCCTGCAAAGCGAAAGAGCTGTCTAAGGGGTAGGGGTTTGCACGACCCAGCAGGGAGGCCAGTGCAGGGTCTCAATTTACTTCGAGCGTTTGAGATCGGGTGAATTCTTTGCGGCTTCAGAATTCACTCTGATGAGACCAGTAGATAGCAGTCTCGTTTATGCCATACCACGACATGGTGGTGATCTGAGCTAGTGTATTCAGCCAGATATTGGCTGCAGAGCTTGGGATTGGGGATTATATTCATGTCGAGGGCAGCAGTCATTTATTGACCCTCACAGAGAGTACTTTTGATTTCGGTGCATAGCTTCAGGATCTGAGGGACCCATTTCGAGGCTCTTGCTGCCTGGGGAGCAGCTATGGACCCCTCAAACTTCGATGAGTTCGGCAACTACATTGGCCCCGAGCTCTCTGGCTCAGAAGAGGTAAGTTGCAATCCTGGGCCACAGTCTGCCTGTCTCTGCGATAAATCAGGCAACCCTGACATTCTGCTCAAGCGCAGAGTGATTTCAAAGCCAATCTATTGCACTGTATGCTGCATCTCTGAACTGCACCTGTCATGGTCTCCCATGCCACTGGGACTCCTGATAACCATCTCCGCAATTGTGTCCCATTTCACAGGCACCCATCAACACCACAAACCCCTTGCTACCACGAATCCCTCAAAGAGCAGCGCAATTTTTGCAGGAGAGCGAGGAGGAAGTCGAGGAGGAGGTGTCGGACCGCGGAGGCGAGGATGCGGAAATGGAGGACGCAGACGTGGGGGACGGCATGGATGCCGAGGGGGGGTACGAGGAGGGCAGGGAACCCACCAACGAGATCGTGCTGCACGAGGACAAGAAGTACTACCCCACGGCGGAGGAGACGTATGGGAAGGGCACAGAGACCTTGGTGATGGAGGAGGATGCGCAGCCCCTGGAGGTGATTGCTGCCGTTTTATTGTTCCGAGCGGCTGGCTTCACTGTACATGTATTGTGTGGGCCTCGCAGGGCAAGCAAGAAGTAAAATCCTCTCTGCATATGGAGCTCTGGTGGGTCGGAAGCATGGAATGGACCAGGGGTAGGAGAAAATGGGTTTGCAGATGGCAACTTCTGGTCGCCCAGGAAGCACTTTTGGTTGTAGAGGGGGTGGCATCAGGTCTGATGTGGTGCGCAGCTTGCGAAAGGGAAAGCAATTAGCAGGGGTGTTTTGGGATGCCTTGGAATGGTCAGGTCAGTTCCTTTTGGGAAAACATTCACAGACGCCGAGAAAACTTTATGTGACAGCATCAAACTCCCCTGGTTGCCAATGCATGATAGCTCACTTGCAGATAGCCATGGCTCAGAGCTGCATGGCTTGGTCAGAGCGACCTGAAAGTGTGCACTGAACATGACAAGTTGAGAGGCATTGCCGCATTGGCTTTCAATGAATGAAAAAGCCACAGTTGCACAATTTTGGTCCCAGCATTTTGGGGGACAGTTATGGCCATTGTAGGTGCCTTGTGTCCAAAGCGATGACTTGTGCGGACATGTGCAGGTGCCCATGATCGCCCCCATCAGGCAGAAGACCTTCTTGGTCCAGGAGCAGGAAATCGAGACCAACTACAAGACAGAGTTCCTGACGGGCCTCATGGGCAGCCCTGCCCTGACGAGAAACGTGGCGGTGTGTGGCCACCTGCACCACGGCAAGACTGTGGTGAGTCATCCCCACTGGTTAAGACATGACACATTCCATGAGGGGGTATTACCTCGTCCAATACGGCAGGGTTATGGTGAAGTTTGTCTCTGATGGCGGCTGCTAGGTATGGAATTGACAGCTTTCAGTTCTCCAGCCACAAGAGGCTGCAACAATCCGTCCTGCTGTCTGTACCATATGCTGCATGATGTTTCCAACACTGGCCCAGCTCTCTGCGTATCCTCGCATACCTTCATCCACCCAGACCCTACTTGCTGGACCCCAAAACCTGTACCCCTTTCAGGATTTGCCAGCTTTGTGATGGCCACATCCCCAAATGACTGCGCTCTGCCATTCCTCATTTCAGGAGATGCAATGCTGTCTTCAGGCATCACCAGAATCTTGCCATCACCAAGATGGTCAAAATCATTCACACTGGCATTTTGTGACACAACGTCATTCCTGGGGATCAAGGAGATGTGGCTGCAGGTGATGGACATGTTCGTGGAGCAGACGCACAGGGTCGAGGCACACCGGCAGGGCGAGTCCGACAAACCCCTGCGCTACACAGACACACGCGTTGACGAGCAGGAGCGGGAGATGTCGCTCAAGATGTGTCCCGTGACGCTGGCGCTCGAGTCCAGCACCACCAAGTCCTACCTGTTCAACCTCCTGGACACACCAGGTGGCTTTTCCTTTTGATCCCTTTCTGTTTGCCCTCAAACCATGAACGGTTGCACTCCTTGCTTGCCCCTTGGCCCTCATCTAGGCCATGCAAGCTAAATGGTCCCTGTTGCCCCTGGTCTTGTCCTCTATGCGGTGGCAAACAGACTGTTGTTGCAAGAGGGGGCCGCGAGGCTGCCTTTCCAGGATGCGATGCATGAGTGCCAACAGCAGATGTCAGATAAAGTCCTGGATCTGACAGTTATCAAGGGGAAAACCGGATGATCCGCTGAATTTCTACGATCGTCAATCTCTCTGCAGCGCTGTCTGCTGGTTGCATGCTTAGATTATGGCTTGTTGTCAATTTCAGCTTGAGTCACTGGCCATGGAGGGGGATGGGGGGTAGAAGGAGGAGAATAAATTCAAGGGCCAATCGACCAACCAGAAGAAGGGATCCGGCAAGAGACGCAGCTTTCCCGGGCACACTAAATATGACCCTGGTACGCATTCTGCAGGCCATGTCAACTTTCAGGACGAGGTGAGTGCGGCACTGCGGGCCGCCGACGGCGTGCTGCTGGTGGTGGATGCCGTGGAGGGGGTGATGCTGGTCACGGAAAAGGTGGTGAGACAGGCGCTCACGGAGGGCCTGCCCATATGCCTGCTCATCACCAAAGTGCGCCTTGGCTCCTGCCCCTATTGCCGGGAATCTCCTGCTGTGATTCTGGAAAGATGCTTCAGATATAGACAATGATGTGGGAGGCATGGTAGAACGGTGAGCCTTTCACTGATTGTCAGGGTTCAACCCAGCAAGAAGTTTCAGCTTCTCTTCTAGGCGACTTTTTTCTATACAGCTCAATTGTTGTGGCCGAAGTTTATGTGAATTTCTGGTAATCCGCGATTGCCATTGTAGCTCCGACACTTAAAGCACAAAGCAAGGACCAGGAACAGGAAGATTATCTTCGTAGCATGGCGCCCCTCATGAGTCACCATTTTGCACTTTCGAAAGTATCAGAAGTCGATGAGAATGGAAGAATCTGAGCCACACATGCAGGTGGCTTGAAGTTATGTTTTCCGCAGGTGGACCGCCTGATCACAGAGCTGAAGCTGCCGCCCCAGGACGCGTACTTCAAGCTGCACCACACCATCCAGGAGGTCAACACCCTGATCGCGACCTACTCCGGGGGTGTGGAGGACCTGGAGGTGAGGCAGCTCACTTTATTTTATGCACAGCAGAATGTGTCAATCCATAGTGGCTTTCGAGGAGTAAATACAAATGCGGCTAGGCAAGACTACGTGCTCTCTGGGTGCTGTGAGGTACAGAAGCACAGAATAAATATTGCAATACTGCAAGATCCTAGCATGTTGCTGTGCTTGCCTGCAGACTTTAAAACACCGTTCCCCACTGGTGTCCAAGAGTTTGCTACCAACGGTGCTGGTGTTCCACACATTTGGGTCTTGATTGGCTAGTGTCAAAAATGCAAATGCAGTATGGTAGCTTTGGAAAGGGCCAAGTGTTCTCTCTGTCTCCATCAGTCTGTGTGTACAGCCAGCCCCCCCCCCCCCCTTTCCGGGACGCCCCCAATCCTATAAGCTAGACCACAGCCATATCCTCATCATGTGTGTTCATCTCTGCAGGTGCACCCCGTGAAAGGCAACGTGGGCTTTGCCTCCGCCCAGTCCAGCTGGTCCTTTACCCTCAAGTCGTTCGCCCAGCTGTACGCAGACGTGCATGGCGTGTTCATCGACACCGACAAGTTCATGGAGCGCCTGTGGGGGGACATCTACTTCAACCCCCAGACCCGCAAGTTCACCAAGAAGCAGGAGGGGGACCTGCAGCGGTCGTTTGTGCACTTCATCCTGGAGCCGCTGTACAAGATCTACACCCAGGTATACTCTCTGCATTCAATTTGCATAGTATGTGGCTATTGTGCGCCTGTTCTATGTGGTGTGCGGGCTGAAGAGAGTGGACAGTGAATTTGGCTCATCCGATGACCAATCAGCTGCTCACGCATGGATGAAGCCTCTCAGTTTGGTCACATGCTCACTCGCACTGTTAACTCCTCTTCTCCCCACTTGCACATCCCAGTTACCCACTTCCTCACTTGACTATGTATCACCAGACCTGCAAATGTTGCTCTGAGATCCTGCATTCCACATTCATCCCAAAAGTCAAAATGAGCATAGCGCCCATGGCAACCCCTGACCTCTCCCTCCATGCCAGGTGATCGGGGAGCACGAGAGCAGCCTGAAGCGCGCCCTGGACGAGTTTGGGGTGTACCTCAAGCCCTCGTCCTTCGGGCAGGACGTCAAGCCCCTGCTGAAGGAGACGTGCAAATCCATCTTCGGCACCTCGGCGGGGCTGGTTGACATGATGGTGCAGCACTTCCCCTCCTCCAAGGAGGGCAACACCCGCAAGGTGAGGATTCCTCCCACAGAAGAGGCAGGGTGGGTGCTGGGGGTGTTTTGACTGGTTGATAGCCGTTGCAACATGGCAGGAGGGAAGAAGGGTTGGGGGGTGAGGGGGGTGGCCGGTGTAGATTTTCCAAGCTTTTCGGACTGACAAAAAGTGTCATTTCAGACATGGGTCCTGTTGCGGACCTTCATCTGCATGATTGCCTTCAGCAATTGAAAGTCAATGAGACTGAAGCAGAGCAATGGGCAAACGCCATGAAGAAGTGTTGCAACTATCATAAGGCAAGTTTCACTGGCCTGCTTTTGCCTCTCAGGCTTATGAGCATGGATTGCTCAGCTGAATGCGCAAGTTGACTGGATCACAGTGTGCCTGCTCGACTTTCTTCCTGCCTACTTTCTTACGTAAAATGGCCACAGACACCAGCAACCACCCTGCATTTAGGTTCTCCCCAACGCGCAGGTGGAGTACACGTACACGGGGGACCAGGACTCGGACCTGGTGCAGCACATGAAGGACTGCAACCCCAAGGGCCCCCTGGTGATCCACGTCTGCAAGCTGTTCCCCCGGGCGGACGCGTCGGCCTTCGACGCTTACGGCCGCATCCTGAGCGGCACCGTGAAGGCGGGTGACGCCGTGCGGGTGCTGGGGGAGGCGTACACGCCCGAGGACGAGGAGGACTCCATGCGAGCCAAGGTCGGCAACGTGTGGGTGTACCAGGCGCACTACCGCACGCCCGTCAGCAAGGCCACAGCAGGTGACTTTTGGGGGGGGGGGGGGGGGATTTCTGCTGGGCATTCCCACCTCCGCGCCCCCATTAGCAAGGCCACTAAAGGTGGCATTTCGTTGACAATTTCTGCAATGCGGATGACAAAAGGAGCTGTAAGCAGGAGGGGAAGAGGGCGTGATGTCCTAAATACCCATTATAAGCCGACTGGCAATCAGCATGTCACAACACAGCCTGACTTGCATGTCTTCGGATCCAGGTTCAACCCTGTCTGCTGATGGTCCTGGTCGCTGAGACGTTTTTCCCATCTCATCAGTCTGATGTGCCACCCATCTTTTCTCACTCCTTCAATTTCTCTCCAATGGATACCATTGGTTTACCGCACTTACTCAGTGGCCCTTCATATCTCCTTTGCCTTTCCCCTTGTTTCTTGCGCTCCCTCTTGAGCCCTTGCTCCTTGACAATTCCCACATCTGCTCTCTAAAGATGTTCTTTGCGTCGTGCAGGCAACCTGGTGCTGCTGGAGGGCATCGACGCAACCATCACCAAGACGGCCACCATCGTGCCCGAGTTCCTGGAGGAGGCGGTGCACATCTTCAAGCCCCTGCAGTTCCAGACGCAGTCCGTCATGAAGATCGCCTGCGAGCCCCTCAACCCCTCAGAGCTCCCCAAGATGGTAATTTTGCCACCCCTTGCTCACTTTGCCATGAAACAGGGTGTACACTTGGCGCAGCACCATAATCGGCAATCAGAGCAATACAAAAAGCTCCCCCCCCCCCCTCCTTGCTAGTTGCCGTAGCCTTGAGCAGGGCGGGAAGAGTAGAAATTGGAGCTGAAGGGGCTGATGGTGTAGGAGAACAAAATGCAAAAAGTGTCGTTGCATACGTCAAAGTTCAAGCCCAAGTGTGGTGGTGGCAGGTGGAGGGTCTGCGCAAGATCAACAAGAGCTACCCCCTGGCCGTGACCAAGGTGGAGGAGTCGGGGGAGAACGCGATTTTGGGGACAGGCGAAATCTACCTGGACTCCCTGATGAAGGTGCATGCTGCCCCCTTCTCCCCCCCCCCCCCCCCCTCTAACTTTGGTGAAGCCCCAAGGAACAGGTGTAGGGAATCTGATCTTGCATTGTCGGTCAGGATCACATGAAATTCGTGTGAGCATGCTCAATACAGGTATCATCCAGCAGTGTGGGGTAGGGTCCTGGGCACCACTGCATTCCAGGCTGTCCCCAATTCACACTGGCATATCGGCATCCGCCAGTGGGAGGGTGCAAAAGGTTGGAGGCCAGCACCTTGCACACGCCCCTCTTCGAGTTCTCGGCCTTTCTTTTGGGGAAGCGGAGAGGATATCAGTGGAGAAAGGAGAAGATGGGGAGATTTGAGGGGCCACTGAGGCAGGAGTGGGGTGTGCAGGACCTGCGGGAGCTGTACGCTGACATCGAGGTCAAGGTGGCGGACCCGGTTGTCTCCTTCTGCGAAACGGTGGTGGAGACGTCCTCCCTCAAGTGCTTTGCCGAGACGCCCAACAAGAAGAACAAGATCACCATGATCGCCGAGCCGCTGGAGCGGGTGAGTTTGCGAGACATTTGACTCACTGCCCCAACTGCAAAGGGTTGAGAATGGTGTTTGTGTGGCTTTGACGATGCTGTTGCTGCCTTCAGGGATCAGAAATTGCATGGCTTTGTCTCTCTCAAAGCTTGTATCTGGTGTATGCTAACTGCACCTGGCCATTAGGGGAATCGATGTATCAGGATGAAAGTCATGGCAAGGCAACCTGTCCCTGGAAAGGGCTGCAAGCAGTAGGACAGGAAGAAGGGGAGTCAGAGGAAGCCATTCCTCGACACTCATCTTGAAGACTTGCCGTGTAAAGGTCAAATGCTCTTCATATACTGTCAGGACTAAGAAAGTCGAGGGGACCATGCACAGAGAGTGGAACTCAGGCTCGCCACACTTCCCATGGTCTTGCACAGTGCGGGACAAGCATTCATGAGGAGTATGTTCCAATGGTAGATAATCAGCAGGGGAAAGCAAGACAAATGCTGCAATCACCCCGCAGGCTTCAAAATTTCTCTTGCCTCGATGCAGGGTCTGGCGGAGGACATAGAATCGGGACAGATCAGCATAGACTGGCCGGTCAGGAAGCGCGGCGAGTTCTTCCAGACCAAGTACGACTGGGACGTGCTGGCGGCGCGGTCCATCTGGGCGTTCGGCCCCGACAGGCAGGGGCCCAACATCCTGCTGGACGACTCCCTGCCCTCGGAGGTGGACAAGAAGATGTTGGGCTCCATCCGCGAGAGCGTCGTCCAGGTCACACCTCCTGCACCGCTTCTCACTCCTACCCCCTTGGAACCCCAATCCCTGGGTCACTGCCCGCCACACTTGCTTTCCAAACGACATTATTGCATGGTTTGAGGGTTCTTACCTGGAATATGGTGGGGAGCGTTCGGTGTGATGTATGAGCAGTCTTGGTATTCGATGCAGAGCGTGCTCAAACTGGCCTCTGCTTGTAACGGCACAATAGTGGCACTTTCCATCATAGCGGCTTCTCCCTGGGTCCTCTCTTTGCAGAGAGACAGGAGGGTGATTGGATGAACGTCAAAGTCCTTGAAACCTCCTCAGCCTCAATCCGCAACCTGTTGTCATCTCAAAGAATGCCCTGCAACCACATGGCATCCTCATAATTCCCAACATTCGCACTCCTATTTTTGGCGCCACCTATGTTTCTGAAGACATTGGTGGCAGCATGTGCTCTTTTGCACTGGCCCATCAAGGTACTGGCGTTTGAGCATACCTTCAGTATATGGGCTTGGTCTCTTTCCAGCACGATCACTTCTCAGTGGCTCTCCCTGCAAAGCAGGGCTTCCAGTGGGGAACGCGAGAGGGGCCTCTCTGCGATGAGCCCATCCGCAACGTCAAGTTCAAGATCCTGGACGCCGTCATGGCCACAGAGACGATGCACAGGGGGGGCGGCCAGATCATCCCCACCGCACGCAGGGTGTGCTACTCCGCCTTCCTCATGGCCACCCCCCGCCTCATGGAGCCGGTGTACTATGTGGAGATACAGACCCCTGCTGGTGAGCCCAGATCCTCGACCATGGCGAATTTGCCTGCATGCTGATTTGATCCTGAGGTGGGAGTGTGAGGATAGTGAATTGAGGAGCATGAAGTCCAAGCACGCGTGGCTTCCATCGTCAAGCCCGATGGACAGATGAACCTGTGTAGATGGGGCTGTGTGCGGAGGGCGCCTGAGGAGGCCTTTAAACATTAGAATTTAGCCAAAGAGTAATGATGGCAAGGAGGAAATGTCTTCCCCATTCACGATAGAGAATGGGGGTTATTTATTGTCGGGCTCAATGCTGCCTTTGGTATCAAACATGATATTCCTTGATGCTGAACACTGGGTTCAAATCTCACCTCAAGCAATCTCGTTGTAGGTTTGGCCAAATTTTTACCACAGACATACGAATTTTAAATTTGACTAATTTGGCTTGGAGAGGCATTGAATTCTACACATCCAAGTTCTTTGGTATGCCCTGCAGACTGCATCACGTCCATCTACACGGTGCTGGGCAAGCGGCGCGGCCATGTTACGGCGGACGTCCCTCGCCCGGGCACCCCCACCTTCATAGTCAAGGCCTACCTGCCCGTCATCGAGAGCTTCGGCTTCGAGGTGGACCTGCGCTACCACACCCAGGGCCAGGCCTTCTGCCTCTCCACCTTCGACCACTGGCAGATCGTCCCGGGCGACCCCCTGGACAAATCGGTGGAGCTGCGGCCCCTGCAGCCGGCGGCCCCCCAGGAGCTGGCCCGCGAGTTCATGATCAAATCCCGGCGGCGCAAGGGCATGAGCGAAGATGTCACCGTGCAGCGCTACTTCGAAGAGAACCTGCTGATCGAGCTGCAGAACATGGGCATGTGATAGGGGCGCTTTCAGTGCTGTTGGTCGTCTTATGTGGGTTTGTTTCAGTAGGCCCTGGTGGTGTCGTTTTGGACTCTCGTGATAAGGACCTGGGGCTTCCTGATTTTGTACTATACATGATGTTTGAACATTCTGTCAGGCTCTGTCAATCTGTGTCCGAGGCAGAGCTTCATTAGGAGTGCACAACTCCAAAAAAGTTGCTATTCCAGTTAACCTTTCTGCCACCTGTCTGCTTGTTGTGTCCATTGCTTGCTTCCATGTTCTGATCACAGACTCTTTGGAATGTGCTCAGCATGGTGCCAAGCTTTGTTCTAGGTTGGTGCAAACCAGCTTCAGGTGGATTGCAGATCTGGCATTGATTTGAATACACGTCTTGGATTTTCTGATTCTGTGCATGATCCATGTCATCTATTACATCTGCACTACTTTTCCCGAATGTGCCAGCCAAATGGGCAACATTTGCACTAAGCCAACACCTACCCCTGCAAAAGTCCTCTCACATGCAAATGACCCCTTACATTTCTCTCACATATTTACCATCCTTTAGAATGTACTCAATTGTCAGCTTCACAACTTCCTGGATATGCTTTGATCAGGAATGCAGATTGCAGCTGCCATTCTGTGATAATGCATATAACTCTGCAGTTGCAAATGACAGTACACAGCCCCTAGACGATCATCCATCTGTCCAGTCTTGGACATGACACCCTACAGTGGAAAGGCATTACTCGAGTCTCCGATTGATCGACCTGTTCAAACAATCTCTTTTCCGACTGTTCTGACACTCCTCAGCTTAGATCTGCAGAAAGGCTTGCACAGCTGTGGACACCACCATAATGGGAATTCTTGTCAAAAATTGCACACACCCCTTTCCAAATGACAGCCCAGCGTCTCTACCCCATCCCGCCCCCTTCTTTGGAGTGCCCTCAAACTGCCCCTCCGGTGTAGTTCAAGACGGGCCACAACCATTGCTAGTTCAATCTTGGACTGACCGCAACTACAAGCACTCGATTTCATCGATCAACAGAGATGTCAATCTTGTGAGCCCTCGTGTATGGTTCAGGATCCTCACAAAGATCTCTTCTTGGCGTGCCAAAGCCGGGTCTCCTTCGTACAAGTCGTAGACTACATCAGCCTGAACATCTGGATTAGTGTGGACGATCTCTAGCTTTTCAAGGCTGGTCATGCCGCGGAGCACAGGAGGGGGGTTGATCTCATGCTCATGGCTGAGCATACACGACAGGCTGGTGAGAGCAGTCAGCTGGCTCCAAGCCTCAGGCCAGGCCTGCCGTGCAGGTGTTTCATACCTCCATTCAATTTTGAAGGGATGTTGCAATTCCAGCTCCTTGACATGTCTGAGGGAACGTAGGGGCAGGATGTCTGCCAGCTCTCCATCCTGCTCCAAAACTCAAAATGGGAAGGCATAAGTGATTCACTGCTTGGAAAGTTCCTGCAGGTGACGTCGTTGTCCCCTCAAGACAAGACCCTCAATGCTACTCGAGCAGACATTGATGCAGATACATATAAACCTCAGAATGTGATGAGATTTGCCTTATGGAGAAGACTCGTCTATGGATTCCTCTTCACCCTCATCTGCGCAATCTAAAATCAAATAGGCCAGAAGGTACCCCATGGTCTCAGTGATGTTTTTATATCCATTTTATCCTTTGCGACAGCGGCTCAAAAAAAGGGCTGCAGCAATCAAATCAGACTTTTGCCTCGCCCTTTGCAAGCTGTTCACGTAATCTGGGAGCAAGCAACAAGAGCAGCCACCTTACACGCCAATGGACAGCTGCTTACCTCAGGGTGCATTGACAGGCGCAGCCTTCTGATGCTGGCAGCTTCCGGGAACACAAAAGGATGGAAGGCAGTGCTGTCTGGATGATTACTCTGATCTGGCACATAGGCCAGGGCCAGCCCCCGCAAACGGGTCAGGTTTTGAAGGTCCCCTTGCTCACGAGCAAAGGGCACTGTGGCCCAGAGTTCAGTCAGCTGCGTCATGGTCCCCAAGCCCGCAACCTCAAATCGATGATGATGCAGAATCCCAACACTGAAACCTGGATTGTAAAGACCCACGCGCTTGGTGGAATAGTTGTGGACTGTGAGCTTCCTGCATCAGCCGCGATGTCAAGATGGCAAATGGCTGATTTCATGTGCATCTGGCCAAAAAGGGGAAGAACTGACAGTTTGGAAAGCCACATCAGTCCTCTTTTCAAGACCAAATTCTTGCTGGGGTACAAGGTGATCCGTGAAAGACAGTATGGCATCCTATTGTATGGACAGAGGGCTGATGAGGTGAGGACCTCATGTTGCTTGATCCCTGAATACTTTTATGTGATGCAAAAATAAAATCCCCCCCCCCTCTCCCCCCTTCAGGGATTTCTAAATGGCAACGCGCATCAGTGGATTTTATGGTGACAGACAAACCGCAACAAGCAGTCTAGGGTGAAAGGGGAGTTACACTCACTTGAGCTGTGAGTATGGGTGCAAAGCAACGATATCAGGGCTGGGCTCCTCAAAATCGACATTTGAGAGTCTAAGACATGTCAGTCCTGGAAGCTGAACAGCCTTCCGGAGGCTCAGCCCAGCTTGGCGTCTGCGGGCAGTCTGTTTTTCCTGCATCTCCCGCACTTCCCTGATTATCTCTTCTCGCGGACCATAGTAGGCAGTAAATACACCCCTATCCTCAGCTGGCTGCACCGAAAGTAGGTCCAGCTCCTCCACACCAGACCCAGATTGTAAATTGCAGAGCGTTATTGGGCCTTGCTTTCGTGTCTGAGCATGACTAAAGGTTTCAGGCTCAGAGCAGCCATGTGAGGTTGCTTCCTCACAGCTACTCGCATCAGACACTTGACTACAGAGGCAAACATTGGTGCAGCGTGTGTATTCTTTTTGGAATTGAAGTGAGATCCACAAGTGGTGTAGTATCTAATATCTGGCTAAGGCTGACAGGGAGAACTAGACCTGCAAGTTCCTCAGAGTCCTGAGGTGCAGCAGCTGCTCTGTAGCATATTTCAAGCACTCCTTTTTCAAGTACTGCAGCCTGGGGAGCTGGAGCTGCAAGGTGAGAAACTAGACCACGTAAGATGAACACAGCTCCAGCTTTAGGAGACGGGAGGTGTCCCTCAATTCCCACTGTAAGCGGCCATGGTTTTCTGCATGGTAGTCTTTTTTACTGAGATGATTGTTTTGCATCGGGAAGGCAGCTTCCGCCTCAAGATAGGCGCGGCAAACGAGAGACGCAGCCACCCTGCAAACTAAATCTGGCCTTGAAACTATGACAAATACACTTTTCAGTGGCAAGATACACGGCATTACTAACCCACTCATCCATGCCTTCAAATGGATCCAAACGGGCGAGATTTTAATACGCTGGTACACACTTGCCAGTGTAAATAGTCGGTCAGGAGGTGGGCGTTATGACTCAATGCTGGCCCGGCAAGGATGAGCAAGAAGCATGAACTCACCGCTCGTTTGGATTCAGGAAACGGAAAACTCTCCCCAGGGCGTCCTCGTTGAGAGCTATACTTATACGTGCGTCCGGTCTCGGACTGTCCAATCCCATCATTCAGACACAAACGCTGGAATGGCAGCTGCGGAGAATGATTTCACCTCGTCGCTATGAATCAGAGAGAAAGAGGAGGGAGGATTGCAGTCAACGGGAGAAATGCTTTAAAAGGTGCGTGACTCACACCCTCCGACGTGACTGACGATCTTCCAAGGCCTGACTTCACTCTCACAGGAAGCTCACCTACCTGTCCAGATCCATTGCGAAGAGGATCGACAAGCTGGAAGTCGATGCGAATGGCGCTGAGCCCTCAATGTCGCAAAGCTTTGCTTGGACACCGAAAAGGGTCGTTCAGTCGTTGTCCCTATTCATTCTTGCCGCAGCCTTTGAGGTTGGAGGGGGCTGGCTGATATGGCAGACCATCAGAGAGCACCGACCATGGTGAGAGCGATACATACTGCACTGCCCTTGCAGTGCTTGTCCGCATGTGCTCTATCTGCACACATAAGTGATTGACGGTGCCAGTGAGAATCTCAAAACTGCACTGTGTGTTCAATATTCATCTTGTGCGGTGTCCTAGGCTTCTTTTGAATTGGAAAAGAGCAAGACTTGAGACAAAAAGTAGGGCCAATCAAGAATCTCATTGCCCAAGTAGCAAAAACGAATTGCAGAAAGCCATGCGTCATGCCATGTCCATTGCCGCATTGATAATCTTTGCATGTCTCATGGCGCCACAATTTCATCGACTCACAGTCCAACATTAAGGCAGCAACAATTATTCCTACCTGGTGCCCATGCTGCTCATGTTTATGCTCATCAAAACATGAAACGCACATGGCATTGCAGGTGGTGGGCTCTGCTGGGATCTGTCGTGCTGATAGTCTATGGATTCATCCCTACCTTGCAGCCCACCAGCGACTTTGGACGCATATTCGCTTGCTACGGCGGCTTCTTCATAGTGTACAGCTATGGCTGGGGCTGGGCTCTTGATGGAGCAAGACCTGATACAGGTGTGGAGAAGGCGCCCACATATCTCTTGAGCAAACTTGCATCAGACAAATGCCAAGATCATTTTCAATTTATGCCAGATTACTAAAATTGCAATCAGGTTTTCAGGCGGAGAAGAAGTATTATTGTGTATTTGCCAAAAAGCACAATCACACAAGCATGTCACCAGAATAAACTTAAATATCCATCACTCATCGGTCTCTACCTGCAGGTGACTTCACGGGGGCAGGCATTGCACTCGCTGGTGTCGTGGTTTGCATGTTCTGGCCGCGAAAGAGAAGAGTAGACTGAACAACCCTGCCTACTTTGACCTGCATACTCTACACTACTGTATGTACATGGATCTACTCCACAACTTCACGATGCCAGACTTCTGGCGAGCCGATCCTGCATGCTCCTCGTGAAGCCGATGCCCTCCAGATACCGGCGAATGCCGCCGTAGACTGCATCGAAGTACGCCATGGTCTGCTCCATTGCCTCGGGTGGTGCACGGCTGAACATGGCAGTGTCCAGCTCCTGCAGCTCCTGTACCAACGGCAATTTTAGCGATCCTTTGTACTGGAAAGTAATAAGCACAACATTTACAGCGCTGTGCGATGCCATTTGGAGTGCATGATGCCTGTCGAAGTGAATTGAAGTGAATGTATTATGATATGAATTGAAATCGAACAGCAAGGAAGGACGTCTTTGCTTGGGAACAGGAATAGATGAGGTGTGGATGTTGGCAGACCTTGTCTTTCTCCATCCCTCCCAGGGCAATCTCATCCACACCATCCGACCTGCATGCAGCGATTACATAATTTGCCCACTAAACGATTCAGAAAGCCTTGAAGAAGATTCACAAAACTGCTTGCCACATGTTACGCAAAGGAAGGGAAGATGGGGAGTTGCTCACCTGGTGTAGTCAGAGATGATTTCGCTTCTGGATGCATCACAACAAGCCAGGATGCAGGCAGCTAGAATTCCAGTTCTGTCCTGCAGAGGGTGCAAGGACGCGAGTTGGAAATAGCAGGTGCCAGGAAGTAATGGGCAAACGTACCCCACCACTAGAACTTTCAGCCAACTAGAGCCATGGTGTTGAACAACCTCAATCCCAATTATGTCTATACTCGCTCAAAATGGAATGCTGCACGGTCCCTGGGCTAGCAACTTCGGATTAGAAACCACGACCTGTACAGTCAAGAGGTGCATGAGGTACCACTCTTCTCACCTTTCCAACCTTGCAGAAGAACATCACAGGTTGCTCTGCCTCTGCTGACTCGGTCACAACCTGCACAAGGAGATGGCCTCTACAAACAAACGAGATGGGGACCACATGCTGCTGTAACGACAGCAATTGGACGTATCAAGGCTGTACCTCCAAGGCCTTCTTGATTTCAGGGCCAGCGGTCTCCAGTATTGTCTCGTAAAGCCCTGGTAGTCCAGCTTTGTTTATTTCCCTGCGACGAAAAATACCCTGCTGAATAATTTCACATGCAGTATTCAGGTCTTTCCAAATGCCTGCGGTGAGGATTTCACTATCAACATGTATAGCAGTAGTAGTATACCAGATGCAAGTATAGAATTCTGTATCATGGAACAAGACATCATCTGCAAGCAGGCATTTGAATCCCACGCTGGTAATTTTGCTGGGCTTTGCCAGCTGGAAACTCAGGGACCGACCTGATCGCCAAAGTTTTGGCATACGACTGATTGCACACTCCCCAGAAGAGTAACTGGGCAGACGTCTTGTATGGGAGCCTACCCAGCATCGCCTTGTAGTACCGATCCCTGCATGAAGCTGGAGATCAGACAGCGCCTTGCTCACAGTTGACGGCAAGCTTTGCAGTAGACATTGACTTCATAGCCACTGGTGAAGACCCAGCTGTCGACATCTTGAGGATGGGAGGCTTTTGACTGCTTACCTTTCGAGAAAGGACAGCAGGTTGACACGGTAATCTTTGTTGTCCTTGTCTGCGTCGCCTCCTGGGACCTCTTCTAGCTGCATGTCAAGGCCAGCAGTGATGAAGATGATCTAGATGAATGCAGAGGCAGTTTAATAGCAATGATCATGCCCACACCAAGAAGCTCATCATCAAATCCTACATTGCCAACCACACCACGCCTGATCTTCCAAAGCTATTATCCAATTCATGGACTATTGGAAATCTGATCCCCTGGGACTTGCCATCAATTGCCAGACTACAGTTGAACAACCCCCACCATCAACTGGAATGGCTTGGACAAGAGGCAAGACAGACCTGCATCCTGATGCTGCCTCCTTTCCTGACACCCCTCATCACTGTGGCTTTGCTCAGGAGACCTTCTCTCAGCGGAATATCCTGCTGGCGCTCATAGTCCGACCTCAGATCAATCTGCGAAGAAGTAAACAGTCTGCCCACCGTTCCAGGCTGCCCACAAGCATCAGAACACCCACAAACTTGCCATGGCCTGCAAAAAATGCACGGCATGCAGGAAGTGGAGCACTCTGGGGCACATGCATACCAGGTTCTGGATTTTCAGCCCCCTGTGCAGTATGTCTACATCCTCTGGAGCAGCAGCCACAGGGCAAGCTGTACGGAAAACAAGTCCTGCACCAAGCATGGAAGATGTGGCGGTACCAGCTGCTGAATCCGGAAAGGTTAGCAGCAAAGCAAATGAAAGCCTTCACCAGCAGATTGGGCCATTGCATGAGCGCGTGCTCCTAAAAAATGGATGTTCACCTGGCTTTATCCTTTCACATGCCTCTGCGAGGTCCCTGATGTTTTTCACTGACTTCAGACTGTCCATAGTGTCTCTGGTAGGACATGCCCTGGCCTCGACTGCAGCAGAGGAGTGATCGCATATTGCCTCGCATACCGGGAGGTGAATCAATGACCTGGAATATCAGTAGGCACTGCAATTGATTACCAAAATGATGGCGATACCTTCAACGCATTTACAATTTCGAGATGTGTCAAGGGCACTCACCGGATGAGAAGTGTGAAGCGCGTGGTTGAAAGGGCACATACTCGGGAGCAGAAACTATCCTTGGGCAGAAGGGTGTAAAGACTCGTTTCAGGCACCACATCTGCTAGACAAGCAGTTTCAGTCACCTCTATTCAGCGGGCAGGATCCAGAACGATAACGTAGTGTGACGGTATTGGAGCGACTTGCGGCAATGAATGTAAGTATTAGGTGCAGGAAGAGAAGTGCGGTCGTTAGGTTGAGAGGGGTACCCGACCAATACCGGGCCCCTTTGCTTCGAGAGAAAGGGAAAGGCACTTGTTGCTGGCGATAAGCATCCCTACAACTCATAGGCAGCAAACTGCGCACATTCAAACTTGTGGTGTCTCCATTTCTGAAACTCGCATGGCAAAGGTCTCGCATGCCGGTGCAAAATCGACATCACTGCCCGAGATAAATCCATCAGAGAGCTACCCGGTACACCTGGGAGATACCTTCACGGATGCAAGCGATGCCAGCTACCACTCCCTGCAATACAAATTCAAGCCAAAGTCAGCTGGCAGGAGCGGTGAAGGAAGCCTGCAAATCACCCAGAACACGGCAAGCTCCCCTTTCTTCTGCACCTGATTTGGTCAGGTGTGTGCAGTCAAGTCTGCGGTACAGAAATAGAGTGAGATTCCTGCTTTGCAGGTGTCAGTGCATGCCCCCAATGTCAAGGAGGGGAACCCAGGCGTGTCTTTTGAGGGGCAGTGGGCCCCCTCACAGCAGGGCCTGGACTGTGTGGCCTTGTTTGATGGCAAGAGCTGGAGGCTGGAGCTCCTGAGTGGGATGGGAACGAACATCAGGTGTGCCCTGACAACTTTCTTGGCTCAGACAGCTTGGATTCCTTCTTGAAGCTCCTGAGGCTTTTGCCCCTTTAGCCCCTGGTCACAACCTCTCTTTTGCTTTTCTGGATTTTGAGTGAGGGGTGAGATTTGAGGGAGGGGCGAGGATTCTCAAATAAAAAATCCTGGATCAAAATTCCCGGTTTGTCGCCGGAGACAGGTTCTGAGAAAGCAGAGTTGCAGAGTGGAACGTAGGCCAGCTGTCATTGCCATAGCAGTAGCTGAACTTCTGATGTTTCCTGTGTGCAGACATACGGTGGGTGTCCAGCAGACGCAAAAACGCCGCCCCTTGCCTCACCAAACACCCCCTGAGGCTGTAAGCGCCCGCCCTACACAAGCAGATGAGACGGAGCATTGCTTCATTGTTACCTCACCCTTCTACGACATCCTTTCCTGCTCCTTCAAGAGGCTATTCCCACTGCTTTGAGGAATGAGGCACATTCCACCTCACTCTCAGCCGTGCAATACAATGTGATCAAGTGGTTCCAAGCTTTGCTTCCTATCAGGAACCCCAGGCCGATGGTTCATCGCCAACAGCGCCTGTATTGACAAGCATAGAAAGCTGGAAGCGGTGCAGGAGGGTGGAGGGAAGCCGGACGTGAGGGCGTCCAGTGGGTCTGCCCCCCCTTCCAGGACCCCCAGCGTGGCACCGCCGCCTTCCACCACCCCCAGCATGAGCAAGCCACCCAGCATGGAGACCTCCCCATCCCCCAGCATTGACCCCACCAGGTGCTTCTTTGAAAACCTGACAGCAGCCCTGTATATCTGCCTCCACTACATTGTGGAGGAGTGTGATGCAAATGCTGTGGACGAGGGGTTCAGGGGGAGCACGATTGTCCATCGATTCTCCCCCTGACAGCTGTTGTGACTTGTCTGTTTTGCCTCTATACACATATGTTGTGCTTTCTTGCTTGCTCAGATATCACCCCCTGTAATCCACATTTGATGCTGCGAAGCCGAACAATCCCTCTGGCACCCCAGGATTGAAGCAGCATATCCAAATGCCAAGCAGACTTGTACTGTCCCGATCATTACTCAGATACTGAAGCTTGACGATGAAAAGCAATTGTCCTGCAGGCGGCCCGTGTCCGAGCAGCAGTCCCCCAGGGTCATGAAGAGGCAGGAGAGGGTTTTGGGGACCTCGGAGGCTCTCCAGGCATCGAGGGGCTCCCCCTCGGTTCCGCCGCCCAACAGCATGCTGGAAGTCAGCTCCTCCAGCGTGAGCACCAGCGACAGCGAGGAGGAGGTGGCGCAACCCCACCAAGCCCCAACCCCGCAGCCCCCACAGGTGACACAGCCTGCCATGTGACACACCCTGATCCTAATCTGCCTTGAAGGCACTGTCTTGCATGGGTTGAGCATGTAAGCTTTCTGCTGAGCTAGCAAGGGTTCTTGGATTCCAGAACTGCAAACCTTATTCTCTCCGTGCCTACTCCAAAACGACGATACGCCAACAGACATTGACATCTGCAAGCCAAATCTCAAAAAGGGGTACAGAGAGCTTAAGTAGATAACCTTGTCATGTGAGCAAGCAGAACAGCAAACGAAGTGGCAACAGTCCCAGGGGGCGTTTTTTGGCATGACATCTGTTGGATGGCCATTGCTTTCATCCCACCAAATGAACCCTGGAATGGAACCCCATCACATGCACATGGACCCCTAAATCAAGGCAAATTCTGAAGCAAATGATTCCCGACAGGCGGCAGGTGCAATCCCAGAGAAGACGCAAGCAGCACCTGTCACTGGAGCAAAGAAAGCAGCCAATGCCAATGTGCCAGATTTCGAGCGGGAATTTTTCCAGGACAACAGTGACGAAGAGAGCGAGAGCGATGGGAGCGATAGCAGTGGGAACCTCAGTGAAGAAGAAGCCAAGCATTTCTAAGATGCTACAGGTTATTGATTTGGGGATGAGTTCTGACTAAATGGCAATTAGCACATGCTAAGATGTATGATTGCCATGCCAAAAAGCTGTTTGAATCTGCTGTTCTAGAACCATGGAATTCATTCATGAGAACCTAAAGACACGTTACAAGAATGAGAATACAAAGAAGTACATGTATCTCATTCATCAAAATCGCTCAAGTCTGGCATGATATCCGCCACAAAGTCATTGCTTTGGCTTTCGACAGGAACCATGTCTGAGGTGTCCTCCGAAAGGACCAAGAAGTTATCCATGTAGTCTGGTTGCTGCTCTTCTGAGTCCTTCTCCCCCTCATACAGGCTGGGGTCAAAGGTGTCCAGCAGATGTTGACGCTCCTCGGACTGCATCGGGAGAACTGGTCATGATATGTGGTGGAGGATTGACTGCTGCTGATTGACCACCTTGCAGGGTAGCGCCCTTGTGGGTATGCGTGAACAACCCAGCAGGCTGCTTACTCGCAAAACTATTGAAAATATCAAAATCAAAACAGTCTTCAGTAAAGAAAGCAGTTGGCATGTGGCGTGTCCTGATTGAAAGGGGAGGAGAGGAATCTGCCCAAACCAAGGCCATTGTCCACCCTCCAAATATCTCAGCAAGCTGTGCATTCAGATGGAGCCACAATCGTACCGCAACCCCATTGCCCAGCCGCATACCACACCAGCACTTCACAGGCAGCTGCCAGACATAGGAAAAATGAAAAAAGGGAGGGGAGGGGATAGGGGCTTGCATTGCGGGAGAATCTGTAGATGCGTTCCACGGTCTCCTCCCTGTTGCCGGCAAACTGCTCTATGGTGGGCCAGTTCTTGGCCATGAGCCGCTTGGCGCGCATCCAGGAGGGCAGGGGGTCGTTGTCTCTATTCAAATCCGGGTCCTTCATCACCGCCAGGGCCACGTCCCAGGGGTCGGCGTACTCGTCGGTCTCGATCGGCGGTCTGTGCTGCAGCCACTCGTCCTGCGCGCAGTCCACCACAGGCGTCAGGGAGGGGCACAAACGAGACACAAGGGTTGAGCGTGGATTGTTTGGACAATAGATTTTCTTATAGCACACTGCCTATTCAAGAGGCGGAAGAAAGAGGCAGAAGGACTTCACATCCTGCGCATCTGAAATCTCGCCTATTTGAAAGGTTGCATGCCAACCCTGCCTTCCAACTCCATATAACTGAGGCATCATTGGGCAGCCAACCCAGAGCGCGTATTTGCCTTTGCACTTACCAAACAATCCAGCATTTCGAATTCAAGGCCAGCAAGCTCTACCACCCTCCAAGAAAGAACCTTTGCATCACTCCTATGTGCTCTCCACAAATGTAATTGTCCAAGAAAGGCATCGAATTAGGCAGATCCTCTCCAAGAATCAGGTTCTGTATTCTGATAAAACTGTTTTTGTATGTTTTGGTGGGGTCCTCAATATTGTCAAACATCCTGAGCATGTGACACTTGCGATTCATGGCCAGGGGTGAAAGAGGGGAAGGGTGTCCCACCATCTGCTCATACTGCCCCATCAGGCGGGCCAGCACTGTGGATTGTGCATATGGTGGGATGTCGGAGGCGCGCAGCTTGTGGTGGATCTCCATCACCTCCTCCTGCTGCTGCTGCAGGAAGTAGAACCTGCATGGCAGCGCCCACCTCCTGCCCATTTCCGCCAGAGAGAATGGGAGTCAATGGCTCAGAGGAACCTGGATTATTCACGATCAAAGACAGGACTGCTACAGTATCCAGCAGTGTTTCCAGGCGCGTGTCATGCCTCAAGCCCTCTGTGTTTAGGCCTTGCGGGCGTTCCGCATGCCCATGAGATATGCATCTTTGCAGTGTACATTCACTCGCATCTGGCATTGCGGTGCTAAGAGAGCTAGCGAATCATGGCATTGGGAGACACGGCTTTGCCTTTGGTACTTGAGGTGGGTTTCAAAGGTGCTGGGTATCTCTTCCTTGTCCTGTCGCCACATGTTGGCATAGCTTTCGGGGTCGTCCTCATCGTCCTCGCTCTTAGCTGCAGTGCCAGTGTCTGCACACCAATAACACACGACTCAGCTCATGGGGTGGAAGACCCTGAAGAAGGAGTTCTTACAACATGCAGATTTCTTGGCCCTGCAGGGTCCTTGCCAAGGCACACCATCGCTGCTGAGTCTGTAGGGTGTCATTGCTGCAGCAAGGATAGGCTCAAATCTGCAGAAGGGATTGTCCACATTCTCTGGTGTCACCCCTGTGGGATAAAAGACCAGAAGACCAGGGAGGGGGAGGAGTTCACCTTTCATGTCGGAATAGTTCTTGGTGCGCGCCGTCCCCGCCGGCCGCCCGGCAGAGCTGGCTTTCTTGGCACCACCCTTTGCACCGCTGCTCGCGAATGGATCCTTTCCCGGCGCATCACCTTCACGCCCAGGCAGAGGCTTGGGATCCATACCAATGCAAAATTCTTGTGAAGTATTTCTTGTATTGCTGACCATTTTGCAGGGGTGTGAGATGTACGTCAAGAGTGTCAGAGCCTGCTTATAGAAATTGCAGGTTCGATGACACCGCCTGACGCAACCATGAGGCAGCTTGGCTGGCCTGCCAAGACGGCAGGCCAGGAAAGACAAGCCCCACTGTCCGTATACCAGAGATGTAACGGCGTTTCTAAGCATGAGCTGCCCGAGCACCTGACTAGCTCTGGATTGTCACCTCAAACTCCCTTTCTGCATTGGCTCCGCCCTTTCCCCCTCGAGGTGTTCTAGGCCCGTTGGGCTCAACGAGCTCACCGAGGCTTGCACCAGATGCTTTCGCAGGAATTACACGACTAAGGAGTGCTGGAAAAAAGATGAAATTACCTATTCCATCAAAAAGGGCGTCATATTGTGGGTCAACCAGGAGATCCTGCAGCTCTGCCTGCTCTTTGTCTCTCTTTCGCTTTGCGGTATTGTATCGTTGGCGCACGCCTCCAGCGGCAATCCGAGTTCCACTGGGCTTGACAGCCGGCTGCACAGAAATATTATTGCCATGTTCATGTGTGCAAGTTGCAGTTCAAGTGTTAACTGTAATAAATTACCAAAATCGTCAGACGATGTGTTCCACAGACAAGATGGACAACTTGGCACACGTTGCTGCAGTAGTGTGGATAGAGAGAAAGCACACCAAATAGGATAGGCCGCAGTCTTTGTGGTTGCTGCGCAGAAAATTGCAATGCTGTAGCAGCCGTGAGGTCATTCTTGTGTGATCGTTTCGCCGGTGCTGCCCTATGTAGGAAACGCTCCTCTCGCTTTGACAAGTCTCCACAACGATAGCCAGGTCTAAGCGAACATGCCCCAAATTCTGGCTGGGGTTTGCGCCACCCCCCGCTCCCGGAACAGGGAGGTGGAGCTAATCAGGGAAGGTGATGAGCAGAGCAGAGGAGGTAGTAAAGGAGGGTGAACGAAGGGCAGAGATAGCAACATGTCTTACATAGCGGGTATGCTACCTGTGGGTGCCATCCATGGATACTCATCATCACAGAAGCAGACAGACAGGTCTGCACTCTAAATGGCAGCGTTAAAGCAGCAACGGTACCATCAATGCAGCAACGGCACAGCCCTGAATCGTCAAGCGTGCCTCTGGAAGCATAAAAGAAAGGCGAATCGCATGGTCCTGACAGCATAATCAGCTGTTCCAAATATTCTCATTGGTGTCGGATCAATACCAATCTCCCTCTCAGCACCCGTCCTCCACTTGCGGATCGATCAAAATCACAACAGCAAAGCACAGAGACACCTCCCCATGCGCAGTTCGCATGGTGCCTTTCCGCAATGTTCAACTACTCAAATGATTTGGTCTGACTGTGAGGGGAAGTTGGTCCCCGGACTAACCCTTCCCTAATGTTGCCGAGGGGGAGAAGCGATCGATAAAACATTACAGCAGCAACAACCCGGACGGGTACCTTACCCTTGCAGGCAACTCCCTCCCAGCCGCCGGGGGTCAGCTTTTTTGTTGTTCTGCGGGCGCCCTGATCACCGCCGAACCCCGGCTGATGGAGGGGGGGTGGCCTGCAAGGGTGTTGTCTCGGGCTGTCGCTGCTGTAATGCCTTATCCAGCGCTTGTCCTCCTCCTTGGCTTCCGCGTTGGACCCACACCGCTGTATGACCCTCAAGGACTCATGACACGGGGAGTAGAGGCGCGCATGCTCCGCCATGACGGCTTGTACCTGTGTCGATTGTACCTCCTGCGTGGGTTGGTCGAGGACCCAACGTAGCTGAATCCAGAAAATTTGTTCACCACCCGTAATATTGGCCGCGTCACTGGTTCCGGAGACAAAGCTTGCCTTGGTCTGCACACAGCAGGGAATTCAAGGACAGTGCTACAGACGGTAAAGCAGCGGATGGGGGAAGCAAGCACATGCAGGAATCTGAGCCAAGCAAGAAGTGGGATTGACGATGAGTTGGTTGAGTCGGGCCATCTTGGAGAATATCAAATGAACTACCAAGGAGCCTGGCAGCTTTGGGGCCCTAATTGATAGTAATTAAAAGGTTAAGAATCAGAGAGCAGCAATTACCTCAAGCATGCACCGGGAGAACAAACCTTGCGTGGTGAAGATCTCTGTTCTTATTGAATCTGAACTACCCACCAAGAGGTGCGTATGTCTCTACTGAAAGCATTAAGAAAGGCTGTCCTTGAGAGGTAACATTCTGGGGCAATCTGCGCACAGATGGGTTATCTACGATCGCATCAGCCAGCGTGTCGTTTTGTCTCTACATTTCAACCCCTCAGCGCGATATGGGTTCTGATCTCAATAGCGGAACGTTTTGCACTTTCAATGTCGAAATTGGTACCAAGTGAGGACTGACGTTCATTTGGGATTCAGTTCCAGGGCCAGATCTTCCTGCCATGCCAACCGGAGTTCAGAGACGACAATAGGGGCACCATCGCGGAGAGGACGGGCTAGGGATCACCAGGGGAATGAAAGACTAGACACAAAGCCTCACTGTGTGACTGCACAAAATGCTCACTCTGGAAAGCAAAATACATCCTTCCTCCTCTGGTTCTCGTTCACTCACTCAATTTTGACACGGCAAAAAATGACTCCTAGCTGTCTTCCTTCACAGACACTTGATCAAGGACGCTGAAATAGTAAGGGTAGGTCTTTCTGACGCAGCCAGGGTCATTGATGACCAGGGATGTGGGCGCGCAGGCTGCCAGGGCGAAGGCCATGGCCATGCGGTGGTCGTCATACGTGTCAATGGCCACCACCTGCATGATTTTAAACAGATCAGCCCATAACAAACTGGTGTTTCTGCTGCAGCTTCCACTGCGAAGGCGGCGCCCACCTCCGCCCTCTCCTGTGGCTGCTCCGTTGTTCTTCATGCACAATCAATGCCCTTTAAGCAGTCATTCTCGTTCTGCCCTAGTTCATCCTGAAAAGCGCACAGTACTGACAAGAAAGCCGACATGCAACCTAACACATGTCATTTCATGAGCATGTGAGGTGAGAATCCCTGACACTCAAACAAGAAATAATGGTATGAGGAAGCCCTGCGTTCTGTGAGCTGCAATGCTCACCTCTGGCTCTCCCTTCCTGGCATTTGCTGCCAAGTTCTCGATCTCGCCCGCACTCAGCGGGAAGATCTCCAGAGAATCCTCTGTCTCGTTTGTCTGCAACAGAACCACATGTCGCTTCTCTAAGCTGGCACTGCAACAGCTACTGTAGCGACAAGGATGCATATTCCCCCCCTCTCCACTTCCCAACGCCGTTATCTGCTGCCTGTGCCATATGGAATGCAAAGCCTAAAGGCAGGTACGACTCCACAACTTAACAATTATTACTTAGCTCCCACAACCAATGTCACAGCAACAAATTTCTGCATGCATGTCTGTGAAGACAAGGTTGGGAAAGTCAAAAAAATCAGGAGGATTGGAAACATGGTGCTAACAGGCAAGCCGGAGGGGAGGATGGAGAAAGATGGGGGTGCGCACCTTGACGCCCAGCTTGCCCAGCTCGGTCACGATGGCCTTCATCCTTTCCGTCTCCTTGACCCTCCAGGAGCCCACGTTGCGGATGAGAGTGCGCGAATTTGCGAAGGCGGCCACCACCGCCAGCGTCATGGCAGCGTCCGGGATGTCGATGCAGTCAAAGTCTCCCCCCTTCAGCTCCTCCCTCTTAGGGCCTGCAGGGGGATGCAAAGTGTCAGGAGTGATGAACAAGGCCCTTTTTGTGTTGCTGGAGTGGTTTTATATGAGGAGTGGGGGGATGTGAACAAGTGTTACAGGTTGCTTCTTGTCACTTTTGGTGATTGAGATATGCTCACAAAGTGGGAAAAGAAAAGGGCATCTCCTGCAAGCTATAGATGAAGTGTGGACCCCAGGTCATGTCTGATTCTGGCTTCTGGGCCTTGGAACTGCACCAACTTCAACTAACTCGGAGCTTGAAAGCAAAAGCAGAGATGGGGTTAACAACCAAGATCTTATATTCTGTGGGCCTCTTTGAATATTCTGGAATGACTGGGCGCCAAAGCCTGGGCAGGTTCAAATCTGCTCTCTGGCAATTCCCACGATCAGAAAGTCTCTTTTTCCTCTCTGGGAACACATTCAAGCAGCAGAAGATGCAATGGCAAGACATTGTCAGGGGGAGATGACAGTGTAGGGTGCGAGCAAGATCATCCTGGCAGGTGATAGGCCTGCCTCTTATGCTGATGGAGTTATCCTTCCAGTCCACCCGGGCCCCCATGGCCTCCATGACGTTGGCAAACGCCACATCCCCCTGCAGGCTGGTGGAGCCGCAGCCCTCCACAGTCATCTTGGAGTTCGTCAGAGTCGCTCCTGCAATCACATTACCCAATCAGCCTGGATCTGTATGCTTGAGGCATTCTATCATCTTGCAAAATACAGTTGCCCGGATCTGTACCTGCAGACAGGGTCATCATTGGTGATACATCCCGCTGGTTCACCTGCTCCAGATGAAAGCTTGGCATCCATTTCCCCCCTTCGATACGAGTTTCTCACACCGCCTGGTGTGCTAGTAAGATAGCCCATGCAGATGATGTCCCTCGGCTCTGTCATGCCATACATGCAGCAAAGGATTGTGGAGCTCCCTTCTGTCTACAATGCTGGTCTCAAAGACATGAAACTTTGCAGAAGCCAGCATCCCAGACACACCAGTGCACAAGGAAGCGGTCCTACCTGCCAGCCAGTATGAGGCCGAGGATGCGTCACCCTCCACAAACATCTTGCCAGGGGACTTGTACCTCTGGCCCGAAGGTATCCGCAGGTGGCTCAATCCGTCCACCAACTCTACCTGCAAAATAGTCCTGCTTGAGTCCCCACCTCTTCCTCTGGAATGAGGAAACAAGAGCCCTCACTAGACCTTTTCCGCCATTCCTCAGATAATTCCGTTATGTGGGTAGACTCGCCAGCACTGCTTCGTCTGCATACAATCTTTGTTTGCCAGCTAGTTCTGATTCAATAGGTAATGAATCAATATCACTCAAGCTGGATTTCCTCCGTACCTTCGAGAGATTGATCGATCAGCCCATTCTGACCCCAGCACGGCAGATGAGCCCTCATGGCCCCGTGCCTTTGACAAACTAAAGAGATTTTAAGAGAGGGGCAGGGGGCTGGGAGCGCAGCAGACATTGACGCCGAAGCGAGCCATGAGCTTGATGGTCATCTCCACATACGGCTGCGAGATGAGGCCCTCTGAGATGATCTCCGTGGCCCCTGCGCCCTCCGCCAGGGGCACTGCCATCAGCACCGCCGTCAGGTACTGGCTGCTCACCCGCCCGCTCAGATTGATCTGCACACACATCCACCGCCATCGATACTGTGCCTCTCACTGATGATCGATGTTGGGCCTGCTACTGATCACTGAGTGGTGTGATCCTGGACTTCAAAATGGCTTTGTCATCTATGCTTTCTGACAATGGTTTGCCTTTTTGCCTGTGTGCAATTCTATGATCCACCTCTTCACATCAAATTCTGTTTCCCGCTCTCAGAGCGAACGAGAGTCTCTGAACCAGCCTTGCCTAGCCTCAACCTACGGCCAGATCCCAAGATTGCCCTTGGTCCCTCTTGATCATGCGGACAGCTTTGTTGCACATAAACGCGCATCGGCACAGGCGTTCAGGCCTTTCAGATTGTGCAAGCCGATTCATGCTGGCCGTATGAGGGCCTGAGGCGGGAAAACCACCTTTCCAGGGCGGATGCCTTCGGCGTTGATCTCCACTGGCGGGCACCCCGTCCCCAGGGTACACTGCACGTCCACCCCCAGCCCCTGCAGCCCGTCCACCAGGTCCTGGATGGGCCGCTCCCGCATGCGCGGCACGCCGTCCAACACGAACTTGCCCCTCCCGGCGACCGCCACAGCCGCAGTCAACGGCCTGCAACACCGAACGGAGTCTGACCCAGCATCTTGGATTACCGGTAATAGTGCAAAACTGCATGTGGGGTTTTTTGAAGTCGGGCTCATATTTTCCACCAAGAGAGTATCATTTGTTCCTGAATCCTGACAGGCTGGGTGACAAAACAATTCGGGATGACAAGCATGCCAACACCTCCCGCAGCGAGGGTGGATGGAAGCGCCTGCCAGTATTCGCAGATCCACGCTCGTGTGACTTCCTCCCTTTCGACACGAGGAAGGGACAAGATTGGGCATGTGACGAGCAGGCTGTGGAGAAGCCAGGGCAGCGATTGCGCGCACCTCATGGCGGTGCCTGCGTTGCCCAGGAACAGTTCGGCCCCCTCCGAGGGGAATCTGCCCCCGCAGCCGTGCACCACCATCTCCTTGGCCTCCCAGTCCGTCTGGATCTCCACACCCAGCTGCCGCAGGGCCGTCACCATGTGCTGCGTGTCTTCGCTGTCCTGCACCCACGCAAACAGACTGATACACCCCTATTTGTGCTTAGCCTTGCTTCAGAGAAAGGATGTCATCAGAGGAAGTATGTACAAAATGATTGTCAACATTCCAGGTACCATGCACAGCAGCCTGCAGTGTAGCCTCGATCCAAGGAGATCTTCTAGAAACCTGTTCTAAATCTGATATGGCTCAAAGGGAGTTGAACCCTTCTCCAGTCCCCTACAATGCCTTTCGCCGCGTGCGACTCAGCAAGGCAGAGAGCACCATAGTGTGCTGCAAGAAGTGGCAGGTGAGCATCAGGAGATGAAAGACCCACCAGGATGTTCTCAATGCATGTCAGACCCTGCGAGAGAGCAGCCAGTAGCAGCACTCTGTTGGACAGTGACTTGGACCCAGGCAGCGTCACTATGCCCTGTATCTTCGAAATCGGGTCCAGAGGGATCGATTTGGCTGCAAGCAAAAATCCACTCAGCTTCAGCACATTGATATCTGCAAAGCTAAAGTGCAGACAATGCGGCATGTGAATGCAACAGCCGCTTGGGCTGCTTGCATCTACCCGCAGACAGCCTGAAACACTTGAAGCTGCAAATCTGTGAATTTTGCAGCTTGGCCCGCCGAGGCAGAAGGGACAAGGTTGGTACATTTCCGACCAGGAACGCGCTGCCAAAAGAGGTTCATTGTCAGAAGCCACTCACCTTTCAAGATCTCTGCATTGTAGTTCTCGATGCTTCTCGTGTCCATTGAGGCTTCCGAGCGTGCAAGCTCCAAGCTTGTCCCAGCAGATTCCTCTAAAATGGCATCAGCTGCAGCTCCAGAAGAACTCGTGCTCGTTTCCGCCTCTGCGGTGTCCAAACTTGTCCCAGACTGGTCAGCGTTGACACGCATCGTTTGGTGGCGACTCTTTCTCTGTGTGCCCGTTAATGTTGCAGCACCAATGCGATGCATCGAGTACTGGTCATATTGATGACTGCTCATTGGATGCCTATGGAGCTGTGAGGGTGCCTTGAGAAGTCCAGTCTTTTGCCAAAGTCCAGTCTTTTGCCAAAGAGCAGAATTGTGCACGAACATGGCCACAAAGGATGCTCCACCTCAGTGTTTCCTATTGATGCTGGCGAAACTAGAGTTGCAGCACTCTTCTATGCACAGCAACCTTTTATAACCTTTCGGACCTCAGAAGCGCAAAGTCAAAGTGCAGTGCCCGCAGCAGTCGGAGGGCGCATACTAGGTTTCAGGGTCTACCTTGCTCGGATTACTGAAAATTGACTTAAAAGGCAGGTTGGCTCGAATTTAAACCATCGGTCGTCAGGCGAGAAGAAACAAAACAGAATCATCCGGACTGCACGTTCGGCTTTCGCATTTGGCATTGCGACAGAGCACTGCCGACGTCGGTGTCACTATGCACTCTCCCAAGGCGGTGCTTTGCGCGGTCCAAATTTACTTTTTGACAGCATGCGTCGTTGGCAACACCTATGTGAGCTCCCCCAGCCCATGAACTTGAATGCTAGAAGTGCTTATCTGCTCCTGTCGTCATGTGTCTCATAGTTCATTGAAGTCTGAAATTTGCACTGCACCAAGTGGCCCCTTCAGCTGAACCACAAATTCATACAGAAAGCGGAGTGAGCTTGTGAGAGGAAAGTACCCTTCGTGGACTTGGACGTGGATTTGGACCTGCGACTGTGCTTTGCTGAAATCATGGAGATTTAATAACAGCACTTTACCCCTACACTCTCAAAAATTAATGTGTCATTTCTCTGCAGCCATCGAACGTGCCAGACGCTGCCTCCATGCTGCGCAACGCCATCGGCCACCCTCACGAGAGCAGCAGATCTGGGAGGAAACTGCTTCAGAGCAGTTCGAGTGCACCTTCAGGGGCCACGACGTCATCAGGACTGCTGATATGTGAGCCTCTTTTTGCCATTGCCGCTGAAGCTGAATCGCCTTGATGTAGAGTTAGAACATTGGACGTTATTCAAACCAGTGTCACTTGCCGCTGACCAATTCAACTCTGCAGACACTCCGGTGGATCCCACCAGCCTTGACCCGGAAGATTTCCAGCAGTTCTTCTACAACGCATACAACAGCGCCGCCAAAGGGATCTACCTGACCCCTGGAAACTACCAGGTAGAAGCCGCAACCTGACATCTGTTGCCAAATCCACCTAGCTCAGATCTGAAGAAATGTTCCATTCTGATCCTCCACGATAATGGAGATGACAGCTTCAGTCTGGTGCAGGTCAACACGCCCTACAGTCCCTCTCAAAAGTCCTGGCAATTCATTGGGTTTTGCGGCGGCAACCTGGGTAGAGCCGCCCAATTTGAGCTCAACATGGAAGGGACCAACCTGTTCCTGGGAGTAAGTGCCTCTTACAGTACCGGCCCCCCCGCGTGCTATTGTATTCAAACAGATCATGTTTAATGAGAAAAACGACAGCAAGCTTGTAGGACTGTGAGAGGTCACTCACAAGCAAAGTGATATGCAGAACAGGGCCCAGGGAGGCTTTGGTTGGGATCGCTGCTCCAACGTGTGGTGGCATGGAGCGACGATCACTTATGCGGCCGGGCAGCTTCCTTTCACGCAGGTACGATTTATACAGCCAGCCTGCCTTCATGATTTCAACTCTTTGCAGAAACAGCCATGTTGAGTGCCCAGACTGAGATGCCTGCCTTATGTGCAGGGGACAGTCACAGCCATCACCAACACCTTTTACTCAAATGGAGCAGTCAACTCTGTGTGGACACTCCAGATAGACACCGGGTATCCTGGGGATGTTCTGCTGCTGAACAATGCGGGTCACCTCTGCAGCCTCTACGACGCAGCTGGCAAGCTGGTCCAGAATGGCACAGATGTTGTCACCAGTGCGTTCACCAGCAATGGCGATGGCACCTACAACTTCACTGTAAGCCATCTGCCAATGCTTGCTTGAAAAGTGTTGTGTCATGCATTTGCATTGTGTCCTGGAATGTCGGTGAACTTACAGTGGCTGTGCTCCAGTTGACCTACGTCCTGTCGTCTGCCTACGTGGGCGTTCGTCTTGCCTGCCGTGGAGACACTGGCGCAAATCATGTCAACTACATGAACCAGGTAGCTTGGCTGGACATCTGCTCTTTGGCAAATCCTTGAGACTTGCCCAGCAATTTTGGGCCTTTTGCACACCTTGCCCCTTTCTTCAATTGTCAGAATCAACATGTGTGGGAATAAAGAATGATTCTTAAGCTGGCTGTTCATGACAAAGAGGACCGAATCAATTTTTTTCTGTGCAGTGCCGGAACTTCAGAACAACCCGGACGGCAATCTACCAGAGCAACATTTTTGCGGTCTCAGATGATCGGGTAATACTCCCATTGCCATTTTCAAGCTATAAGCATGACCCTGCTTAGATGCTGGTCAGATGCGCTGCAAGCGTGCAAAAATTCAGCATAGTGAGTGATCCATCTACGGAATTTATTGCAGGGCTACAACAACAGTTATGACAATGTCACCATCATCCCAGATCCCAGGGGGGTGCCAGGGACCTACAATCTGCCTCTGTTCTCCACCAATGCTGATGGGATCCACGCCACCCTGGTAGACCTCTCGTCTGCCTTCGCTAGTTGCAAGACTGACTCACTGATGTAAGGCGCACCACAAAGATAAGGCCTCATGTAATGATAGAACAACCGGCAGAGCTTGTTGTGCTTTGGAATCAAAGGCAGACTGGGATGCTGATATTGGTGTGCATGCAGCCAAGCTACGGCCCACAGATCACCAACAGTATGATCATGAACACAGGTCAGCACTTTCCAGCAGATGACCCATCCCAACGAGTACCACATGCTCTACAAAATTTTGCCCAGTGCATTTCCTGTCGAGACAAATGTAAAGCAACTATACTTGAGTGTGATTGGGGTTTTCAATTGATTGCAGGAGACGATGCTATCGCTGTGCATGGCCTGTATTCAGTGGTTGCGCAAGTTCTTCCAGCCAACCAGACCGTGACTGTTGCTACATGGAACTGCTTCGATCCCTCATGTCTGCCCATCAACATTGGCGACTCTTTGCTCATGTATGCCCCCAATCTGATCAACCTGGGATCGGCGGTCGTGGCTTCCGTCGTGTCCACCACCCAGCCGGCCAGCGCAACAGGCCAAAGTTCCACATCGCCTGCTTTCAGCTATGATCAGGCTGGCTTCTTCAACGTGAGTCAGCTTTACAGCCAGATCAGGCCTGGTCTCAGCAATCGTGGACTGAGTCACCCAACAGTTTTAGACTGAGTGATCAATTGTGCATCCCCGGTGCAATGATTGCAAAAATGGAACAATTGCGCTCTGCTGGACTCATACATTTCTTTGTGCTGGCAGTTGACTTTCACTGGTACGGCACTGCCGAAGAATTGGGTCTCTGGCGGAGGGAAGGATGGCTTTGTCACAGTAAGCTTCCAGCACACAAGACAGACTTTGCAAGTGGTTGCATGCTGAATGCACATGTAATCAAGCAGAACTAGACAGACGTTTGAAACAAATCTTGTGTGCAGGTTCCAGCCACCAATGGCAACTTTGCAAACATCTCTGGCAACACAGTGGTGAGTGTCTTCACTGCCTTGATGGAACCCCATTGTGATGGCACAGTGCCGTACACAGTGTAAACTCCTCTGAGCGGTACCCCTCGGTGACCAATTTGCATAGTCGCTTGGAGGGGGAAGTGTCTTCTAGGGAAGAGGACACCATAAAAATTCCGAATTTTGTAGCACAGGCAGCTGGTCACGGAGGGGAGATCTTCTTTTGAAGGGATAGTCACTAAAAGGAATTCATACTGCGTCAAACATTGCTATGTGCAGCCGAGCTTGTGACGAGTGTGTTGCTGCAGGGCAACAACCGAGCCAGGGGGATCTACTTCAAAGGATCTAACAGCACCGTCAACAACAACAAGGTGTTGGGATCAGCATGTAAGCCTCCAGAACCAATCGATTCGTCTTCATCGCAATTCACCTGTCTTGTCATATAATTTTGAAGCTTGCTTCCATTGCAGTCATGGGAATCTTCCTGACCCCGGATTTCTACTTTCTGGAGGCAGACTACAACACGAATGTAAGTATAAACCCAGCCGCTACATCGCAGTCCGTCCTTTGCTCCATTGCTCACATCTTTATGCGAACAGTGTCGATGTATTTGATTTCAACGAGAATACAAAGCGCTTGTTCGATGTACCACACCGATTTGACGTCCTTCCCTCTGTGTATTGCAGGTGACGGTCAATGGGTATGCTTCGATTCTCTTGAACTTGTTATGTATGCTCGCTAATGTTTACAGTGTGATGTGCTGCATTTGGGGCTGTGGGTGTGTACAGAATGTTGCATTCTTTGCAGGAACTACGTCAACGTGACTGGCGCTGGCATAGCCCTCACCAACTTCAACTCCTCCCTTCTGCCTGGCACTGCCTCCAATCACAAGACCATCACTATCAACAACAACGTGATCGTAGGTACGCTTCTGTCTTTTCTCAGGCAGCCTGGTGCATGATTCGTGACCAAGATACTCCCCCAACTGCGAAAAAAACTGTTCTCTGTAAGGCCATTAGAGAAATGCATCAATGGTCTTTTTACGGAAAGCCTAGTGCTTTGCAAGCGCTTTCATGTAAGCTGACTTGTACATCCTTCAAAATAGCAGGATGCAAATTAAGACTGGCAGGTTAATCATTAGATTGAAGTTTCATGAATTTGGACACACCATCAGTTGGTAGGATTGTGGATGTTTCAATGGTGCAGCATTAAGGAAATGCTAATTCGAGTCGGATTGCAGGAGCCATCCACCCGGTGGTCATCGGGGCGGCAACTAGGGTAACCTCTTCCCTCTCAACAGAAATGCCTACATTCTTGTACTGCAACATGATGCCTTCAGACATCATCTTGGATTACTGCAACTTGGATTGGGCTCTTCATACGCCAGACAAGGCTGATTTCGAGCGACAAGAGCCCCCTAAAGTACCACAGTCATTGACGACCTTTTCACAGCAAGACTTTGATACCAATTACTCGGATTTACGATATGCAGCTGTCCGATCTTTGAAGGGTGGCCCAGCGTGATCAGGCATCATAACTTTGCCTTTTCTCAGCAATGGGGTAACAGCACAATGATCTTGTTAGGTTCTACCTGCATGCTGTTATATACATTCATTGTTCTAGACCTGGACCGCGATGCTTATCTGAGGCATGAATGCTGCAGGTTACAATGACTGGCAACACAATCAGGGACGGTTCCTGCTTCCCTAACTTTCTGCCAAATGTAAGCAGACTTTCTTTCCAAAAGAACATTCCAACCTGTTGCTGAATTAGTTAACAGCTCTCTCTATGCTTGAAGGCCGGAAAATGTCACAGCAACAAGCAAGCTCATTGCATGTGATCCGATGATGCTCAGTGCAAGCGTCTGCCGCAGGACCTGTTCTACAACCAGGCCACGCCACAAGGCACACCAGGGGCACTGGTCTACGTGTCCTACACGACATTGTCGACATTCTCCAGGAACACTTTCATGACATCTGCTGCAACAAACGCCCAGTGCCGCCAGTACGGCAACTACTCCTCCCCCTACATTCAGGGACCGGGACTCCCCCGGAACAGTAACACATTTGCCTAGCCGGCCGTCAATTGGGAGCCCAGGCCAGCAAATTTTGACTTGCTCGAGTACATATCAGCGTTCCTTGCCCTTCCCCCTGCAAGCTTGGCAAAAACTCATTTTTGGCACTCGTGGCACATAGTCCACACTCCAATGAGAATGACAATTGACTAATTGTTTGTCATCCTCATCAGGCACTGGTGGCAAGTAGTCCACAGTCCGATGAGAATGGCAACTGCTATTGACACCCCTATTTTATACCTAGTGTCTTTTCATGAGCTGAAAAAACACCCTGCCATGTGCTGTGAAAGCGCAAGCGGTGCTCATTTCCAAAATTGATTGCGCATCCAATTTGTAGATGTAGTGATGAGAATCGACATTCTTTTGGGTCCACAGGTGGCTTGTTCTTGCGAACAGGCATTTTCTTCTTTATGTAATTTGTTTGTAGGTCTATATATGTATGGTCTCTGTCGCGTCAGTGTCAAGTAGTATTGAGCTTCTTTGTGCCAGTGTCAAGTAGTCTTGAACTTCGTTCCTTAGTCCTATTGATATTGCTTATTAAAATCCCCTCCCAATACTCATGATTTGTCCTCCACAAGCCTTCCTCCACCTTGTGTTTATTCTGGTTGCCTTATCTTCAGAATTTGAAGTCAAGGTCCGAATTCCACATTGGGTCCAAGCACCGCCTCTTGTCCTGGGACTTGAGTTGCCTTGCCTCACTCTCTCTTGTATGGGGCATGGAAGATCTGACCCTTTTCGCACACAGAAGGCTCAAATCATGCTCCAGCCTTTTCAGTCCTCTTGCAATCAGCGTCCCACAGTGTGTGCACCCCACAGAGCTGCGCCAGCACTGGTTTGTATTTGTGCCCTAAGAATGTTGCTTCTGCCGTCTTGCTTCTACAAAGAAGGTGAAGCATGCACTAATGAGCGGTAACAATTTTCAGCTCATATTGATCACGGTTCAATAACGGCAAGAATTCATTTCTCTTGCCAACCACATGCAGTACTATGCTATTGGAATGCAGGAAGGCTATTGTGAGACACTTCTACCCAGTGCTACACTACCAAGTCTTCACCAATCTCTGCATGTCTCCGCGCAGGGCAAACACAAAGCAAGAGCTTCAAAGGCCCACAAAGCACTCCACAACACCACACACTCCTCACGGGGTGAACTTGGTAGCGGCGGCGAATCCGTTGTTGGTCCAGGGGCTGTCCAAGTGCTCAGTCAGGTTCTGAACGGGCCCTGCACACAAACCACCTACGGTAAATGCAGGCTCAGACACGTCAACCCTCGTCTTGTGAGTATCTGCCTTCCGGCAGGGCTACAGACTTGTCCTTAGGGCTCCCATGCAGGGGCACCTTTGCGCCTCTTTCCCTCTGCCAAGTACCCCCATGGAGCTGAAGACTTTACAATGACCATCAGCTTTCGCAACATCTCATCTAGATACCACACCGTACTCCGTGCTTGCCCCTAGAACCTCCAAGGTGGGAGTTATGGCTCTAAACCCAACCCTGATTCGCTCATCGTCTTTGCGGTACATTGCGGACCATTTTCACAAGCAGGGGGGGGGGGGCTGCATGCCCGCTTGCTAGATGGAAATCAAGGGTGAGTAATCAAGGGGTTAAGAGTTGCTCACCCTTGTTGGTGACGATGGCCTGGACGAAGAAGCCGAACATGGAGACCATGGCGAGGCGGCCGTTCTTCAGCTCCTTGACCTTGAGCTCGGCCAGGGTGTCGGGGTCGGAGGCCAGCTCCAGGGGGTCGAAGGCGCCGCCGGGGTACAGGGGGTCCAGACCCTCGCCCAGGGGGCCGCCGCCGATCCTGTAGCCCTCGATCAGGGACATCAGGATCACCTGCGGCAGAGGGGGCTTAAGGTGGCAACATGGGCTGGTCAATCTAGGCTTGCAGCAACACTAGCTACCATGCTTGCTGCATTCCTCTGTGTTTGCACGTGTTTTCTGAATGCTGCTGTTTTGGCTCTTTGACAGCTTGCGATTCAGTATTCTTGGGAAGGTGTAGCTCAACACAAATGCCCACTGATGCAGTCAGGGCGGACAGCCCACCACTCCACACAGATTCCCCCCTGGCAGGACTAAACCTAGACAGGTCTGAACTGTTATTTGCCAGTATCGACTCATTTCCCTCTCATGACGACCCGCCACTGTGCGAGATGCAGCTCCCCTCTTGAGAAATGATTCGATTCCTATTCGCGCTCCCACCCTGCAGCGCACCAGTGCAAATCAGGGGCTAGCCAACATACAAAACACATTCCCTAGCCCTGAGGAAGGCCCACCTGGGCCACCAGGGTGAACACGATGCTCTGTGCGTGGATGAGGCCCGGGGAGGCCAGGTAGTCGATGCTGCCGTTGTTGCCCAGGATCTGGGCGCCGGTCTTGAACCAGACGGGCTCGGGGAACCTGACGCCCTGGTACTTGGCCAGCAGCTCCGGAGTCAGGCAGCCCAGGGCACCCAGCATGGCCTGCAGGCACAGGGCATGACATCTGATGGAGAGTCAAATGAGAGTGGAAGGATTCAATTTGTGGTCACTCAAAAGTAGATGGCTGCTTTGCGTTTTGACTGCCACTGGGCAGGGAGTAGGGGGCTCGCCCAAACTTGCATCCTTGGATATAAGATGCAGAACATTGGCTTGGATATAGGATACAGAACATCGGCGAGTCAAGTCAGGTATCTGGTGGATGTCCTCAACGAGACACCCTGCCACAGAGCTGCTTAGCATTTCTGAGAACGTCTGCACTACTCTGGTACTTTCTCGTACTGCTGGTGAAAGCAACCATGGCAAGAATTCACTTTTTATGTCTACACAGCACAGCTGTGGCTTGGCAAGGACCCTTTGACAGAAGATGCAAAGGCAGTGGGGCTCACCCAGCGGGCATGGATGACCTCGATGGTTCGGTAGCGCTCGAATGTCTCAGGGTCGGCTGAGAGGCCGGCGGAGTCCCATCCGTAATCTGCAGGGGCACATGATCCTCACTTCCAATCTCCCAACCACACAGGTTGTCGCCATTGAAGCTTGTACACTGGCACGCATTCCGGCACACTAATTGGGGACAGAGTGCAATGGCTCACCTCCAGGGTACTCTCCGGTCAGGTAGGAGGGAGTGTAGCCTTCCGAGAAGGGCCCTGCACATAGCAAATCGTCGGAAGGCTGTCTCTGGACCGTCACGTGACCATCAGTCCCAATACGTCTGGAGTACAGATTCTCCTGCTGGCTCTGGACAGGGCTGCCCAGATGGACAGAGAGAGGAGGGGTTTATCAGGAGCTTACCCAGGAACTTGGGCCTGTCAGGGCCGTACCAGCCGGACCCCTTGCTGGGGCCGCTAGAGTCACCCCACCACCCGGCTCGGCTCCTGCAAAATTACCTGCCCTTGAACTTTGACCCCTCCTCATACTTCAATGCTAGCCTGCTGGACATCTAGCCATCTCCTTCTTTGGCAGTATATGTCGACTTTGTGGAAAGAATTTCTTACTTCTTGAGAAGGAATGGGTACTTCTCCAAGAAGTGAGATTACTCCAAGCTTTGCAATCACAGACATTCCAACACCATTGCCCCCCC
>QAXI01000443.1:2428124-2461064 GCA_004335615.1 Chloroidium sp. JM | reverse complement strand
CCCCCCCTTTTCCCCCTACTTCCCATCCCAGGCTCACACAGAGACTGCCGTGGAGGATTCCTTGAGAAGCAGTGACATTCCAGTCTGGGAGTGCCTCACGATGAGCTCTGGCGCAGCCGCCAGGGGAATGGCGTCTGCCACCTCAAACAGCAGGGAATCCCCCCTAGGCATCTTGCCGTGCAGATGCCTGGGCTGCCGACCAGCCAACAATCCCTCTGAGGTGAGCTCACTACATGAGTGATATACTGTGCTGTCCTCAGGTGCCCCGCAGGGCTGGGAGGCATCATCGTCAGACTCAGGAGCAGCTCTCCACTCGGCGTCCCGTTTCTCCCTGTTGCAATGTGCCACAGTGATTGGTTCAATGCAGATCGGCCATTTGATGCACTCGGAGAAGGACCATTTCAAAATCAAGGATCCAGCCAGTCGTGCCTTGCATACCTGCATTCCACTTCAGAGGGAGGAGAGGGATTGTCATTTTTCTGCGTGGGTTGAATGCACTGTGACGCAGGGGAGTCTTTTGTACAATGTAAAATATCTTGGCCTAAATAATTTCCTAGTCTCAAAGACATATTGGAGACAAGGAGCAGCAGTCACCTGTCATGGGCCAGCACAGCCTCATTGTCAACGTCCGCTTCCTCTTCCCCATTTACATGAGCCATACCATTGCCATCATCCTGCAATGGTGACTTTCCCAGCTTTTTTGCTTCCAGGGCCTGCATGGTGAAACTGCAGGAACTGACCTAGTGGCACACAAGGTGATGTGCCATGTAGAATGCATCAGAGCCCATGCAGAATTAACGACTCTAATAATTGAGTGTTGATTGAGAGATGTGAGCAGCAAATGGTGCTGCTCAACAATCCAGACTTCTTCTGGCTGTTGCGCCGTTTGCTTGCCATAAATGCGCCAAACTCAATCTCTGATGTCGTCATTCTTCCTCCCTGAGGTCCATTTCCAATCCAATCACCTGGGTGGGTAGCAGGACGGTGGGGAGCAGGGCCAGCACCCCTCCTATCAGGTTTGCGTCGAAGCTGGCAGCGGACCCCAGCTTGGAGGTGATCACCCCCGAGAGCGGGCTGAACATGCCCCATCCCACCGCCCCCCACAGCCTGGCTTTCCCGTACTCTCCCTCCTGCAGGATAGCTTTCTTTCAGCATCCCTGGGCATGGAGACAGACCATGAGAGATGGCAGTACAGGTTGTGAGATGAAGATGGAGCAATTGCAGTGATGGTGAATGATATTTTGGCTTGCCATAGGCGCAAGTTGGGAGACAAACAATTCTGGCAGTTTCTGTGCAATTATTGACCAGGCCTGGAAATAAGGATATGATACAGTGCGAAAACTTGCTCACGCTGGTGCCTGCTGCCATGGAAGAGGCATCCGCCAGGATCTGCAGTGGCGCAGTCCTGTAGCACCATGAAACATGCACACCAGTGACTGCAATTTTGAGTTGCAAACACGAGAGGAGTCACTCTGTTTTTCAAGAATGGGGGTTTTGTCCATAGGTGGGTGGGTGTGAAACTCCAGACTGCATGACATGGACTGCTTGAACGAGACAAGACTCGGAATTTCAAGAAGAGAAAGTCGGATTGGAAATACATCAGAGAGACATCGATCCCTGGATTGCTTGCTTGATGACGACTGTGTGTGAAGAAGTAGGGTGTATGCACTCACCAACGACTGCTTATTTGAGTTGCTTGTTTAATGCGTACCTGTGTGCATGGAGAAAGAGAAGAGGGAATGGAAACAGCAAGCTCGGCCAATACTTGTGATGTCAGAAAGCTGGCAAATGGCAAGTGAGTCAATGCAAAGGGCACTCACATGGTCTCAGTCAGCACCACGAAGACAAGGGTGACAGCAAATGAATCTGCCAGCCCTGCAGAGAAGCCCAGTCCAGCCTCAGACTGTGCGTCAACGAGCAGATGTGCATGTCAAAATTCCACGTGGAAATTGTTCATGCCGAGCGGAAAGGAAAGGGGGCCAAGGGATGCTCACCAATACAATATCGGCATATGACGGCGCACACATGTGCTGTAAACAGGATGGTCTTGTACCTCCCAGTGCTGTCCCCAATTAGAGACCACACGTTCCCTGACAGTGCTGAGCTCCAAGGCCTCAAAGCACCAATAATACCAATTTGCGACTCAGACAGTCCCTTGCTCCGAAAGAAGATGTTCAGAAGCGGGAACAGGAGCCCTGCAGACCCATTACGTCTCATTTATGCTTGCGAACAAGGACGATCACAGACAGTGGTGCAACTGCAGTAGTACGTTTGTATCTGTGCAACACACATTGCCCTTGCGCTATTACCTGAAGTAGAAAAAGTGGTGAAGTACCAGACCTGCAGCAGTGATCTGTGAATTGCTGTATAATTGAATGCATCAGGCTGTAGAGTGTTGTGCAAATCAAACAGAAGAGGAGGCCATTTCCACACCTCTCTTTACAGGCATTCGAACAACTCACCTTGCTCCAGAAAAGGCCAGGCTTCTCCCTGGACATCTCAAAGCTGGCAAGCGCACTGCATAATCGAGCACAATTGTCCAATTTGATCGTTAGTAGCCCGCTACTAGCACGCGTTAGTGTAGGGGTTGAAGGCATTAAGCGCTGCTCTCCTGGCAGTCTTTCTCTGCAAGACGTGATAGTGGAGTAATCTGCAGTGCAGAAAACAAGTGCGATGACGTCGCTGAGAGGGAAATTGGCCATGGGTGTGTACGTGGGTTCCTTAATGCTGGTTGCGTTGGGCAACACCTTAGCTCTCCTGTTCTATAGAAGCCCCCTATCAATACTGTTCTTCATCGCACAGGTATCTGCTCTTTTTTCACGCTGCATTTCAACCAATTTCAGAGGACTGCAAGCACTATGCAAGCACCAAGCAACAGGCCTAGCTGCAATAATCTGATCTTGCGTCATGAGCAGGCTGTCCTTCTACTGCTTCCCTTGGGAAAGACACCTCCCGCTTGGGGACACAGGCTGAACAAATTTGCGCTCCGATCCTATGCAGAATGGACAGATTTCAAGGTCATCTACGAGGTCAGTGGTTCTGGTCGATCTGCTCCTGCTTTTACTCCTAGCTGAGAATTGAACTCACCGAAATGAAAGCCAACCCAGCATGTATGACCAGAGCTGTGCATGGCAGGCAGGAGAGGAGAACACCTTTGTGGCGGAGCGAGAGCCATATGTCATTGGTTATGAACCCCACAGCGTCCTTCCCTTCGGGTTGCCACAGGTCCCAAATTCTTTCATAAAAAAATGTGGCATGTACGAAATCTTGAAAAGCCCCAGATGCACCTTTTCATGCCATGCATGCTGTCTCAGAGTCCCTTAAGCGGATGCCCTGCTTTGGGGACGAATGCTTGCTCACAGTATTTCGTTGCAGGTGTTCAGCGATGCCGCGCCTTTTCGGGCTAATCTCAGGTCCATGAATACCTTGGCCACTTCCATGGTGGGCTATTGCCCACTGATCAGGCACCTTTTTCATTGGCTGAACGGGGTCCCAGCTTCGCGACAGGTGATGCATAGCATTTTGTCGAGAGGAGGCTCTGTGGCGGTCATCCCTGGAGGTGAGGCAGTCCTTTCTGAGGGGCAGCTTTTTTGCATGAGCTGCTACGCAATGTAAATAGACCTGCACAATCTTTTGGGCCAGCCAACGATTTGTAAAATAGGCGTTCTCTCCCTTCAATGCCTCTGTAATGGCAGATGCTCTGCTACAATGAAAATCATTCCATAATGCAAACCAGCCGGCTGACAAAGCCTGCAACATGCAGGTGTTGCGGAGTGTGCATATATGGAGCCTGGTCACGACGTCGTGTTCCTGAAGAGTAGGAGAGGCTTTGTAAAAGCAGCACTCATACACGGTGACCCCACACACTCACTGCTTCAGCAATTCTAGTCGACCTTGTCATGCTAAACCTCAGGACAACTGAGTATGAGAGGTACCTCTTGGCTCCACATGTGCCAAACATTCAAGGAGGAAATGGTCCTCAATCTTTGCTGCAGCATCCCTGCAGCAAAGATTGAGAGCAAATGTTAAGAGTATACTGATACTCTTAACATTTGCGCAGGTGCTCCCCTTGTGCCCTGTTACTGCTTTGGCCAGAACGAGGTCTTCCGCTTCCTGCGAATTTGGCCGCCGTTTCTGCCGCGGTGGTTGTATGATAGAGTCGTGAGGAGCCTGCTGTTCTGTCCCATGATCATCTGCGGCCATTGGGGGACCCCAATACCTCGCAAGTAAGCCACTGCGGGCTTCCAACACACATCTCCTCGAAAATAATGGCTCTTCTATATTGTCGGTCGACGTGAATCCTAAGAATGCGCCCCGATCATGAAGTATCTCACCAAGCAGGCATCTATATCGCCCATGCTCCTGCCTGGGGTGGACAGGAGTCTCTGACTGATTGCAGCGTGCCGTTGCTGGTGCTCATTTTGACAGTGCGGGTCTCATGCAGGGTCTCTCAGGTGATGGTGATTGGCAAGCCCCTGAACCTCCCTCGCATCAGCAACCCATCGCGCGAGGAGGTTCAGCATCACCTGGACGCCTTCATTGAGGCTATGAGGGGGATCTACCAGCGCCATCAGGCGGCTGCAGGCTATCCAGACTCCAAGCTGGTGGTCATGTAGGACTGACATAGCAGCAGGAAAAACATGGAATGGCGCTCAAGGGGCAAAGGGGGGTTCAGAGCAGAATGATGGGACATATGCCCCACAGGACCAGAGTTATCGCCACTCTGAAGAGTGATGAGGCTCTGCGATTGGGGCCTGAATCTCAGAAATGAATTCAGCTTGTTCAGATGACCAGAATTTGTTTGTTTCTAAATACTGTTGCCTGTGAAGTCCAGTTGTGCACATTTACCTTGCATAATTCTGACATGACTGGACTGCGGTTTGATTTGTAGAGCTTTCTGAGTTCCGAATACTGCAAAGATAGGACGTCGTTGTCTGGTCCCATGTGACAGATTGGGCTGCACTGTGAGTCAAATTTGACCATCACTTCTGTGGCGATGCGATCTTTGCTGTGGGGTTGAGAGGTAAATTGGAAGTTTATACCTTGACCTTGGGGATAAAGATACCCCTGCTTCAACCCCTGATCTGATATGAGAAGGTAGCTGAACTAGTTGATATTGAGGTTCCCAAAGTCTTGGCAAGGGGATGGTGTCCTTGTGCCTGCAGGCAGTTCATAGACTGTGTGCATAGAAAGGACAGCCTGTACTCTGAACGGAGCATTCAATTTCTTTTCAGCGGTTTCAATCGAGTCGAAGCACAGACTTAGCACAGCTCCAATTTAGCAAGCAGATCACATCGACAAGCAGACTGACGTGGCAATATCACTTTATTGCGGCCTTGCATATTTAGATAGGATGACACTGAGTGCTCTGCTCTGCAACTAAGCCTGGGTGACAAGGTGATTGCCTTGCAGAATCTAATACATGATTTCACAGCCAGCAAAGCACGTCATCTAAGAGATCTTGCCTTCGTCAGGTGAAGCGAGTGTTGTCCAATGTGCAAAATGATTTCCCTGTGATTCGCCTTTCTTTCGACGTTCAGTCTTCCAAATAAGGCACGACCACCTATTTAATAGCCTTCCCTCCTTGCTTCACAGCTGCAACTTATAAGCAAAACTGTCAACACATGCCGAGTTGCTTGACACTGCACAGGAAAGGCCCACAAGCTTGAAAGATGACGCCTCCAAAGGGAGGTGCTGGAAGGAAGAGGCCTCCCTTCATAGCTGGCGGCAAAGTGGCCAAGGACATAGCAAGCACTGGTGCAGCTTTTGGGAAAGCGGCTTCCAGTATCAGTGGCATTTCAAATGCCACTGTGGACAACAGAAGGTCTGTCCTTGATCCTAAAAGCTGATCATCTTACTGCTGTGCTGCTCTGCTGATGGAAAGAGCCCATGCCAGAGGCCTGTGAGGTCGCCAGGAGATCAGCGCGCTCTGTCAAAATTCAAGACTTGCTGTGTTGGGATTTGCATGGGCAGCAGCAGGATGTCATGCATGAGGCAAGCGTGGGACTATTTCTGTTTCAACAGCATTGAAGCTAAGTCCCATCAGAATAAGTGTGTCCAACAGCAGTGTGGGCGTGGCGGAGAGGAAGAGGGGCCAGGATGAGGCTTTCACCGAGCCGGAGACGCCCTTCACGGCGCGCTGCAAGGTGCCCAAGCTGAAGCTGGGGCAGCTGGTCAAGGACACCCTCTGGCAGACACCGGCGGGGACCCCCATGTTCAGCTTCCCCAACTCGGAAATGACGCCAGGTGTCCATCCTCACCTGTATCTTCCTGTTTGCTGGAATTTCATAAGCACAGTATCAGGAGCAACGGCTCAATGCTTCATTACCTGTGCAAGACACCTTCTGAGAGGCGACTGCCTCAGCATCGACAAGAAAGGGAGGTGGCATTCAGTGAGGAATTGATTCTGGGAGATGGCCATCGGCAACACCCCTACTGAGACAGCAAAATCTGCATCTGGCACAGGGTGAAATGCGCCACCTAGACAAGCAGGGTGTCAATGTCTGATTACACAGGAAAGCAGATCTGGACATCCACTCGTACACTTGACCTCATGAAGCAAAATTGGACAGCAAAGGGAGTTGCTGATCCCCGCGGCGTTGCAGGCTCAGGGATCCCAAAAACGCCGCTGCCCGGAATGCGCAGCGCTGCGCACACCGCCAGGTCCCACCGTCCCGGCATGGGCGCGAGGTACTCTCGCCAAGGGCCCCTGACCGCGCGCTCCACGAGCGCTGCCTTCATGCCCATGGGGTCCATCCGCCGCGGGGACCGCCGGCCTGCCCACGACTTCTGCAGCCTGGCGGGTCAGGTCACACCCAGGCGGCCAGCAGAGATCGTCATGACGCAGGTATGGCGGATTCGTTTTTGCTTCTGCAAGGATAGGACGAGAAGCCAAAGGGGGGATTGTTGTTTGATATTATGCAGTGATTCAAGATTGTTGTTTTCTTCAGGGTGCATGCACTCCTGTACGATGTCTGGTCTGTTAGGGTATCAACTGATCTTCGATTGAATGATGAAGTAATCAAGTGAATTCCAGCGGTAAAAATATGGCGGGTTAAATATTCTGGGCTGGAGGGGGTCTGATGTCACCCCTGATTCTTTCGCCCCTCCAGCATTCACCACCTCGTCACTTCCCCAATCAAGGAGTATCGACGCAGGCTGAGAGCGATCGACAGCGGGCGGACAGCAACTGGGTGCAGAGCCGCCCTCGCAGGGTCACTCAGGCCGTGATCACCACCACGGCAGCTGCCAGGAAGCTGGCCTCGCCAGATCACGGCAACGCTGTAGTTGAGGTTCCTCACGATGTGCAGTGGGTCCCCGCGACTCAAGTCATCCAGGAGGCACCCGACTCCCAGGATGGTCGAGCAGCTTTCGCCGAGATTGCAAGCCAGCGCAGCACCCAGGAGAGAGAGAGACTCCCAGAGGATAGCAGGGATACTGACCTGGCGCGGCAGGGGAGCAGCGGAGGGGACAGGAGTTCCGTCTCACCTGCATCGTTGCCCGGTCACGCCCAAGAGGCGGAGACAATCCCGGAGGACGCTGGGGACGCAAGCATTGAACGTCAGGGAAGCAGTGGAGGCAGTGAGGGGTTCATCGCCCCTGCCTTGGAGGCTCCCATCTCCCAGGCTGACAGGATGGCGCCATCTTCCCCAGAAGACGCGATGTCAGAAGATTCTCAGGCAGGAGCGCATGGGGCAGATCTGCAGGAGGGGCCACACCTCGGCCCTCCCACCACACCTCCTGTTGAGAACGCAAATGTGCCAAAAGTCCTGGCGTCAGGGAGCACAGGCAAGGCCATGGGGGGGGAGAGGTCCACGTTCCAGAGCCCTGTTTTAGAACCCCAGGATGCGCCATCCCCGCCTCGGGAGCCGCTGTCCAGCGAGCAGATCCAGCGGAGGATGAGTGAGCTGCTTGGTGTGTCGAGGAGTGAGGCGGAGAAGGAAATCCTGGAAGCCAGTCTGCAGCATACGCCTGTCGGGGTGGCTAGCCAGGTCAGCACAGGGGGTGGGGACTCCTCAGGCTCCAAGGTCAGTGGGCAACTCTACGACATCTCAATGGAGAGCCTGGACAGCCCAGCGGTGTCGGTGTGCCAATCCAGGCTGGTGAGTCACTGCCATTTTTTTAGCCTTCTCGAATGACACTCGGCAATGATGTGTGCGAAAGAGGGAACATATTAAAGAGAGATGGCTCTGCGGGGATTGCTCATGATGCCAAACCTTCATGCATGTCCGAAGTGATTCTTGCTTGGAGCAACAGCTTACACTGTCCACTCCTGGGAGTCTACAAGAAATAATGAGGTCTGCAGTACAGAAATGTCATACCTCACTCGTGGAGGCGGTTTGGCCTGAGGCAGTACTCCAGGATGCTGATTGTGGCATCTCTGATGCAGAGGGAGGATCCCTCGCCAGCACAAGAAGGCAGCCCACTCCCCGTATCTGTGCCAGCGACTGCAGGAGAAGCCAGCCCACAGAATGGTTTCCCACCTTCTCCAGGGGCTGTGGAGGAGTGCAGCATGAGCCCTGTCAACGCCGAAGGTGCCTTTTCATGCCATTCTCATTAGTGTAGGATGGAAAAAGAGGCACCTGCCATGAAAGCATTGGTGCTTGTTCATTATTCATAATAATGAACGCAAGTATGATTCACTGCTCACCATAGTTCAAGGCTCCCTTCATTTTGCTGACACGTGCCAATACTAGAACAGGTCCAAGGTCATTGCACTTGGGAAAAAGCAGGGAGGGTCACTGTTTTGGAAAGGGGAAAGATGAGATTGTTGACAGTAGTGAGTGCTGCTGCAGTACATGTGCTTGGGAGGACCAGATCAGAGCAGATGATCTGGGAGAATATGGCTGGCACTGGAGGCGCCGTTGATGGGTGGGCTGACGCGCCAGGGTTCCCTGGCAGTCCACAAGACCCCTCAGAAGCCGAGGGGTCCGACACCCACAATCCTCGCGAGCACACCTCACCGCAGGTGCTTCACCGCTTAGAGGTCCCCACAATCCAACAGTTTTCATCAATGACCAGACCATGTGAGATTCAATATGTGGCTGTGATACGTCTTCCCACCAATGCACGCACTCAATATCCATGCCAGCAGACGTGCCCTCCCTCATCTCCCACCCTGGTACCTGCACCAACAATGACATACCCGAGAGCTGTGTTCCTGGCGCAATCGCTCAGGGGAGAGGGGGGGTAGGGAGGGCTTGGGCCGATCCTGGTAGCACGCGTTGCCACAACTCCTTATCAACATCTCCATCCATCAGCACCTCAAACAAGCAAACGTTGTTGTCATCACCAGCCTAAGACATGAGCTTGTGCACCAGGGCCAAGGCAGCTTTGGCATGGGCAGAGACCTAGGCACTGCTCCAGACTGCGAGGAAACAGCCTCCGAGGGGGACTCCTTGACTGTGCAGTCCTCTCCTGCCGCTCAGGGGGCAGAGAGTCCCGAACAGGCCAGGGCAAGCAGCCTGCAGGGAGGTACACCTGGTGAGAAGCCCCTTCTATCTGCATCCCACGAATAGAATCTTCACGCTACGCCCTTGAAAACAGACTGCATGACCTCTTGAAAGATGCACATGCAGCGACTTGATGGAGGCGACCTCGGCTGTTTCTGGGTTCCCCCATCTGCTGTGTGGTTGCCTTGCACAATGCAAGAACATAGTGGCACACCATCCAAGAGCGGGGATACAGGAGGGTGCCTAACTTGCAGACTGGGGCAGACTGGGTCGTTTGAAGTGCAATCGGACAAATGACTGAGGAGAATGTACTTTTGCTCCCAGACAAGAGCGCGGCAGAAAGTCCTGGCGGTGAGAAGGAGGAGGTCATGAGGTGGCTGCAGACAGCGTCCCCTGTGGAGCGATCCCAGGTGACCCACCAGGCTAGACATAGTGCTCAAGATCTCTGACATCAAAGCAGAACATGCTGGCTGTCGATTCAAGTGAAAGACAGCTTGAATCTGAATCTAGGCAGCAAACTGACAGTGGCAACCTATTTCCTGCCCTTTGTCAGAGGCCCATTCACACCAACCCTGTCTCCCATCACAACCACAATCTGATTCCCAGCTCATATCCTCATGCCAGGTTGCCTACACCTTGATCCTTGGAAGTGGATCTCCTCTTAGCAATCAAACGATTGGGAACCTGGACTGCAGGTCGCGAGGGAGCTTCCGAGGGACTGGAAGCTGGACACCCCGGATGCTCAGCACCTGCTGGCAGAGCTGCTGAGGGATCTGCCCACCGAAGGGGAGGAGGGGGCTGACCTGGCGTCCTCGCCATTCCTGCTGGGCCTGGATCGCAGCCATGCACAGATGTGCAGCCCCTCCTCCACCCTTCAGGACAGCATCGGAGCAGACAGCCCAGAGCACCCCTCCCAGGGCTCTGCCATCTCTCCCACGGTGTGCTCCGCGTCTCGCTCATACCGACGATTGCCTGCAGAATGCAAGAATTTCGGGTGCCCAGGAGCTAATTGCAGGTGCAGCAGCAGTGGAAGGGCAAAGCCTGGAAGTAGGATTTGAGCGGATCTCTGCTGGACCAATACCCAATTGACTTCACAGCCTTGTGGTCACCTCTTTCGTCCGCAGATCAGCAGTGTCCCGCCATGCAGGGTGGCTGCACGCCTGTTGTGACATCACAGACACCGCCCCAGTCCTCAGGAGGAGAGGGCGGCGAGCAGAAGGCATCGGCAAAGGCCACCGCTGAGAAACCCCCACCGCCCTCTCGCGCACAGCCCAGGAGAACGGTACAGAAGTCCAGGTTCTACAGGGAGACTTCCACGCTCGTTGCCCAGCCAGGCATGCCACCCCCTCCCTCTGCAAAGCTCCTTCATCTTGCGACAAGCCCGCACTTGCTCTCTCTGTGCCCCTTACGTCACGTAAGTACATGCCCTTAGCTATGACCACCCTTACGCATGCAAGACGGCTGTTAAGAGATCCCAGAGCTACTCTATGTCCAGCATCTGCGTGTATGAAACGGGCAATTCCATGCTGGGGATATGACGAAGTTGTCAAGCAGTTCGCTTGAGAGAGGCTGTTCCAGAAAGCATCTCTACAGGCCACCAAAGGGGCTAATAAAGGTGAGCGCTTTGCTCTGCAGGCCAGAAGTCTCCCATCAATCCCAGCCTGGAGGTCAGGCTGGCGCAGCCGGTGTGCAACAAGCCCCAGCCCTCCGCCCTCAAACCCAGGCCCATGGAGACCCCTGGCCGCGACCAGCCCGGCGACACCCGCCGGGAGTGGATGGGTGGCAAGGTGCTGACGTACCCCTCCTCCTCCGAGGACGACCAGCAGTCCCCGGCGCCGCGACAGAGCATGGACCTAGGGGCCCAACTGGGGGGTCCCCGTGATTCCGCCCCCACCCCGCAGCTCGGGACTGCAGTGAGTTCCCCAGCCTTGGATCTGACATCACAATGAGTGCCTGCAATTGGGGCCGAGTGTTGCAACACTCGTGAGGGGGAAGGCGAGGATCGTGGCGGAGGGGAGGAAATGACACGACGGTGTTGCTGACCAGTACTCCACCCATGAACTGGTGACATGAGTGCAAGCGGTTTGAGGCTGGGTTGTTCTACGGTGCAGGCTGGGAGGCAGCCACACTCCTCAGGAGCAGGTGCCAGTTCCGGTGCTGCTGCTCCTCAGCAGAACATCTACGCCCTCATGCTGGCGCACCTGCGTAGGGGGTCCTACCATTCCCCAGCAGTCTCCCAGCAGACAGGTACACAGTACTGTTCATTGCGGCATCACCTCATCTTTTGCCAGTCCAGTTCCAGAATTCCTCATACACACGCTTGCAACTCCCAAGTCTGCTTGCTTCCTCATGCTGGACATTCTGTGCCTTCACTTCTACTGAAGGAACTGAAGCGCATTGTCACATCATAATTTGATTGTGACAGAGAATGTGCTGTGGAATTATTCTGCTGGGAGAATTACATGGCAAGCACCACAGCAATACTTTACATTGTTCTTTGTATGAACCAAGCCTTCCTTCCAGGTGATGCAGAGGCGTCGCCTTCCCCAGCACCCCACTCCAATTGGCTGCACGGCTCTCCAGCGGTGCCCTCGCCAGCCATCTCAGAGACTGACTCTGCGCAGATCTTCCAGACTCCATGCGCGTACATACCCGAGTCCACCCCCATGTTCTCTGCGCAGGCGTTCACCCCCGCGGTGCGCTCACATTTCTGCCATCTATGAGCCTCGGTAGGCTTGCAGCAATGCATGGATCTTCACTGTTGACATTTGTGTGACGGGCAGGAGGCACGCAGATCATAACGCTGCCACAGCTGGCAAGAGCGTAGGGAGCACTTGCAGGGATTCAAGAATCCCAATGTCTTCCCGGCATTCTTCTTCTGATGGTTTGGCCACAAAGCATGAAGGCACAAAGTTATTTAGCTGTCCCGATAACGAAACGTCGGTGCAGGAGTCTTGTGCAAGCAACCACAGCCGTACCAGGGTGTTTGACGATGGCCTGTCCCCTGCCTCCCCCTCCCCTGTCAGGAGTCGCTCGCAGGCGTCCCGCACAGACATGATCTCGATCATGTTTGAAAGCCCATCAAAAGCTGATGAGGAGTCAGAAGATGGTACCGCGGGTGTGACATTTTGTCCCGAAAAAAGACCTAGCTGCAAGGCGCAATGCAGAAAGCTTGAATGACTTGGGTAGCCAGTCTGCATATGTGCACGCAATCAGGGGGATGTTCTTGAGGATAAACATTCCACCACCTGTATCGTGGTGGCACCCTTGTTGGGTCTGAGAATGTCTGGAGCTCGACAAAGTCGTCGCCTAAGGTGATGCTTGAGGAGATTTGGCAAGTCTCACTGGCGTTTTTGGAGCAGGCAACCTGGAGGAGAGTGGGTCGGACAGCAGCTCCTGCCACTTCACCCCAACCGACAGCAGTGCGTCCAGCAAGGAGAAGAGCAGGGCTTCCGGAGATGCCGCCACCGCCACCCCTGGTGAGCCTCCTCCAATGATACTAGGAGAAAGGGGGAGAGGGGGGGGGATTCTGCCTTCGGGATGTGGTGCTTCACACGGCGGTCAAAATAAAGATCGGAGCTCCTAGCTGAGGTTGTCTTCACCGTGCGAAACGCGATCACACGAGCTCACAAAGGAGCCTTGTCAAATTGGCATGCAGTGTCGCCTTCCGCCCAGGCCCTCCAGGTTTATATTATTCCTCCCAGCCCGAGGTAAATAATCTGAGATCCACCCACTGCAGGCGATGCTGACAGCCCGGACCACCTGAGCTGCACCTCATCCCTGGGGCCGGTGCACTCCTACAGCGCCAGCAAGCTGGCCACCGTGGAGGAGGAGACTTCCGCGGACTCGGGCGCTGAAACCTCCAGCGGCCAGGCCTCGGTGGCCGTCTCCTCGCCCCTGCCACAGGTGGCAGTCTCTGCCGTTCGGCACTTTGCCGCCACTTTACACACAGCTGCATGCCACAGAGCCGAAGCTGTGCCATAGTCTCTGCTTTCGTCTTGAAAAAGTGATTGCCTCCCTTTCATAGTAGCTTGAGCTGCATTGAAGACCTTGCAAATTTAACGATTCAGATGGAGGCTTTGCCTGCCACAGGGCCTTGGTTAACGTTGTTGCTTCTGACAAGGCTCGCCCCTGCTTGGATGGTGAATGGAATGGGACGGAACTTTCTGTTGGTATGATCATCCTCCTGACCCAGCTGAACTGTTGTGCTCCTGCACAGGGCTCCATGAAGGGGCTCACCCCTGTGAGGCATGAGGATGTGGACCTCGAAGCATCATGGGGAAGGAATGAGGAGGGGCAGGAGCACCCGAGTCTGGAGTATTTGGAGCAGGGGAATGAAGGCAGTATCCTTTCAGAGGGCAGGATTGATGTGGCGGAGCCTCGAGAAGCCCCCCTGCTTGGTGGTGGCGATGGAGCCAGCTGGCAGGTGAGACCAGCGTTTGCTTCACGTCACATGTCATGCATGCAAGCATTGGCGTCTATACTCCAAGGGATATGCAGTCTTGGCAGCTCCCTACATGATCATCAACAGCTCCTTTTCTCAGGGGCATTTGCAGTGGCACAAGCTCAGTATGGGGCAGGTGAATGGGTACAGTTGGGCCTGGATCCAATGTCTCTCAAGCAACGTAAATCGACCTCAGTCACATGCATTTCTGCAAGCCCCCTACCCTCCTTTTTCCCACAACACCCTGAGCCATCAGAGTGGCGGCATGGCCCCGAAAGCTCACGACATGCCCACCCTTTCGTGCACCAACTGTGCCTCAATAAACAGTTCCCCTTCGAACTCAAAAATTTGCCCTGCAGGCAGCATCTGGTGCCATGCCAGGAGATGAGGGAGGGGATTTCGGTTCTCAGAGCCAGCCAGCAGATTTCGGGGAATCGGCCTCTCCAAGCCAGCTACCAGAGCGCACCGCTGACATCCTGCTGGCACGTGAGGCTGAGGTTTGCAGCTCCATCGCCGGGCTGGGTGTCAGCATCCTGGCGGCCATGAAGGCCGGTACAAAGCCCCCTCCCCGCACCCCACAAGCCCAAGAGGTCCTGGAACCAGCAGAGGAGCCTGCAGGAGCTCCCGCTCTCCCAGCCAATGAGGTAGAGCATCCATCCCCCTGCAAATGGGTTCTTGTTTGAGAGGGTATTGAAGCATGGTTTCTGCTGCTATGAAGGGGGGCCAATTTATGGATTTTCAGCAAGGAATCACGTCCTCACAAGCGACGTTTGCTCCTTCTTTCCTGCAGGAGGATCTCCCTGCTGAATGCTTAAAGCATTGCATCGCTTGCCTCTGATCCCCTGGCTTCCTGTGATCATTCAAGCTGGGGTTTCACGAGCTCAGAGAAGGGAGAGATTTCTTCAAGAAGCCTGCTTGTGAGTGACGTCATCGCTCAACCCAATTGAGCTCAAAACTTCGCTGATGCATCACCATTTCGTGCAGGGAGCGATCGCCACAGCCCATGGTACGGAGGGCGGAGCCAGGACCGAGATCGATCGCATCGCCAGATTCGGGGTGGAGCAGGATGTGGCTGCCCTGGGGGTGACCATCCTTGCTGCCATGAGGGACCACAGCTTTGCAACAATGCCTGCAACAGAGTCGGCCATGCCTGTGTATGAGTGTTCGTCGGGGACAGCAGCCGCCAAATCTCCAGCTGCCAGCATTGGGGCGACCAGCACGGCAGAAGCCAGATCCCCTGCCACAGCTGCATCGCCGCAGCCAGGTACTGGAAGTAGGCAGATCCAAGCCACAGGTGTGCAACAAATTGCACATCTCCTTTCTGAGTTAGGGGTTGTGAAGCAGGCATTGGGAAGGCCTTGGACCTGTAAACTACTGGCATGGCTTCATATGCGACAATGTCGCAATGAAGGGCAGATTTTGCAAACTGTTTCAGTCAGGCACTGCTCCCTTCTCACGATATCAACCCCTAGTCTTCTGCTTGCATCACGCAGGTTGCAGTAAACGGCATTTGAACGACTCTCACTGGCTGGGGATTCCTGATGTCTCAGGCGCCTTGGGATGGAAGGAAATTGGAGGAATATGCTCTGGAAGGAGGCTGGTCACGCCTGTGGAGTGTTGCTTTATTTCCAGGACCAAAACTAATCATGCATGTGCAGGGTCCCTGGGCCGCTCAGTGGAACGAGTGTCCCAATCAGCGCAGTTCAGCCCACCATCCTCCAGGATGCTTGTCCAGGTAGAATGACTGCTGAGCATCAGAATTTCTCTCTGTCTTACTCCTCTGCACAACATCCCTTGGGCTGCAAAAAACTTTTCCTTGGGTGTAAGAATCGCATGTCTTTCCAAATGGGAGAGTGTTGCGCGAATGGTAGTATTTCTGTCTGAATTGAAGAGCTTCTGTTCCTGCATCGCTCAAAAGGACACCAGAAGTGTCTGGGTTGCCTCACCTGGCTTTTCCAATGTAGGCCTTGTGGAGGGCTGCTTCTGAAGCAGCTGAAAACAGCGCTTGCAGTGACGGCAGTCCAGCAAATCCTGCTGAGGAGGCAGTGTATCAGGAGTTGGAGGAGCAGGTACAGAACAGCATCCACCGGAATGTGAATGCCTGCTGGTCATTATTAATATGTTCAGAGCTGATGGACAATTCGGTAAATATTAAGGAAATCTGAAAGAGTAATTGCCACAACCCCTAATGGTCGCCCGAGGGGACTAGGAGCTTTCTTTGGAATAGGATCTTAAGAGACTGTACTCCTTGACTTTCACTTCTGCAAGAAAGCTCTTGTCCTATTCAGACATTGAGGAACACCGAGCGCAAGTACCCCACTTTAAACCCCCACCTCTTGCTGCAGATGCATGAGGGGATGGCCCTGGAGGATGAGAACAGCAGGCTGCAGCAGCAAGTGGCGCAGCTACAAGAGGAGTTCCACAGGCTGGACGGGTCTCCACCCCACTTACCCCCCACTCCACCCCATGCACCCCCTCCCACGCCCGAGACGGCCTCCGCTGCCGACGTGCGGGCGTACGCCGAGGCCAGCTGCCTGCTGGAGCTCTCTGACAACGCCCGTCTGGTCTTGGCAGCGTATGACGTGAGCCTTTCTCTGAGTGTTTTGTTCTCAGACAAAGACGATTCGTTCACAAGCCGTGCTGGGGTTGCTCAATTGTTTCCTGTCACCTGCTTCTTCTTGCAGCCTGACTGGAAAAGCCTGATGGAGTCCCACATCCTCAAGCGGCTTGCATAGTCTACCTGACTGGCAGCTGGGGAATGTTGGTACAGCCAGTCCTTGTTTTTGGCTGTATCTGATGAGGAAGCCCTTTCCTGAGAATGTCTCATTTCTGATTCTAGCATCTCAGAATAGTTGTAAATACCTTCCTTGTGGGCACTCCTGGCTGAAGAACTGTCAGTGGCAAAGGCACAGTACAAATACATGCATCGAAGTGCCCTTGGGATGTTGTGCAGGCGGACAAGGAGGCGCTGCAGTCAGACCTGGCCGTCGCTGAGCTGCGCTGTGCGGAGGTGGAGAAGCAGAGCCAGGCCAGCCTGGAGAATGAGCACGCCACCTCCGATGAAGTGCAGGAGCTGCGCAGGCAGCTGAACGAAGCCAGGTGATGCAACGCTCACGCTTGGAAGCCCAGATACCCCACTCTGGCTTGCCTGGGACGGTCCTTCCCTTGCCTCTTCACCTCTGAAGACTGCTGTATGACGTGGTCTGCCTTGCCAATGCCCTGCTCGTGCAATGAGGACAAAGGAAGGGCAAGCTACTGGCCACAGACTGAATCCACCAACTTGACAGTGGCTTTTACGTCCTGAAGTGGTCATGCCCATGGAGATGGCTCTTGACAAGGCGATGTATGGCTGTTCAGCCATTCACTTTGATCGCACTTACAATTTATGATCCCTCCATTTTGCTTTAAGAACAGAACTCCACCATCTGCTGGGGGCTTTACGTACAGGCATGCCTGCAATGAGGCCCATCATGTAGTTAAAATGGAGAAAGAATGATGAATTGCTGAGTGGGCACTGCGTGCAGGCGTGCATTCAAGGAGGCTCAACAGGCATGCGCTGCCGCAGAGGAGGCCCGCAGGACGGCGGAAGTCGAGGCTGAGCGCCTCAAGGCAGAGCTGGGGCTGGCCCGGGAGCAGACAGCGTCCAAGGGGTTGCGGCGGGGTGCATCCCCAGGGGAGCCCCACCTCGTGCAAAGAATCGTCGCTCGCCTTGAGGTGGGACGACGTATCTGTATTGAGCCTCCATACGCCCTCAAACAGCAGAGGGATCATGGGCTAATCTCAAGCCCATGGGATGTTGATTGCCAGTATGGACTGGATATATCTTGTTGCATGAAAGGGTTTGTGCTGCAGAAGCTCTGATTTCGAGTCCTGTGGGATTGCTTCATCCTTGCAGGTCTTCTCAAGCTGAAGGAGGCATAATTGCAAAATTGCTTGTGGGCCTGAAAGCCGGATTCATGTATCAGAATGCAATCCACATACAATGTCAGACAATGTGGCGTGTGCGTGTGCAGCTTGCAGCTGCATCCCTGAGTGAGGAGCCAGCAATTCCACAGGCAGATGCGGACTCACACCCCACCCTGGGGCAAGCAGTCAGGGTGAGATGCTGCCTCTGTCCACAGCAGTTATACCACTCTGTTGCGGATGCTTACGCATGTAAAAGAGTGCTGCATCGTGCAGATGTCCATAGCAGTCGCCCACGATACAGGATACACACTCTCAAGAGTACGAAATGGGCTCTAGAGTATATTGTCTCACTTGTCCCAGATGATTCAACCTGCCAGGTAATGGACTTGCATTCCACTTTGACAGAGAGGGCGCTCGGTACACAACCGGGAGAGTTCTGGATTGACATGTGAGGTTGACGCATCTGCAGGAATTGGAGGTGGCCTCCATCTCGAAGAGGATCTGCTTGAGGCGAAATGCAGACCTCAGGGAACAGAAGCAGGTGCATACCTTTCTCCGCTTCCCTTGCCTGATTGGACTCTTGGCACTTGGCAATTGAGCCCAAGAGCCCAAAAGCCCAAATCAGCCATGTCGTGTCATCCGGAGAATGACTGTGCAATTTGAGCCTCTCTGCCTAAATGCTGAGCTCCAGATCACTCAATCCCCAGCTTTTAACACGCATTGAGAAATCGGCTTGCCAAAGCTACTTCCTATTCCAGGAGTTGGAAGGCAGGCTGGAGGAGCTGAGGGCCACATTGGTGGATGCACTCTCTGTGGTTCCAGACACCCCAGGGTCCGAGTATGCCTCCCAGATGACTCAGCCGCCAGCAAGGCCAGAAGAGCCAAGGGCCGCATCTGTGGATGCCCTCTCTGTGATTCCAGACACCCCAGAGTGGGAGTACGCCTCCCAGATTACTCAGCCCTCTGCTGCACCAGACAGGTCTCCTGCCGGGGGGTCCTCCAGTCCAATGGCAAGCCAAACAATGTCTTCCGAGCCTCAGGCAAGCACCCTCCACCCCCCTCCCCCCAGCGCACCCCTTCCTCTTCTAATGTCTGCCTCTGCCCCTCAAGGGTTGCCCAACTTGGCTCAAGTCTCAAAGTGCTCAATTTGACAATTGGCATGCTCACAGATCTATATAACAAGATCAATCCTCCATTGACTTGGGTTTCTCAAGGAAGAGAACCACAAAGTAAATCTGCCCCCTCGTTCCTTCCTTTTCACCACTGCTACTCAAAGATGGGTGCATGCACCATTTCTCCATCCCTTCAGCGGCTCTGCTCCATGCACTTCTCTTGGTCAGAAAGCAGAGACACCCACACCATGTCGCTGTTTCTGCAGCTTCAGGAGGCTACAGTGGGCAGTGCGCAGAAGCAGGTGCAGGCCCGCCCGGCCAAAAAGAGCAGCCTGCGCTTCTTCGGCAGCCACAGGATGTTCTTCGACGCCCCAGCGTCGTGCACGCCCCACCCCTGCTCTGCCGGCAGCTCCCGCCGCGCTCTCAGCCCCATCCTCAGCTCCAACAGAGCAGGTCAGAAAAGCAAGCTGAATGCTCAGGCGTGAAGTCTCAAGTGTGTCCGTGGCTGCCTCTTGTCAGTTCCTGCTTGGATTTTTCTTTACCAGGGTGGCAAAAACTGTTTGCAAAGTTCAAAGATTGCAAGCCCAGGAATCCAACCGCACCACAAGACTGCCAGAATGTGTGACTGACCAGTACAAATCATCAATTCATTCATCCATCCCAAACGTGACTCCACACAAGTAATCGGCAGGTGGTCTGAATGTCATTCCATACGCATCTGCTCACATGATCCAACAACTTGCTTTTCCGTCTCCAATGCAGGCAGGCCCTCGATCTTCCAGAGCTCACCCAAGGCGCCCTCCACCGGGTACGCCACCCCCACCAGGACGTCCCCCGGCCTAGACTGCGACTTCTTCACGCCCGCAGGCGCGCTGGCCACCCCCCAGGAGGAGCGCCACAGCTCGCCAGCCTGGGTCAGCCCCGTCCCAGTGGAGCGCTGGAACTCCATCACCCACCACCTGCAGCTGCTGCGCTCTGAGCTCAAGGTTTGACTTTGCATTTCTCAAATGGAGGAATTGGGAGGGGGGGAAGAGGCGTGCCGTTGCCCAGCCTCCATATCCAGAAATTCAAGGGGAAAGAAAAAGGGGGGGGGTTCTCGAACGCCACGCTTTGCTGATCCTGCCTGAGACAAGCACTGCAATTCTTCAATCAGAACCTGACAACAAAGGAATGCCACTCATGATGATAATAATCATAAATCCGTCTTCCAGGAGGCACAGATGAAGCTGGGGGCATACAGCGCCCACATGCAAGCTTCAGAGGACGATGGAGCGGTAGCAGCCTCTCCTTCCCGCACACCAGGCACTACGCTCGGCAGCCCAGGGGCCTCTGCCCGCGCTTCAGTGCACCTGGAGGGAAGCAGCACGGCAGGCAGCACGAGCATCTCGATCGGCGAGCGCATCCCCGGGGGGTGGGGTCACGCCGGGGGTTCGAGGGAGGCCACACCCACGTCCAGGGAGCAGACACACGGATTCAGCTTCGTCAAGACGGCAGAATCCCCAGGGGACAGCGTAACACCTCCCTCGGCGCATGGCTCCAGGGCAGACTCTGTGGGAAGGAATGCGACACCCTCCTCGGTTCAGACCGTCAGGTGCTCCCCTCACCCAGCTCTGACACTTTGCCTGATTTGTCACGCTATTTTGCACGGTGCTGACAAGGGGAAGCGTGCTGAGGCCTTTCTCAGAGTTGCAAGATGTGAATGTCGGCCCCCATATCTTAGTGCTGCATCTGTGCTGTGTCTGCAAGTGTGCTCTTTCACTGTAGAATCACAAGTCTGAGAGTGTGGGGAGTTGCTCTGAAGCGAAAGTGCTACATTGCAGGAGTGGGACTACTACTGGCGGTTCACTCCGGGAATTGCGCATGCCCCTGACTCCAGCAGACTCTGAGCCCTTCGGCCCCTCTGATCTCAACCAGGTATGCACTTGCTGCACCATAGCCGAGGTGGAATATCGATCCTGCTGTGCAAGTGCTCTGTTGTGAGTGCTGCAGTGTGGAACATCTTCTCAACCCCTGTAAATTTTTTGTCCATGAACGCTGTGATGAGAATGCTTCCTTCCTGATGTCTCGTGAACCAACTTTTCTCATTCAACAATTGGTATGGGTGGCAGTGCTGATCCTCTCACTTGGTGCAGAACGCCACAGAGCTTCCTGCTGTCAGAGCATCCCCCACAAAGAGCACCCCAAGTCGTCTGCAAAGGGGTTCCAGCGATGTGGAGAACAGCCCCGAAGCGAGCAATGCCAGGGTCAAATCCCCAAAGAAGCAAACCCAGAAGATTGTGAGTGCCTTCCTACACTGGAGTCTTGCAAATCTGTGTAGGGTGTCCTGAACAAAACCGCGCCAATGTGATCACCATAGCACTGCAAGCCAGTAATTATGTGCTCAAAAACATTTATGCAGGCATTGCGGACACCAAGCAACGGCACTCAGGTCAAGGACCAGCGCACAGAATTCTTCAGGAAGGCAGCAGCATTGGGGATCAAGGTGTCTCCATATTACCGCCACATGAAGCTCACTTAGCGTGGCCTAGAATTTTGTGTTTGTTGATAAGGAGAGATTTCCACATGTTTATGTCGGAGGTCTGGATTAGCGGCAGTGTGTCTCATGGCTTGCATTTTGCGCTGAAGCATAAATTGCGGACAAAATCGCTCATGTGCATTGTATGACAAGATGAGGACACTGTGAGTTTGAGAAAGGGTTTAAGTTTTAAGAATCCGTATCAGTCACAAACCCTCTATAAGATCTACTCGATTCAACACAAAGACTTAGAATTGAACAGCACACAGCTGCAGCATGACTGTTGAAAAATCCACATCCCATTGTTTGATCTCGCAGTGCAATGGAAAAGAGCCTTGCACTCACATTGAGCAGTACCAAATACATAGTTTAAACACATGCCCTTATGGCAGGAAGTCTACATATTAAAAACCTGTTTGGAGAATTGTATTGATGCCCAGCTAAGGTAGATATTCCAAACATGCAATGCACCTGTTCAGTGCACACAGTGATCCAGGACTGGCAAGTTTCACAGCACGGCTTCCACAGTGCTAGCGTTTGGCAAATACTGGACGTTCTTGTTTGTCTTGCATGTCCCCTGCTTGGAACAAGCAGTCCGCTCCAGGTGTTCATTGTAGCACACATACACCTGCAAGGTATACGAGCTCTTTGCAACGTCTCCCATTGAGGAATCAATTCTTGCGTCAGATCAGAAGTTTTGCAATTTGTTCATGTCCTCTGCGACAAGAGCAGCAGTCCAGGGGTCCAGGGATCACCTCTATGAGCACGTTGTCGTTTGCACAGTGGAGGAATGCAACACCCCCCAGGCTCTCTACCAGAGCATCCTGGATTTTGGAGACGGTGTAGCTGCCGCCGGGCGTAATGCCGTTTGCCTCGAAGGTGTCCTGCAAGACCCCCAAATACCATAAGAGACTTACAGTAATGTGAAATGTCACATCTGCAAAAGGTGGGATTTGACATGCAAATGAGGGAGGAAGTTTGACTTACATAGAGGTTGTTCTCCTGGTGCAGCTTCAGCACGGTCTCGAAGTACTCCCGCTGTGAATTGAGGCCAAAAGGAGTGAACGACAAGGCACATGTGCCATGCTTGTCCCACTCATGCTGCACACACAGCAAGGCTCCTCAGGTACGCATGGAGCTTCCTCAGGTATCTATTATCCCAGCGGATATCTCAATTGCAATCTGGAATGATAAAGGCAATCATGGGAGATGCTGTAGTAGCCCATGGTCAGAAAATAGAATGAGCTCAGCGATTGAGTCCACTGCTCTGACTTGCATCGCAAATTCTTCAAGAACAATGTGCTAAGTCTTCATGTCCTGACTTGGTTTGACTCCCATGCCGAGGACCAGGCTCACCTCCCAGAAAGACGAATCCCCTTGGTTGCTGAGGCTGGGCCACTCGCTCTCCATTGTGGGCACCAGGTCGTTCAGCACGTCCAGGTCCAGCTTCTCGCGAGAGCAGAACTGTGGCCACTCTTTGCCCGACCGGTCCTTGCAGTAGTTTGGCCAGAACCCATGGATGGTGAACTTCCTGCAATGTCAACAAGATCCATTCAATTGAGGGCACTCACAAAGCAGCCCAACAATGCTCTCAATGCTCCCCCTCCAGCTGATGAAGTTGGGCCTGTGCCCTTGGGTCCGGGATTTTGAGCACTTGCGTGATATCAGAGGTGCTGGTACGGCTATTCTTCTTGCCAGTCCATAGTCAAGGATCTCACGAGGAAGGTGGGGTCCGGCTGCACTGCTCTTCAGCACAATATCCTGCTGGCCACTGCCTGCAAGTGTAGTAAAAACCACATGTCAAGATCCTGGAATATTCCCACTGCATTTCGCAATCACAGGTCATCAGTGGCCGGATTAGCTGTCAAAAGGGATCAGATATGGTACTAAAAGAGCAGATCGCCAAATAACTCACTGTACAAGGTAGAAAAATTCGTCGTTTGGCTCATCACACTCTGGAACCGGTGAGGACAAAGCATAGCTTAGTCGAAACCATAAAGCCACGAGGACTGACGCTGATACAAGCTGTGTTTGCGACATGATCTTTGGTGTAGTCTTGGCTTTTGAAAATGGACCTTCTCCGGAGTGGTAAACCCTAATGACTTTGGGCCAAGAACCACGACCATCGCATGCATTTAATACATTTAATACATTTCTTTGCAATGCTGCAAGGCATCATCTCGCCAAAACAACTGGCACCTGGCATTTGCCGTGTACAGGCAGTGCCCCACTTAAAGCAGCGTGTCTGCTCGACTAATATTATTTGCAAACGAAGATTAAGGACACAGGCAATTCACAGTGGTTTCTCACTAGGAGCTGTACTTCAGAACATCACCCTGCCACCCCAGTCAACAGCTCTAGGTAAGTCTTAATGATTGATATGCACAGTAAACCTTGCATGCTCTGCAGCTCGCAGAAGGATTCATGATGTATGATGTTGTTTTCTGCAGGTCTCTTGGCGCTAGGAGTAGTGGCAACAGCAGTAGTCATTGGGTGAGCCATGTCAGTAACACACTGTCACCAGCCCAGCATTCAATGGCAGTGCTCGACATTTTCTGCTACAGAATACCCTTTTTCTGACGTTACCCTTGAATGCACTCGGTCTTTTCCTGCCTCTACCAGGTCCCGATCCATGGCAGCGCTCTACCCTTCCCTGGACAATTCTGCACCTGAAGCCTCGGCAGCTCCAGTCGCTGAGGAGATTAAGAGGGAGAATGCGGTGCTCGTGCTGGGCAGCACAGGCAAGATGGGGAGGGCCCTGGTGGAGCAGGTGCATCCTTTCGACAAAAGCCAGCTAGAAGTCACTGAAAGATGCCTCAAAGATGTCACCAAGCCATGATACAGGATTGACGGCAGAGGCTTGCATGTCACTTGAAAACATTGCCCTCTCATTTGGACTTGCTCTTATGAACAATATTCAATAACCTGGCGAGGACCGGCATAGTATGGCTGGGCTTAGCATGCTGAGCTGATCGTGAGCCTTGACTATGCCAGCACTGCAGGTCCTGGGTCAGAGCAGCACTGGAACGCTGAAAATGAGGCAACAATCACCTTGAACCTTGGATTCATGTGGCTGGTTGCGTGCAGTTGCTGAAGGACAACCGCTCTGTCGTGGCAGCAGTGCGCAGCGCAGAGAAGGCAAAGGAGACGCTGGGAGAGCTTGTGGAGAACTTCAACAAAGCCTCACAGCTGGCGATAGAGGAGGGAGTGGACGTGACGCAGAAGGGCAGCCTGCAGAACCCCGAGCTCTGGGAGGGGGTATCGCAGGTGGCCATAGCCGTGGGACCGGTCTTTAAGGCTGGCGGGTGAGCATTTGCTTTTACAACCAGGCTGGGTAGAATTGTGGGAGAATGATTTGGGGTGCAAGGGGTGGGAGGGTTGCAAACCAAACAGGGATGAGGGTCGAGCTAGGGATGGGGCAGCGGATCACCCAAGCCTGGTGAGGCATGCCTTGAGCACTGCCCAAGTGATTATGACCATCTCGGAGTGGATGTCAGCTGTTTGACAGCATTATTGCATTGTGCTCTCCCAAGTGTACTGATGGATAGCAGGCAGAGCTTTGATTCTTTAGTGGGTTGCCAATTTTTCTGATGGTTGCACTTGTACTGAACAGATCGAAAAGACGGTGCAAATGTCGGTGTGTAGGTATGTGGACAACATGACGTCAGAGCGCGTTGATTACGAAGGGGTGCGCAACATCGTAGAGGCTGCTGCTAGCATGCTGCCCACATCGGTAAGCTTCTAATTCACCCCTCTTCCGCAAATTCCTTCAACAGAAGCAGTTCCTCCTGCAACAGCTGCACTGTTGTACCACTGCTGCAAAAATCATGCAAGATTCCCGTTGTAAGCTCTCACCTTGCAAAGGATTTTGGCAAACAGCTGGAGTTGTGGTATGGACCGTCCGTGTTTGGGGGGGGGGGGGTCTCTGGCCATAGGGGCTTGATCATATACATCGTACAAAGGTACAGCAAACAAGGGACATTCAAACGGCGGTGGCCAGCGTTTCACTCCAGACAGCTTGGCTTTGAACTCATTCATCATTCATGACACTCCGGTCGTGCAGAGTGGGCGCACGGAGGAGACGGTGCTGCCCCTGTCGGGGGAGCAGGAGGTGGCGGTCTGGGAGAGGGTGGATGATGTCATCATGGGGGGCCGCTCCAGCAGCGCCATGGCCCCTGCTCCGAGCGGAGGGGGCGCCCTGTGGTCCGGCGAGCTGGTGGTGGAAGGGGGAGGCTTCTGCGGGACGCGGATCAAGGCATGTTAACCAACACCTTGCAAGTTGCATATTGTCCGTATCATCGGATTGGGTAATTGTGTTTTCGAGTCTGGTGTCCGCAGCGTCACCAGAAGTTTGAGCAACCCACTTTCTGAGGTACCTGAGCTCATTGAGCAATATGCTCCTCTTGTTGGCAGGCAGCTGTTCATCTGAAGTAAGTGGAGAATTCAACTTTTAGATTACAAGTTATAGATTACAAGCATGATTGGTGACGTCTGGTGATGTCTGTCCCTGGGTGCATTCACACCTGATGTTGGTGATTAATCAGCGAAGCTAATGTGGTGAACCCCCCCCCCCCTCCCCCAACCCTTCCCTGTGATGATGCACGCTTTGCAGAGAAAGCTGCAGATTTGCAAGGGGTGGCTGCAGATGTATTGACTATGCCGGACTTTTGCAGGGGGTGGATCTAGACATGTCGGGATACGATGGTGTGGCCCTGAGGGTCAAGGGTGACGGCCAGACCTACAAAATCAATCTCAAGACAGAGGAAAGGGGGGACAATCCGGAGAGCACGTACGCTGCCACATTCGAGACCCTGAACGGTGAGTCCCCCAAGGATCGCTGACTCTGCCAGATTCTCACCGCAGAAAAATTTCGGATCTTGTCATGCCGTGGCCAGTGTCTGCAATTCATCACTGACTTGCTTCTTGCCATTCCTCATACACAACAGTATTGGGCATATATGTGATTGCCCAAACCCTGGTCACATGCACAGCTCTCTACTTCCCACAGCCACATGTGCAAATTTCTCCTGGAAAGGTGATGGCATCAAACTCCGAGTTTGAAAGCGGGATGAGGCCGAAGCTACGTGAGCACAACTGACCGGGTCCATTGACCTCCCTGCAGGAGACTGGCAGAACGTGTACATCCCGTGGCGGGAGTTTGTAGGGGTGACCCGTGCCAAGTTCGACCCCTCCGCTCCCCCCCTGAATCCGGCGAACATCCACCAAGTGGGCTTCAGGCTGAGCCGCTTCGACTTCAATAGCCTGGCCAACCCCCACTTCAAGCCGGGCCCTTTCTCCCTGCAGGTGACCCTTGTATCACACCACATTCATTCGCTTCTCATCTCCGGGAGGTTGTGCCACACCAAATCCATTTGCTTGTGATTTCAGAGAGAAGGGGTCAGAATGCTCACGCCTGCTCTTCTGAGCTTCCTCTCATCCGCTGCTGGTGACCCCTAACCAATGATCACAGCATATATTTGGAAATTGTAGCCAGCAGCTCAGAAGAAGAAGCAGTGAAATCAAATGGATTCAGCAGCAATGTCTTGTCTGCCGCGCCATCATATCCTGTGGAGCCGATAGCCAGAATCTGTAGGTTCCTTGGGAAGCATGAGTGAACACTGACCTACAGCTCACCCTGTGGGAATTCTGTGGGATGACCCTCACCTGCAGGGCTCAGATTGTGATGCAGGCCAAGAGAACTCTTGGCTCACCAGGGTCTGACCTGGGTCTCCCGTGCAGATTGACATCAAGGGGTTTAGAGGAAGCAAGCCCAGCACCATGCTGGTGTCCTCCATTGCGGTTGCACGCAACACCATCATCACTGAATCTGATCTGAATTACGCATGCAGATCGACGGCATCAAGGGGTACAGGGAGAGCAAGCCCAGCATCGTGCTGGTTTCCTCCTCTGCGGTGGAACGCAACGCAATTATCGGAGACGATGCAGAGGCTCGCAAGCAGGACATCCCGATCGTGCAGCTCAACCCGGGGGGCATCCTCAACTTCAAGTACATGGGCGAGATGGCCATCAGGGAGAGCGGTCTGCCCTACAGCATCATCAGGCCAGTGGGTGGGTTCCTTGCCTTGTTCCCTCCAGAGAGACAGCGCTGCCACTTGAAATTATGTTGTCAATGTGCTCCTGCATGAAGCGTCTTGTTCTGTTCAGTATCCTACATCTTGTCTGCCTGTCGTTGTGCATACTGGCTTCTTTGAAAGCACTGATCTGCTTTGACATTGCGTGTGATCTGAGCAGTTTCAACGCTGATGTATTTTGCTTCTACAGTGTACCTTGGATTCAATCTTATGCAGAGGAGCATAAAAACATCCAAACACTTCCATGATCCCATTGTTAATGACATCTTGCCACCAGGCCTGACCACAGAGGACGTAGAGGAGTCGTTCCTGATGGAAGCTTCGCAAGGCGACTCCATCAGTGGCAAGATCAGCAGGGAGGAAGCGGCATCGGTGGTCAATGCTGCCCTGCAGACACCTGCCTCCAACGGTGAGTGTAGTTTGCAGCAATAGACAAACATTTGCAATCTCTCATGCAATATATGACTCTCAACTACAGACATGACAGCATGATCGGCAAGGTGCATGGCCAAAGAATTTATCTGGTGCCCAAAGAGATGTATGTGACCTGGCGTACTGTAGGCAAAACGATCGAGGTCCGGAGAAGCGAAGCAGCCGCTGATAAGGGCAAGAACTCCACACCACAGCAGCTGGAACGGCTCTTTTTGGGCGCAGTGGAAGACTGGAAACGCCCCACGAGGGGCCTGCCCCCCATGCCCATGGCTGTGCCTCCCCCACCTCCACCATCAAAGCAAGCCCCTACCCGTTTACCCCCTCTGCCGCCCTCCTTCTCATCACAATGTGCCGATAAGCCAAACATGCACAAAGGTTGCTTGTGTGTCCCCATAATGTGTGCATGGTGCCTGTCAATGCTCAGTGCGGAGCAGATTATACAGGGTTCCTGCTTCACATGCAGTCTTTCTGCTTCACAAGCAGTCTTTCCTGATGGCAGTGTCAGTGGCTATTGCGGTAGGCCATTCTGGTGCAGCATGTTCATCACATCATCTGCAGAAGTCATTGTAGACACCAAAGCGCTGTCAGCAGTTGTCCTTCGGTCATCCAACCTGTATGACCATGATCCTCGGTCATCTAACTCTCCTGATTTACAGAGTCACCCTGGTTCATATGGCACATTCCCATTCAGGCCCATCTGCAAGTGGCAGTGTTTTTGCAGATGCTGTTGGCTCATCAAAATGCTGTCCTGCAGGGAGCGGGTGAACGAGATTTTGGAGCTGCCAGGCGTGAAAGCTGCAGCGGCCAGGGCAAAAGAGGAAGCAGGCAAGGGGAAGGGAGGTGAGCACAGCAGCAACGGAGCAAGCGCTGCTAGCAATGGAGCCAGTGCAGCTAACAACGGAGCTAGTGCAGCTACAAATGGGGCACAAGAAACAGCAGAAAGAAGCGTTGCCAAATGAATGCCTATCAGCGATTGTATATCTTGCAATATGATTATCAATATGTCTCAATATTTATCAACAAGTAGTCAGTGAATCTTGCACAGCTGTCAGACAACAAGAGATAGGACATTGAAGTTACTAGGTTGGCTATAGAAGGGTATTCCTTGATGGAACACATATACAGGAGATAGCATATGCACATCTTGTCAACCGCTGGAATATTCTGGAAATGCATTCGCCTTACAGAAACACCTACACTATGCTTGGTTTCAAAAATCTGGCATGTCAGGCTTCAATAGTGTAAGCTATTTATTAGCAATCTAGCTTGGCTCCCAATTGCTTGCCACTCAATATCATAGCCCTACTCTATGGCTGAAGTATGTCAATGCCTGGCTTCTGCACACAATGGCTGCACACCTATGCACGGCTGGAGGCGCAAATTGAGCAATCTCAGCAAAGAACTGGTACTTATCAGGTTCCTCTGTCAATCAAAATTGCTCCCTGCCTAGAGGAAGGATCAGCCCTACAAACCTACATTCAATGTCCTAAGCATCAACCTAGAAGTACTCTTGTACACAGGCGCAAACACACACAGCTGCCACACTATGACACGTGCGCTGCGTGCTCATGGGCGCCTTGACTAGCCACTTGCCGGCAGTGGATGAGAAGCACTCCATGGAAGTCAGCAGGTCCTCGTTGTTGGATGATGTGCCTCCACACACATATAGGCCGTCGCCCACTGAGGCTACTCCACAGCTGCTCCTGCAGTGCAGGCGCTCTGAGATTTAGAATTCATCTTGAATTTGGAGTGGACACTGCAAGAGTCAAGAAGTTGGATCCCAGAGATAACCTTGCTCCTTTTATGGCAATATCAGCATGACCATCTCCATGAAGCGGGCAAATTCTGTAGACCGTGAGAGAGATGACTTGCTGATTGTCAAAGATTCTGGGTACCACGTTTGTTGGTGAGTGGGGGTGGCAGGGGGAGAATGAGGGGGTATAAGGGAAACCTGGCTTCCATCATAGATGGAATGGGCGTCCAAAAGCCTTCACGAGGGTCCATGGCTTCTACGCTGGCCAAAACGCGGCGCTCACTGCACAGGAGGATGATCAGGGTGTCTTTCTTGCTTCAAATCCTGAATCCAATGGTAATCATCACAATCGCAGGAAGCAAGCCCTCCCCCCCTCCCCTCTCCTCACCATCTGGCACTCACTGCAAACACCTCTGGCTATTCCTCAGGAGCAGTCCAATCAGAAAGATCATCTGCCAATGTCGGTGGAAGCTGATACCAAGAGCCATTTCTTTGCTCGTTCCTCCTATGAAAGCATTGGCTGATGGCTCTGGCAAACTTCAGCAATCTTTATTTTCGCTCTCTCCCCACCTGACTTGCAACCCTTTCTTGACTCATCTTGGAGCTTGAGAGACACTGCAGAACTGTGTTCTCAGATGGTTTGGAGGCATGAAGGGATTGGCAAAAGCCAGGGCCGTCAAGACCAGGCGACATTCGTACCTGTTTCGGCCACCGATCCTGAACAGCCTGCCTGCAGGCAACAATCGGCAGCAGTCAATTCCCAACTATCTAGAATACCCTCTGCACATGCGTATGACAGCTTAGCCCACCACTTGACAAAGCCGCCATGCTTCTTTCATCGGTTGAAATTGTTGACAAAGGGGTTTCTCCTGCAGTGTAGAGAGGAAGCGAGGGGTCTACCATCATGAGCAGCCAGGCTGGTGTACTTGACGGCAGAAGACAGCTGTGCATAGTGCAGCGTGTGCCAATGGTCCAATTCCGGCTGGTAGGACTCCACAGTGGTCAGCACCTGTGGGCCGAAAAGATTGGAACTTTGCAAAAGCGTGCAATGACCCGCTGCTGACATTCTCAAGATCTCCCAAGGAAACCTCATACACACTTTGCTATGGGTAAGGATTCGACGTAAGAAGTGTCACCAAGGCTATTGTCTTGAGGAGAGATTTGGGGGTGTGTTAGAGAGTCGAGGTTTCTGGGTTTCATCCGAGGGCCAGCACCTTCTTGGACTGCCCGCCCACGCAGTACAGCTTCCCCCCTAACGCGGCAAAGCCCTGGTTCTGGCGGTCCTCGTGACATCCTGCCAGCGTCCTCCATTCATGCGTCCCCAGCGAGTACCGTGACATGTAGCTGGTGTGCCCAGCGCCAACCTGACCCCCCTGCAGCCCGAAGCTCTCAAAAAATTTGCTTTATGTCTTATGAAGTGCCCACCGCAGAGCGTGAAGAAGGCCCTGCCGTGAAGGCCTTGAAATCTGCGTCAGTGTGGTACACATCGTGTGTGGTTCTCTGCTTCCCGTTTGCGACACATCCATGAGCTGGAAAGGGGACCCATCTGAGCCCCGCCTGCATTCCGACCCCAGCTCCTCGCCGCATCAAAGCGCACGCAGGCTGTGTGGCGTGTGAGCATCCATCAACAAAACACCAGAAGACATCAATACAAACTTCACGAGTGAGATATCCGCATCGGCAGGTGCTTTCGGCGGTCCTCACGATGATGTAGACATCGTTGTCGATGCTGGCACTGCTGGCGTCTATCAGCAGATTCGCCCCCTTGGGGTCGTTGCTCCCCATGAACCAACTGGATTTCTCGGAGATGAACACTTCCGCCCTAGCTCCCAGGGAGAAGGCGCCGCCGGTGACGGAGGTCCCCTTGACCTTGAGGGCTTCTGAGGGCAGGTTGGGGGCTGGGAACCACACATCGCGCCTCGTGTCGTACAGCTCACACTCCCTGTCACCAGCAAAAACCTGCCTCAGCCTCCCAGGCAATTCATGCTCTTGGCTGACTGGGAACACTCGGATTTGCCATTTCATTCTGCCTTGTCGAGTAAAGACACTGCATTTCTGTTGAGCCCAACAGTGTCACGAGCGATGGCCTCAAGTGCTGCAGGCCTTTTCAACGGAAGAGGAACATCCTGGGAGTGCAGCTGCAGGATTTACTAGACCGACAGATCTGCATGACCAGCGGGATTAGGTTCAAGGGTACTGCAAGACCCCTAAATCCGCCACAAAAGCTTTCAGCCCACTAAAAATCCACAACAAATCTACATGCAGCAATGGCTACAAACACAAGGATTTGTAGAGGATCCAAATCCTAGGGGTTGAATTCGGCAAGAGCGTGCTGTACCTGACACCTATCCACACGTCAAGCCTGCCCCCAAACACCAGCAGTCCCATCAGGCTGCTGTGGGTGGGCCGGCATTGGAAGCGTTCATGCATGACCCCCATGACGCTCTTGTCCGCAGCATGCAGCGCTTGCAGGCAAGGATTGTTCAAATAATTGCTTCCTTGACTTTCATATGTGCTGATTGCCGCCGTAAGCTGCAGGTCGCGGATTGCACTCAGTGGCACATTGTGCAGGTTTTGATTCATCTTTCCATTCTGGAAGGAGGACAGGCAAAAGGCGGGAGTGCACGGCTGTCTTGGTCTGCAGTGCCAATGAAGGGGCCCAAAGGATGGGCTTGAATATCTCATTGCAATTGATCTTCCCTGCAACAAAGACTGCAGGGAAGATCAAGGTGGCAAATCTCGGAGGTGGGACAAAGCTTCCACAGACCAGGTCAGAAGGGGTCTATCGGGGACTTGTATTATTGCATGGGGTGAGGCATTGTCCAGGACACGCTTGCTGAGCGCTGTGTGATTGCACACTTCCTCTCACCCTTGAACAAAAGGCAGCTGGACTTGCCTGTTGGTGCAGGTCGGAGTAGGATGTGGGCAGCGAGTCCAAGAGGCCTCTGATCTCCGTCTGCCTGGCCAGGGGCTCGCCTTCGAGCCAGATCCTGATCGCCTACACGTGCCGGGCTTTCATGGGTTCAAGCCTCTCCCCATAGGTCCAAATATGATAGGCGGCAAATCCGAGCATGCTTCCCCATGCATGTACCTTTCAGACCGCACGACAGGATGCTGACCTGTGCTGTCTGGGAAACGGAACGTTTCCTTGATTCACCAGTGAACAGCACCAGGGGTGTAAGGGGGGGGGGGTCTCTGGCCATAGGGGCTTGATCATATACATCGTACAAAGGT
>QAXI01000443.1:2412742-2427507 GCA_004335615.1 Chloroidium sp. JM | reverse complement strand
TGTGTGTGAGGGGGAGGGGGGGAATTGTTTGTGAAGGGTTTGCGTGACCACCTCCACGTTGTGCATGCCCCTGCCCCGCATCGTGGTGTTGAGCTCGTGGCGCAGGATCATCTGGAGGGTGCCACTGGTCAGCTGCTGCAGGATCGTGCGGTGCTCCGACTGCAACAGCCTGGCCAGGTTGCGTGCGACAAGCCCCACCTGCGGTGGCACTGATATCACGGCGTTCAGGAGGGCAGAATTCGTCTGAGGGTTCCAAGGATATACAGACCATTCAATCGAGACTGGAGTGGGTCACCATTTTCAACGCCCCCACTGCTCCACTGTATTTTTAGCAATCAGCCATGCACCTCAGCTTCTCGTTGCTGACAGCCAAGTCAACCAAGAGTCCATTCAGGATGAAAGCATTCATGGGATTGGTCGAAACAGCATGAGTGGAATTGGAGAGGAGTGGGGGGTAACCAGCTTGTTGATGTCAATGATGTGGTCTGCCGTGTCTGCCATCATAGCCAGCAGGGAGACTTCAACAATGGGCAAGACCTCAGTCTGCTGGTCGACTTCGTGGCACACCAACTGCAGGGCGACAGTGAATTCAATAGTCCTTGGCAGGCTGTGTTACGTTCATGCCATGTCCTGATCTCTCCTGATGTTCCATTACCTCAATTGCCTCCGCCAGGCTTGCTTTGACACCAGCGTGCATGCAATCAACCTTCTGTGCCCACCATCAAAGGCTCTCCACGCATGCCTTTGGTAACCATTGTGTGTGTGAGGCTGTTCTGCTATCAGGCAGAGGTCAATGATGGCCTCAGTGCACATAGATGAAGCCGCAGGGCACAACCGAGGAAGCTGTTAATGTGTTTAGTATTTGAAAAAGTCCTCAAAAAGAGGAGACAGGCACCTTTTCAAACCAATGGAGGATGTGGGGGACATCGTAGAAGCTGCACAGCTGATACAACCCCTTGACTTTCTGGACGTCCAGCGGCTGCGAGACTTTTTGGACGTCCCGTGCCTGGGAGTTGCAGCTTTGCTGCAGGCCTAGCCTGAGCTGGCAGTATCGATCGATTCCATTACGGTACATGGCCTGCACACAAGAGCCCAAGCTTTTGCATTGGTTGTCATGCTCCACCCCTCAAAAGCAAGCACCAGACGACTTTTGATGCCTTTGAGGCGTCATGAACGTGCATGTGCGGGTCGGGAGACAGGTCTGCTGTGGCGGCAAGAAGGGAGTGGACAGGAAATGCTGAGGCTAAGCCTGTGAGTTGTACAGCCGCTCACCTGCGGTGTGCGCGAGCATAAGGGGCCTAAGTTGGCAGGCAGAGCTCATCTTGGTCTCGAAGCTGATCCCCCTCTCATCGGTGACTTGCTTGATAGATCAAGACAAGATGGATTTTGGGGAGGAGAAAGGAAAAGGGGTGGACCAGGGGCAGGTGCTCACCCTGATCCAGCATAACAGTGCACCTCCACTCACTTGGTCCAGTGTGATGTCCACAGTGGACTTCCCGTTGTCAGCTTTCCAATTTCCACAGAGCAACGCCTTGAAATAAGAGCTGTGCCCTGCTAATACTGCTTTGTGGGCCGGAACTTCGACTCCGTCCTGTGTACATCTAAGAACCACATCACACAACAGCCCTTCTTCCCGTAGACAATAGAGCCCGACGTCTTCCCTTCCTATATATGCAGGATCGTCTTGAATGTCCCATGATTTCTGATACATTTTACATTGCCGGGAGAGAGATTTCCAAGCAAATTTCCAAGCTCAAGTCGATTGTCGCCCGTTAGTAACCTTAAAGTTGCTCCATAAAAGAACACCAGCGGCTAATCATTGGCCACTTCCTTTCCCAACGTCCTCGGGGTACAATAAATAGTGCAGAAGGGCTCTGCTTGTCGAACAAGGTTGACTACAGCCCGTAGTGTTTATGCGCCTACATGCCGTTGCGCTTGGGCAAGCACTTTCTGTTCTGATAGCCCTCACGGGGACTTTCTCGTCGGTGCTGGTGCGAAAGGTGCGGTCCTGGCTCATCATTTGAGACATTCGGTCGCATTCTCCACCTCTTCACGCTGCATTCATACAGCATTCTGCTGGACAGAAAGCCGAAGAAAAGGGTACGACATCACAGCTGTCTGCCACAGGGGGTCTCACTGCCTGCTGCACAGACAGTCATCAACTATGTCGCCCTGGCGATTGTCTATGGAGCCATTCTGCTGCACCAGAAGCAACCACTGAAGGGCAGATGGGCCACCTATGCGTTGCTGGCAGCCTTGGACGTGCTGGCCAATTTTTGCCTGGTTGAAGCCTATGCATACACCTCTCTGACCTCAGTCACGCTCCTAGACTGCTGGACTGTCCCCTGTGAGCTATATTCTTACCCGCCTTCCGCTTTTGAAAATTCCCTCCAGATCCATCGAGTCTCAATGCGGCAGAGTAGGAGCACATCCAGATCAGGCTGGTTGATGCCTGTGAACACCTGCAAGCCTCAACAGCACTGATAGAAACTCAAAGAATATGCTCAAATTGGTCTCATTTTAAATTCTGGTACAGAGTCAGGATACAGATGACATAGTCCACGAACGCTTCTCCTGCACTCATGATGCCACGGGTGATTTCCAAAAAGACAATGTGAAGCACGGATCCAAAAAAAGGAGACACCTCTGCAGACCATCAACGTACACCTGCACAGGTGTTCTGCTGCTGTCATGGCTGTTCCTGGATGCTCGATACACCCCCGGCCACTGGCTGGGCTCAGGCGCCTGTGTGGGGGGGCTGGCCCTTCTCATACTGACCGACCGAGCCTTCAGCAGCCCCGCTGACACCTCCAAGCCGCTGGTGGGGGACCTGCTGGTCTTGGTGGGTGCGTCAGGCTACGCAGCCTGCAATGTCATGCAGGAGAAGCTTCTGGGTCAGTCCTACCCTCCCTCCCTTTCCCCCTCCAAACACTGCGCTATGTGGGACTCATGCCACTTCAGGAATTGCAATGTTCTGCCACACAACTGCTTTGAAGCTTTGGGCCATCGAGGGCACCTGCAAAATTATCATAGGGGGTTGATCAGCAGCCTGATGTTCACTGTCCAGGGATGGAAAGGCAGATGAAACTTCCTGGCCCTCTGATTTAGACGAATGCAGAATCGGCACCTTCCACATCTCACAATTTGCCCGTGAATTTCCATCTCAAATGTAACTTACAGACCTGCGGCATTTAAGGTCTTTCTTGTGGGTAACTCTTTCCGCCACTATTGCTCGTACACGTGCAATTGCTGCAATGGGAAAGCAGATTTGTCTGGGGATCTTTTGGTGGCATTGGCGGAAAATGCAAGGGAACCATGGCTGTGTGAGATTCTTTTGATTGGGTGGCTGCAGGCGATGTGGGGAGAGTGGAGCTGTTGGCAATGGTGGGCCTCTTTGGGGCGCTGTGGGGCAGCCTGCTGGCAGGAGTTATGGAGGGCCCAGCAATCGTAACCACTGTCTGGTCACCTCAGGCAAGTCCATTGCCTTGAGCGCAAGCTCGTACAATTTGCTTGCTTCTAAGACATGTCAACATCATCATCAATTGTCCAACTGTGCTTCGACCTAATTATGATTGTTGGACCGTCCTGGATCATTTCATCATACCCGTGAGCAGTGCCCAGCATCCGGCTTGCATGCCTGAAATTCCAATCATTCATATGCCTGATTTGGAAGGAGCAAACAATCGTTGCCGCACTCCTGGGGTTTTGCTTGAGCTCATAAGGATTTGCAGGTGGTCCTGGCTTGCGTCTGAAGTCTCATTCACTGAACGGCCTGATTTGTAGAGAGCACACAACCGTCACCACACTCTTAGGGATTTGCTTGTCCTCACAAAGTTGTGCAGGTGGTTTTGGCCTTCCTTGGCTTCAATGCAGCGCTGTTTGCGTTCAGCTCCCTGGTGCCGTACGTGCTCGTATGGGGTGGCGCGGCCTTGCTGAACATCAGCCTCCTTTCCTCAGACCTGTGGGCTGCGCTTGCCAGGATCCTCTTCTTTGGTGAGCCTGACAGCTTGTCGATCTTGAGCGATGACCGTTATTGCTGGGCGGGGGATCTTTAACTCTGCTGTGAAAGGTGCTTGGGAGATCCACTCATGTCGACCGAATGGCTCAGATGAAGCTCTATGCAAAATTTCTACAGCCAGACCATGTCTCAATTACCCCCACAAGTGATGTGGGGACGGACATCACTGTGACTGCAAATAGCGAAATGGAGGGACTTGCCTCACAAAATTAGTGTCCTTTCATTAAATTGAACATCTGGCGGACCCCGATCCCCCCCGCCTCCCCCCATCAGGTCGGAGAGATGATGGCGGCTGAATGTAATGTCACACCTGTCCAAGACTTTCAAATTCCATCTCAAGAAGAGGTGGGAGAACTCCTAGAGTGCCAGTGAGGAATAGGGTGGGAATCTGGATGAAAGGCCTGCTGGACTGTCTTGTGGGCTGTTCGTGACGATTGAGACGTCCTCATCAAGGATGGTTGCTGTGCCCTGTGCAGGTGGCTTCACTCCTGCAGCGGCCCTCTCGTTCGTGCTTGCCTTTGTCCTGGTCAGCGCCGGCATCGTCGTTTTCAGTCTGGCGGGCGATGTGTACCAGCCTGTCAAGGAAGGCCAGGCTGGAGTGCCATCTGGATCTGGGAACACAGTAGGGAGGGGCAGTGAAGGTCATGTGGGGGCTCAGGAAGTAGATGTGGAATCGCAGCGCCTTTTGGCGTCTGCGCTTGCGACGCGGGGAAGGACACCTGTTGTGCTTGGAGGTGCAAATGTAGATAGCTTGCAGCAGGATGTATCGGACAGAAAACCAAGGCTGGCTGATGTTGAGCTAGAATGTAGAGATTCTCAGTGATAGGGTCAATCCATGTCATGCAATGTATTTTGTGATCAATAGAGATGTGGTGTATGAATGAGGCCTTGATTATTCAGCAAATGCTCCAATGAGGTCTTTCAATCTGCTCAGATGCTTTAATGTCCAATGAAAGCTGATCTTTGTCAGGCGTTCCAACTTGATGCACTGTCAAGAAGCACTCATGCACTGGAGCAGATACAATCTCAGCTGAACGAAACATGTATCTCATCAATCAAAATCCAGGAATCTGGCAAACAGCAACTGAGTGCTGCATCTCACATTTCCTTCACTCGTTGCAAAAAAAAGAGTAGCCGTTTTTGGTGTGTTCTCGGTCATGACAAAATCCAAAGAGAGTGTGGCCGCAAACTCATCCGAGTTTGGGTCCTCAGCATCACCACAGCGCTCAGAATATCATCCCTCTGGAGAGTAAGCTTCCTCAGCTGCCCAATTGGTGCATGCTTTCTCCCAGCCCAGCTAGCCTCCTCATTTTCCAGTGATCTTGATCCTGAGCGCCTCCAGCGGCGTCACACCCAGGTCCTTCTCGTCTGGGATCAGGGTCAGGTCCTCCGCGGTGGCCCAGTCCTTGGGCTGGGTTTTGTCCCGGATCTTGAAGGCGTACTTGAACTCTGTCACGTTCTTCCATCCAGGCACCTGGACATCGCAGCAAAAACATTACCACAAAATTGTTCAGTAGCAATGGAGGGGGGCAAGATAACGACGGCAGAAGCTGCCCTGCAGGCCAGCAGGGCAATTGTGCATTGTGCAGAATAGGAGATCCCCCACTGCAGAGAGTCTATAGAGTTTTGTTTGACAGATAAATCTTGGATGAAGTAGGTAACGAAGCTTGGGGAGCAATACAATCTCAAGCAGGACACTGCCACCCTGAAGCTCCAAACACCCACACGATACAGCTCCTCTTGCGCACGTCGTATCAATTCTGAATGCATTCTGTCAGGCAGATGGATGTCGGAAGGGCGCACATTAGACCGCATCTGTTTCTCAAGGGACTTGTTGTCGCGGTAGAGCGACTGGGCGATGTTGCGGATCAGGGTCTTGCCCATCAGCGTCCTGCCCCACTTGGACTCAAACTGCGTCACCAGGGAGTTTGCAGTGCCGCCACCCTTCACCACCGTCACAGGCAGCCACCCGGTCAGTGTGTCCTGCAAATTTAGAGTGTCCACTTGGGCATGCTCAGTGGCCCTTACTAATTGAGGGACCAGCTATGGGGAATTTGGAATCGTCAACAGCAAGTGAATAACATCTTGAGATCATTTCATTCTTCATCATGATCAATGATCTAGGAATGTAAACAGTCTTGTGATCTGCTATTTTCATGCTTGACAAGAAATCAAAAATCAGTGAACAGCTGAGCTTCGATTGCAGGCTTCAGACCTTGTGTGTATGGGGCTAGAAAAGTTGGAAGGATGAGCAGGTCTCACCCCTCCTGGCCTGATGAAGATGACAAACTCCACATTGTTCTCATCGATAGCTGGAATTGGTGGCCCGCCCTGCAATGCATTGTATCTCAGCTCCATGAGGAACACCTCGGCACAGCTCTAGAGGCTCACCTTCAAATTTCAGCCCATAATCATCCCACAAGAACGATCTAATTTTCTCGTAGACTGTGATGGCCTCCACAAGTCTAACAGTCTGTTGATTCTCTGTATCGGGAAGAGGGACCACCTGGGCAGCTCCCATCTGTTTCATTTGCCGTGCCTGCTTCCTTCCCTGCCCGCCCTTTGCTAGCACCTGCAGCACATGTCAAGCAGCAAATTAAGCCCCGCTCCTTGCTGCTCAGTGAAGAGCTCTCCTCATGCATTCTGGAGCGGTGGTTAACTCTGTTGAACTTACACCTATTCTCAGGCCATGGCCAGAGTAGTGAGCAACCCTCACCCAGGGTTGCTCCTGAAGAGATACATGAGTGCCTGTTCGATGGTGTGGCATATCACCAAGGACCAATACATGCAGATTGTATGACATCCTGGTCCGCACCTGGAAAACCCCTTGCTGACATTGCCGGCTGGATGGCTTGGCAAACGACAGCTGCTTGCCCACGAATGAGCTCCTTTCGCAGAGTACACTGCACATTGTTGACCAATGAGCGAGGGCATCAAACTTCACAGGCAGGATGCTTGTGGCTGTCACACCTTGTACAAAGTCGTGTTGCTCAATGAATCAAAAACAGAAATCTACACCTTCTGTACTCATAGGTCTTTACAATTGAGTGCAGTAGTTTCCATTTTGATGGGCCGAATGATGCACTTTGCAGAGTTTGGAATAAGTTACATGCTGGGCAACCCCAGCAGAGGCTAGCTGCATAGCGGCCACAAGTGGATCAACAAGCACAGAGGCGATTACAGTGACCTCATTTTGATGTAACTCTCACCTCTTAGAGCTTGTGCTAGCTTGCAAGCCGCTGGCACACCGCATGCTGCTTTGCAAAACAGAAACTCGAACGGTAGGTGACTACAAGTGCAATACGCTGTCTTCAGGAAATATAAGCCCAGGAAATAGATCGGTTCAAAGGATTGACACGCAGAATGTGGAGTCGATTGGTGTACTGCACTGAGCCACACAAGCGCGAGACCCTAAACGAGATCAACATTCTTGAGCCCACTCCTTCACGGATAAAGAGCACGCTTAAAGCACAAATAGATACCCTACTACCGGGCAACAGCGCCGGAGTCACAACAGCGTCAGCCAGCCTCAACCTTGTACAGACAGAAGCCAGCCCGACAGCTTTGCTGTTCTTCTCAAGCTACACCATCACGAAGAGCTCGTTGAAGCAGGTGCGCTCGATGGAATGGCAACGAACACACCATTTTCTCCTTGGAGGAGTCCCAGGTTTGTCACTGGGATGGATCCTTTTTTTCCTTGGCTTCCATAGCCAGGGCCACAATGTATCACGCAGCTTTGACAGCCCTTTTCAATCAAATCAGACGAACAATCCATATTGTCAATGTCCTGGTGGGTTCTGTTGGCCTTTTCTCAGCCAGGACGAACAGCCGTTCAGCGCGATAACAGCTCACTTGCAGAATCAGCATGCCGAAAACTCTGCAAGCCTCAATCGCCAACCGCCAACAATCGCTGCAGATGATGAGAATTGCAGCTCTCCTTGTACTAACCCTCGCCAGCTGCGTTGCCCAGACCCCCGCCCCCGCCCCCAGCATCGCCACTACCCGTTGCCAAACCTGCCCAGCACCTCCCAGCGGCGATGCCAAGAGCCTCAATATCTCGGTCCTGGTGGAGACCGATGTGGCCCAGTTCTACTCCTACACGTCCGAAGGCGCCATCCTGGTGTACTTTGTGGCGAGGGCCGTCTTCTCACAGGCCCCTGCCCAGCTGCAGCTGACAGACTTCGAGGTCGAGAACGGTGCATATCCCACTTTTTGGACCCCTGAATTTGTCCACAAAGTGCCCTCTGAAGACCTGATGCCTCCTGCCACTGTGACTCTCCGGAGACTGACACCAACCTGTTTCAGTCTTTGGAGTGTTATTCTGTGAACTGGAGCAGGTCTTCAGAGGGCACACTGTCAACAGTTGCCTTGTGTGGAGTCAAATCGTGATCATTCATGAGAGGCGAAAGGAGGATGGAGCCATGGTTAAACTGCAGAAGGGCACATTGCCAGATCATCCCATTGTAGCAGCCGGTTAGTGGAAATTCAAAGTTTAGACGTGCATAGTGCAGGGTCAACCATCTCGGCTGCTGCAAAGTGTGTGTAAATGGAAGAGTTCCTTTCTGCAATATGGCAGCCATTGCAGCTTTGCAACTGATATAAATGAAAGTGTCAAGTAGTCTGAGAGTTGCTCAGTGTAAAGCTGGGCCGATGGCTGCTTGACACCCTCATGACCGTCAGTTGCAATGCTCTAATGCACACAAAAAGTGTATATTCTCACAGCTCAGACCACCTCCCAAAAGTGCATCCATGATGCAAGATAGTATGCGACGACCCAACCCCACAAAGATATTGGCTGCGCTGTCTGCAGGCTCGGTGCTGGAGATTGTGACGCAGGATGGCTGCACCCAGTTCCTGGTGAAGGGGGTGGTGAAGCAAAAGATGGGGTGGCTGTACAACACCACCGATGTCAAGATGGCGGTCAAAGCGGGTGTCACCACTACCTGCAACGGAGAGCCATTCAGCTCCGCATCCGCCTCCTCCGTGTCCAGAAATGGGTGAGTTGCCTATTGTTAAATGTACTGTAGCCAAGCCCACCACCACCAAGTCCGGCATATTTTGCTGCTACCTTCAGGAATGCAGAGCGGACAAGAAGGATGCACTGTGGAGAGTCGGCAGAAGAGGGGCAAAGGAAGCTCAAATCTTGGCTGACTATCCATTTTGCCTGGAAATCAAGCTACAATCAGTACATCTTGTGATTCCAGCAATCCCCGATTGCTTTACTCAACCTTTGATTGCCCTTGACTCCCTAACTGGAAGAAGACAAAATCTTCAAGACAAACTTCACTTCCACCCGATCCATTGTACATTGCCAACCTATCCCAAGTCCCAAATCAGGGTCTGACAGTCGAGATCCCCCATTCCCCAGCCCCCCTCACCCCCTCAAGGAAAGACGCACCATGGCGTCCAGGCCCATCGGCAGCATGTACGTCCCCAACCTGGCCTACACAGCCGCCGGACCCATCACGGGGGCAGCCACTACTGCCGTGCGGGTTGCCTTCTCCGAGGCCATACTGGGGCTGGACATCACCAACTTCAACGTCACCCTCACGCCCGCACCCGACACCCTGGTTGCCCCTCCCACCACCGGCAGCAGCACTGGAAACCGCAAACTGATGCAGGTACATTTGCAAATTTTGCAAGTCTCTCTCTTTGTGTTGCTTGTGCGGTTTGGAAGTGTGTGGACTCAGGAAGAAGGAGAGGAACGATTGCGTTGGACAGGAGAGCTGGGCATAATCTCCCACTTGCTTTTGCACAATATTTGCAGAGAAGCTGACAAGACTGAGAAACACAATGTGCTCACCAAGTGGCATAGACTTCACATAATTCAAAGGTCACAGTGACTATGGCGAGGTTGTAAGTGGTATCAAAACCCATCAGTGACCTTGCTTGTACAACCAGGGAAGTTTTTGGCAAAGGCTGATATTTGCCCCTCTCAGCAAGACTTGCTGAGCGAGGCTGCCCTTTTTTCATTGCTAGGCTTGGAATGCTAGCAATGGCTGAACGGCGGCTCTGTGCAGGCGGCGGCCCCCTCAGTGTTGCAGGATTGCGTTCCAGCCTACAAATCGCAGGCGGTCCCTGTTGTCGCCAATTCCTCACAGTTCTACGACGTCTTCATCACCCTGCCCGACTGTTTCTATGGCCTGGTGAGCCACTAGGCCTACTTTCAGATGTGTTGCGAGTCACAAGCCCCAATCTGCAGATGCTGAGATGCAAGAGGGGGCTTTTGTGGGCTCATGGAGGCTGTGTTCAGGCTGACTCTGACCATCGGTCTTTGCTCACTCGCAGGTGAATGTGCAATTCAAGGGGCAGGTGACAAACGAGGCAGGAGATCTGAGCTTGCCAATCAAGGCAGTGGGATACAACCGGGTGGCAACCAACATTCCTGTGCAAGGGCTCTCCGCCAATGCCACACTGCCAGCCTTGGGAGAGAATTTGCTAGATCAGTGCTTGTGAGAGCATGCTTATGGTCTACCTACCCTTCACTCCCTACTGCAATTGATCCTTTCTGTTCGGTGATTACCACAGTGGAGTGCATGCCTACTGGACGTAACGTTCCAAGTTCACGTGCCATAGTTCTTTTTGTTGTGTTTGACTGTGCTGTTCTAGGAATTGAATTTCCAGCAAAATTCCGGTCAAACTTTTTAGGCAGCACATCTCTAAGCGATGTGCCGCTGGCAAACAAAGCCTCCAGCAAAAGGCCCAATACTGTAGTAGCAAAAAATCATGCATTTTGGCTCGTCATCTCATTGTTTGCATCCGCTCGCTGGCGGACTCAAGCGAATCTGCTCTTGCCAACACTGTAGGTCCGCCTCAACTGCAGCAAGAGCCTTTGTGAGACACTGCCTTTCACCCCATTCCCAAACCCAGTTTGTAGTGCAATTTCTATGAGGCATTCATTATCCTCACAGGCCGCTGCCCTATACCTGCTCCTCTTTTCTCTCAAGTTTCAGAGATCAAACTACCAGCTTCACAGAATTAGAAACCGATCTAGGAGTCAACTTTTTAGTTGGTAACCAACAAGAGAGCTGGCTGGGAAGGGGCTCACCAAGGGATCGGCGGACGGCTGTGTCTCCCCGTACTCCTCCCCGGTGTATTTGCCGGTGACGTTGCTCAGGCTTGTGGAGTGCCTGCTGGCCAGGGACCCCCCCTCCTGCGCCAGAGGGGTCCTAGGGTACACATCCTCGGCCTCCTCCTGCGCATTCACAAGACCGTTTTCCAATACTCTACTATATGCAGGAGCAGGCATTTTCATCTTGCAAGTCCATGTCTTCAGGTGAAAGGTGGGCTGGATGTGAAGATGGGGAGGGAGGGGAAGGGGGGTCATGGTGGACTTGGAGCATTGAAACGAGGAAGCGGAGGCCTTTCTTTAGAGGCCTGCATCTCAGCTGCATTGCACTCCCTCTCGGTGGCTGGGACCGGCAGTGCCATACCCACTTCCCTTGCCTTTTGTCTCCACTCCAACGCGATTAAAAGCGTTTTTGAGCAGTAAGAGCACGTCGGTCATCATGAATGTGATCATCATCCCAGTGGCCGAGGGCAATTAAGGAGGCAGTAGGCACAGGAGTCGAGGGGCAAAGAAGCCCACCTCTGAGCCCTGGGAAGCCGAGGTGCGGTGCAGAGGGGAGGGCGGCTGTTGCTCGGCATCTGAGGCAGAGGACCCACTACCAGGGCGGCTCTCTGCAAAAACGCTCCCCTTGCTGGCTTTGAAATTCAAATTGCTGAGGTGAAATTACAGAAATTGCCCCCAGCTATCAAAATCTCCACAGTGGTCATCCAGACACTGCTGAGATTCGAACACCAAGGTCAGCTCGTTGAATCACTGTCTTTGCTGTACTCTCTGATTTCATGTAAGCACTATGGTGAATAATGTGGCATAGGTGGTGATGTAGCCATTCAAATAGGTCTTCCCTGCACCGGAAGGAAAGTGATTTGTAGCGGAGGAAAGTACCTCCAGGTCTGGCAGGGATCTTCCAGGTGGCCATGGCAGGGGACAGCGAGTGGCTGGGGGAGGTGAAGGTGCCCACTCCCGGCGTCCGGATCCTGAGTGATGGCGAGCCGGCTGAGGGCGAGAGCGCCAGGTCTGCCCTCTCAGACGCCTGCTGCTTGGCGTTGTGCTGGCGCACCCAGGGATGGCGCAGGCTCTCGGCGGCGGTTGGACGCTCCTGTGCATCCTCCCTCAGGACCTGCATGGAAATACTCAGATTTGAACATCGTCATGACCACATCAGGACCCCTGTATGCTTTATTGTTGGTATTAACCAGTTTCCAAGCGCTGAAACAAGGTGTTGGCACCTTTTCTGCACAGATGAGGCTTGCAACCCTATTGTGACTTTGTGAATCACAGCAGACAAAGCAGGGCATCAAGCATTAGCAGCAGCAGGCTGCATTCTATGGCAACAGGGGAAGAGGGGAGGGGGAAAGAGTATATGATTAGAAGGTCTTGTGTAGATGTAGTCCATAAACGCTCTCTAGCCATTACTGGAATACAGCACCCAGAATAGTGGGGTGGGACAAGATGCACCGAAATAAATACAGCAGGACGTTGCACGCGGAGATGAGACGGGCGCTCACCGACTGTAAGAAGTCCACGCAGTCGTCCGACAGGAACCCCAGAAATCCCAAAAAGGAGGTCTGCCGCACGAGGCCACCAGAGGTTGGTGGCGCCGCCGGCACAGCTGTGGGCGGTTGCCCCACCAGCAGCTCATAGGCCACGGCCCCCGCTTCCCACACCTCCGCCTTCTCGCCCAGGCTATCAGGGTTGAGTGCAGCTTGCGTCCCCTTCAGTCCTCCTGTGGCATCTGTGAAGATGCCTGGCGCTTTTTGGGAGTCCTTGGAGGGGTGGCGGGAAGCGATTTGGGCCAACAGCGGGGCCAGGATCTGCACCAGAAAAGAAAGCTTAATCTTGCTTTGACATCATGCAGCATCAGAACCTCAATCAGACGGGCTCTGGATTATAGGCCTTTCCTTCTGCTCTGAGGAGTGTTGTATAAATGACAATCTCACCGCTGTATGGCACAAGTCACAGTCTCCGCTCATTTCCTCCATCCAAAAGCAATCCTGAGCATATCCTGCAGATTGCAAAAGTGTTATAGACCCGCTGGAAGGCGGGATGGGGGAACCAAAAAAGGATACCTGAGTGGCAACTTCATCCTCCGTCGCGCTTGCACCTCCCACCAGAGAATTTTTGTATAGCGGCAAATCTCTGCAATACTCCAGCACCATGGAGTGTCCACCAGAATTGGACGCGCCGCTCTCTTCCATCAGCCTGCAGTCCAAGGCTTGTATGAAACAAGACAGTGCATATCAAGGTGCAAGTATACCCACTGTCATACATTCGAGTCAGCAAGAATTATCCAAAACTAGAATTGTGATCGCGCTCGCAAGAATTTAGCTCCTGAGAGGTCCTCCTCGCAAAATGGAACGGCACATGCGACAAACAAAATTTTCGAAAACCCGATTTCCCTCATCGAAACTTTTCGCAGGGCTTTTCCAGAAGTCTTGTCCTCCTGATTTGCACCTGATATCCGCGGAGCACCCTCACTAGTGTATGCTAAGGCTCCGATGGTGCTCAGTCTCCAGTCTAGTCTGAGTGTCTGCCCGTCTACAAGCGTATAATTGGGGTCGAGCAATTACTACGTCAGTCAGCGATAATACAAGATTGCCTCGCGCGCTCAAATGTCCTGTCCAAAAGAGAGGGCGAAAATTTTGGAGACCCCTCCCCTTCCCCCTACCTCCCCACCCCTACCGTTTGAAGCTGGAAGCAGTTCAATACCTTCGTAACTGGCCAGACTCCTCTCCCCAGAAGTGCTTGCTTTCTGACTCCTCTGCTGCCTCAGTCTCATGACGATGGCCTGCACAGTACTGGAACAGTCAGACGGTGTGTATTCCTGAAAGGCGTCCAATACAGAAGCATAACAGAAGCGAGGTCTGGTCTGGCAAGGGGGAATTGGCACAGTTATAGCACACGTTGCAGCAGAGCTTAATTCAAGACTTACTGTCGTGATGATGCTTGAGATGACGCCCAGCGGCCCAAACAGCATGCAGAGGATTGTGGTGTGTCTTGTGGGCACCTGTTTGGCACGACCTGCACCCACCAAACGCTCGGGCAAGCTACTAGGATGGCAGACCCTGGCTTAAACCTCCTCACGGCTACTGCTCTGCATAAAGGAGCCATCACTGCAATCCAGTGGTTCTTGCAAGTAGGCATGGCTGGCAACTCCTTACAATTATGCACGTCCCCAGCTGGCCCTGGCAATAATAAGCAACATCTCCCCCTGAGCAGTGTGGCATGCCTGGATGATCAAAGCAGAGAAGGAATCCTCAAAGACCCACCTTCTAGGAAGGTCTTGGTGGCTGCAAAGGTATTGATGGCCACCAGGTGGACCCACAGGGAGGCAGCGGTGGTGAAGCGCGAGAATAGGTTGGCGATGCCGTCCAAGCTGGGGAAGAACTGTGGTGCAAAACCTCCTGCAACACGATTGCAAGCTATGAGTATCTTAACCCCCGTATGTGAGCTTTTGAACGTTTTAGGCTCTTTCATGATAATCTGCTCCATCTTCTATGACACAGGCCCTCGAGAGTCCACACTTGACCAGTCTCATGTTTATGCTCTTCAAAATTTCCACCATCATAGCTCGGCCTGTCAAGTTCGCCTCTGCAATCCTTCAAGTCCATGGAGTTGAATGTCTGAACCTGTCTGTGGTGCTGTGTGTCCGCGGCACGTGAGATGCATCCCCCCCCCCCG